>CM047815.1:7421494-8021494 GCA_026214975.1 Gentiana macrophylla
AAGAGGACGCTCGATGTAGCCAGTCCAGGCGTACAGATTATGCGTCTACCTCTACGATCCTGTAAGGCGATGGCACTATAACCCTAAATATGCAGGTTGAAGCATTGAGGCCAGTAATTACTCAAATCATCCAACAAGAGCTGGATAAAACTATCTCGGAGTTGAGTATTGCGAAGACCAAGATGGAAAAAACCAACTCCGAGATAAGAGATGCAAATATCGAGCTTCAAAAGACTAAATCCGAGCTAGGAGATGTGAAGGCTCAGTTAAGTAAAATGATGCGTGGGTTAGCTGAAGTTAAGGATGAGTTGGGATTTTTTAGTGCTGAGCATTCAAAATTTGTCAAATGGGTGGAACTCCCGGCAGCTAGACAAGTATGAATTATCTTATACATACGAATTTGACAACCGTATTTATATTGTTAACACACAAATCTGAATTATTAATAGGTTGGTAATCAGTCATCCCAGTCCCAGGCTAGCACACAACCATGAGTCTCTCAGGGTGGATCTGCAATCCTACAAGCTAGCCACGAGACTGATACACCTCGAGGCCACGATACAGAACCCGCTCAGAATCAAGAGAGGCCTGATCAACAAAAACCTCCCATGCAGACCGCCGAGGCTGTTGGATTCACCACACCCGAGCCTGTTCGTTTTGATGGACAAGCTGCCTCCGATGATAGTCCACCTCCTGAAGACTTCGACCCCGATGATCTAATAGGTAATTTGTATTATTAACATAGGTATGTTATTGTTTGTTATCGTTAATTGATGATCTCTATTATATTTGGTATAGATACTCCCGAGGCTACGACAGGGGCCGCTACTGACACCAGTCAGGCCGTTATATTCGGTAAGTTATTTGATTTTTCATTTTGAACCTAGATATTACATTGTGAAAAACTATCTAACTCGAATCCCATATTGTTTATAGGAAATTAATGTATATTGATTTTGGTATTATTAACATTAAAAATCTTATTTTATTGCTGTCATTAATTGATTATCTCGATTATATTTGGTATAGACACTCCCGAGGCTACGACAGGGGCAGGTACCGCCACCAGCCAGACATCGGTTGTGGAGCGTGGGATCGATTTTAGTAAGTTTGTAGATTTTTAATTTTGAAACTAGAAATTACTTTGTGAAAACCTATCTAACTAGATAATGTATTGAATATTGTTTAGCTGCTGGTCCAACTGATATTCAATTAGGGAAACGAAAGGCGGATGATGCAACTGACAGAAGATTGACAACCCGTCAGACTACTAATCAACCATGACATTTAACTGATGGGTGGCATATAGTCAGTCTTCCAGGAGCTCCTAGATGGTCAGCGTTGAAAAAATTTCTGTAAGAGTTGGAAAACAAATTTATCTCCTGGTATGAACAAGAAAATCCACCCCCAATAGAGATTCCCATGGGCCTCGTATTTGGATTCGAAATGGTAGATCGGGTGGACAAGGCGTGGTTCGAACATCTCCATGAGAAGTATAAAGAGTTAGACCGAGAAGTATATTCTTGTGACTTCATTTTCATATATTTGAAATTTTCAGATGTCTGATTTCATTATCTCTAACTTCTTTTTGCATGCGTACAACATATCGATGTGTTCCTGGACCTTATACGACGCCAAATGGAAGCATATCCAGAATGCTTTCAACCACATACATCCATTGTCTTCTCTGGTTTCTCCTCATTTTGCGGCCAGGGTCACAGATCAGAGAAAGACGCCTGACACAATGGACATTCTAGATCATGCGATTCAGTGTGTCAAGCAATGGGATGAAATCACAGTGGCGTACATGCCTTGGGCCATATATCCTGGTCACGGGGCTGCTGTCCAAGTGTCTATTCCTGACTGGAAGATTAGAGTGTATGATTGTCTGGTGGGGGATGACTATAAGGATAGGGAATATGTGAAGGGTAATATAATAGCATTCGGTGTTGCGTTGAGGAGAGTGTTTGATATGGATGCTCGTCTACGTAACCTCCCACAAATGCTTGATCCAGCGAAGCCTCCTATTACGGTCAGAGTAGTTACGGCTGAACGCGTACCACAAATGCCAATTCCGTAAGTGTTATAAACTTCAAACTATTTATAAAACTATACAGTATACATTATCTTCTTATCATTTAATTAATCAAATTTACATTCTGTACAGGGGTGACTGTGGGGTATACACGGTCAAGTTCATTGAGCATTTGATGCACAACGAATATTTTTCATTGATCAAAGCTGATAATATGCTGTTATTAAGACATAAAATTAGTGTGCAGTTGTTTAATCAGTGCAGAGATCTTTAGATATGTAGGTATTTTTGTTGAATGTATAAGCACTTGTTGGTGTATAAGCACTTGGTGCTTGTAGATGTATTTTGTCCACGTATAGCGGTGTAATTTGTATATTAGATTTTCGGAAGTCGTGTACGTCCAACATTTGAAATTTTGTTTGTTTTATCTCAACTTATGGCGTTGTAATATTTATATTATAAATTTTGTTTGCTTTTTATATTATACATTTATATCCATGTTGTTTAAGTGGTGGTGAGTTACGACCGTCCAAAATGTGAAGAAATCGGTTATTTCGTTTATAAAATATACATTATTATCGATCAACTAACAAATATGTTTTGTTCGGAGTAAGAAGTAAAAAGAAACAATTATTTTATAAAAAGAAATATTGATGGTACTTTGACTTACACACAGGGCTTTAAAGGAAAATGTCTCCATCGTTATGTATTTTCTACACTAGCATGGCATTGTCATTTTAAAAAAGTGATTTGACGACAGATTTAAGAAAAGAGAAAGATGAACCTAAAACAAAACCCTACTGATATAACGGTGAAACCTCCATTACTGAAAGCTTAAATGAAGAAGAATGAAGTTTTTTTTTTTTCGAGTTTTGGTTTTTGGGTAGAGGAATCAATTTAATTACGTGAATTAATTGGGGTTTGGAATGATATTATTCCTTTATGACGTTGATATGAAGTTGTTGTATGGCTTGTTTTTTCTTTCAAAATAATTTGAACAACCGGCAAATATGTTTTGTTCGAAGTAAGAAGTAAAAACTAACAATTATTTTATAAAAAGAAGATTGATGGTACTTTGGCTTACACACGGGGCTTACATACATAAGAAGAAAGAGTAATGATACATTGAGATAACATTAAGATGACGCTTAAATAAACCAAGTTGAAATGTTTGCTCCTAAAAAAACCAAGGGTGGTCACTAAAGATGATAAGGGAGGTTTCCTAATCAATGTCATCATTGTCATACTCTGGTACGTGAAAATCTCTTGCGAGAGCCGTGATAAGAATGGATAATAGAGATAACCATCACCAATTATGCTAAGGGATATTTTACCAATCCTATCAACGATGTCACGCCCAAAATCAACTTCAGGTTTCAAAACTGCATACAAAAACGATTTCAGCTCATTGCTCGGTTGAACAGTTTGTACGGTACCATACACGCTACTAGCAATCCATTCGAAAATAACACGCAGCCATTCGTTAGGAAATGCATGCCTTTCAATCAGACGTTGGAATGCCCTAATGTTTGCATTGGTAAAGTATGAGTGATTGTATGCTTCAACTCCAGATACACGATAGTAGCCATTGATCCAATCCGGAGTAAACAAACATCTACTCCACATAATTTGTACACCCCTGATGCTGGTATGATATCGCCCGACGCATTAATTTTTGACCTGACAAGTGTGTAGAATTCACGAACAATTGATCGATTCATAGTCGAGGTCGGTACGGGACTACTTACGTGGCGCTCCGACGAAATTCTGCGTAAGAGACTCTTCATCCTGGTAGGTAGACAATCCCATTCAATTCTCCTCTCTCCGACAACACTTATATCTTGAAAGTGCCATATCCAATTGCGACGCTCATGGACTGTTGTGAACCGGTTTAGCAGTGTATCCTCGTCGTAGACGTGAGGAATACAGTGCTATCTCACAGGCCGATGAGGATGCCATTCCGGGAGAATTTCATTTTCGGGATTAAAAAACTGAATGTTAGTAGGAGGGGAATCCGAGTCAGACATTGTGGCTAAGGCAGAATAAAAGTGAGGGTTATGCATGGGTAGTGTAAAATTCATAGTATATATAGAGTTATCAATGTAAGAGGTCATGGTCACGTCTTGTCAATCGATCAATGTTCCTGTTGAATTTTGGACGGATTTCGTCCAAAATTTGGACGGATTCCGTCCTTTTTGGTCAGTGAGTGAATTCGGACGGTTTCTATAATTTCAATCAATCAATGTTCCTGTTGAATTGTCATGGTGTCGACGATATTTTTGAAAAAAGTGAAATGAATGTGTAGTCAATGTCAAAGCATAAAGTAATATCTGCAAAATTCAACAAGAACATTGATTGATTCATGTGTGGTCGCTATAGGTATGACATATAGGTACTGTGTCAAGTCCTAAGGAACATGGGCTTTATGAATCTGATCAAGTGATGGAATCAGTCCAAAATTCCGTCCAAATTGTGACGGAAGGCTGATTTTTTTGGACGGAACCCGTCTAAATGGAAACGTTTTCATCCTAATTTAGACGGGAATAGTGGTCAAAATGAGGATGTCACGTGACCTCACTGTACCCATCTAAATTTAGACGGAATCCCTCATAATTTAGACGGAATCCAATTAATGCTTCTTTTGACTAGCCATGTTGTCCAGTCTGAAGACAAGACTTGACACTGTACCTATGTGTCCTACCTATATGTTATGTATGGTCACTATCGGTGGGTCCCACACTTCAAGTGGTTGTGAGTTATGAATTTAGGCAGGCCATATAGGTACAATGTCACTATAGACGGGCCCCACACGTCAAATGGTGGTGAGTTATGAACATCCAAATTGGACGATTCCGTCCAAATATTGGACGCTCCCGTGCAAATGTGCACGAGTCATAATTCCCACCAACCTTCTCAATCAATGTTTCTTTTGGAAAAAATCTATATAGTGACAAATCCTTTAACAACTATTCATCCCTCTCATTTCTCGTTTATTTTACTCATATAATCTCTTCTAGTGTTCCTTTCAATGGCTAACCCACATGCTCATGTGTTCATTTCCAATGACAAAATTTATTTATCGTTGGACGAACAGTCTATCATAAGCCGTTTCACAACAGAAGAGGAGAGGCGTGAGTACGTGACTAACTGGATGGCAAGAGCTGTCGTTACAGAGAGGCGATTGAACATGGAGAGTCTTTCTAGTTTGATCGGCAACTTGTTCCGAGATAACGGTTGGCATGGTGTCCCCCAAAGGCCATTAAGTTTTCATCACGTGAATCGGTCTATTGTGCGTGAATTCTACACTTGTGTAGCTACGACAGAGCTCAATGAATGGTGCGTCAGAGTGCGTGGCGTTCCTGTCTTTTTGAATAATACATGGATCAACGACGGGTATGCCATTCCAGAATATCCTCAGGGTTTGGATTTCTTTCTATTTTCGGATGTTCCTGAATTAATACAGCTTGACATGGCTGTTTTGTTTGGGGAGACGCATCTGTGGGAACGTGTGAGGCATACCTGCCCTTCACCCTGGTCCTGGTGTGGTCCATTCCTTCCTTTCTTGATTATGTTCCTTGCCACCAATATGTATGGCACGGTGAACTACACCGCACCGACATTTGATTTGTACGCACTTGCGTACGCATCTATTACATCATACTTTAACGTCGGAGAGTATATTCTCTCCAGGATTCGACAGATAGCAAAGGGCAACGCAGGCGATGGATATATATTTTTCCCGTATCTCATCACAGCTATGTGCGTGAGGTCTGCCAGGGTGCCGGAATATGCTGAAGATGATGTGACATACTGTCATTATGACATTATGACCTACGAAACATTTAATCATGATGACTTTTAAGGTTTATTTTTCATGTGCAAGTTATTTTCTTTCAACAATGAAGAAAGTTGTAGACTTTGTTGAAGTTGCATATGTTGCTTTATGATTTCAGTTTTTCTTTTTAGTCTCTAGACTCCATGATCACATTATTTTTCTTCCTCCTTGTAATTAAAGATAATGGATTTTGCTTTTAGAAATCATCTCTGGGCTTCTACAGTTCTACTGCTATATAGTTCTACTATGTTAAAACAAAAGACTTTGTTAAAGTTGGTGATTTTTGTTGTATGATTTCTTGTCTTGACCAATCTTTTTTCTAGCAATTGTAATGGATGATATTCGACAATCACATGAGATGGTTTTTCCATCTCTAGTAGAGAGGACTATCACATTGATTTGCAAAGAAAGAAAGCAAGAAACTCCAAATCAAGAAGTGGAATGATCTTGGATAACTATCTCCCAATTTGGATGAGGCAGAGTCATTGGACTTTTAATTGCACATAGTCATATTATATTATTATGCTCGGTGTAGAAGCAGCCATCAGATTTTCTCTAAAACTATGTTTCTCCCATGGTGGGTTCAAGTTTGGTGGGCATGATTAGATGAGAGAATCTGACTATATCATCTTCCATAAATTAAGTCGTTTAGTGTAACAAGTATCTATTTCGACTGTCTGTTGGTCATTCTTTGGAAATCAATTTGATATAACATTCAACCCAACGGAATAATAAAAATATCTGTTACAATCGTGATGGCTTACAAAATTAACATCAACACATGCTGAAATAGAGATTTATTCAATTAGGAACAACTGCACGAGCCGGACATCTATTCCTTCTATGTCCGGGGTTACCGCAATTCGAGCAATTCCTACCGGAACCTGGGTTTGTCCTCTCAGTAGGCATCCTGCTAGTCCTAGCACCGGGCGGCTCACCTTGAGAAGGAATCCTCAGGGTCCTGGGTCGGCCCCGCCTAGCTCCCGTACTCTGTGTTTCTCCTCCTTCCCTCACTCTAGGCTTAGGCGGAGTGAGGGAAGGTTGAGTTCTAATCCATTCGGTTTATCTTCCCGAATGGATCCTGAATGGATTAGAACTCAACCTGATGGATTAGATTTATTATTTGAGTAAATAGGCATGCAGGAATTATCCAAGTCCAGCACCCTTTATACAAGTTAATCCATCAGCCAATTGTTTATAAAATTAATTATACATAATTAATTAACCAATAAAAATGATAATTAATTAATGCAAATAATTAATTAAATAAATTTTTATTTCCTGCAAAATTAATAACAAAAAAATTTGCCATATAATGTAAATCAAAATGACTTCTTGACTATGTTAGTGTGACATACAATGATATAATCAAATAAATAATAGTCACAGATATCATCATATATTAAGTGCAGTTCAAGTCATAATATCACATCAAGTACCTATAAACATTATATAAAAGCTTTAATCAAAAACATTATATAAAACCTTTAATCAAAGAGGTGTTACTTTTAAAAATTAATCAACACAAAATAGTATAACCACAAAATACTCAACAAATAAGACATCATAGACCTCAGATTAGATTTTCATTGGCCTCAGCATCGAAAATAGCATCAAAGTTTGATGCTTTCTTCATATCTCGCCATCAAAGCAACAAAGAGGGCACGAGCAAAGCATAAGGGGTACCAGCATCAGACCGAAAACTGTGTTGTAGAGATTCTGAAGCCCTGTAGAACTCAGCTTCTTCGAATAGGCATCAATATCGATGATTTTCTTCAGTTCCCTGCCTTCTAAGCACCAACGGCCTCAAAACGCAACAACAGCTTTAACCGACCGCACCAATGATCCATGTGATACCACAGTTGCAGAGTTATTCAGAGAAAGGAACTGAGCTTTCTTCAAATCGGGAAAGAGAGAAGCAAAAGAGCAAAAAGCTTTCCTTTTTTAAATCGAAAATGGAAGAGAGACGGACTGGGGAGATCATTTTAGTGGGTTACTAATCCCCCTATCGAGACCCTCCCTAAAAGTTTTTTTTTTTTTTTTTTCCTTTCCGCTTCTATCTCCTCCTCCCAAAACCTCCCCAAAAGCATTTTTTTATGTAAATGTTAATTACATTTTATAAACATATTTCATTTTTATAAATAATATAATTTTAAAATCTACTCAATAAAATCTATAAAATGAACCGAATATTAAATATAAAATAATGTACAACAAAAACAACATTTTTCATTTTTTTGTTTTTTTTATTACAAAATCTTCATTTTTATTCCTAACCACTCTTACAGATTTTCTTTTTATCCTCTTATCTTCAATTCTACCAACTCATTCAGATTTCCCCTTATCTTTTTATCTTCAATTCTATATATATATATATCATAATTTGTTCAACTCTTTCATACATACTCATTCAACACATCTTCAATTGATTTTCGTAATGCATATTATGTATCACTACAACTTCTTATTCTCGGATAGTTGGTCAATTGGAACGATTTTACGAATGATGTTCCTAGGGAGGATAATTGGTCAGTTGGAAACAATAGCTCTCATTATTTTCCTAGTGGGGATAATTGGTCAGCTGGAAACGATTTTACGAATTATGTTCCCAGTGGGGATAATTAGTCAGCTGGAAACGATTTTACAAATGATGTTCCTAGTGGGGAGAGCATCTCCTACGTTGGGCGTGATTACACGGCCGAATTTACGACTGACCGGGTTAGTTATTGTTGTTGTTATTAATTATCCACATTCGTTACTTATTTTCATTTTAGGTTGTATAATATTTTGCTTATACATCTTCTTCTATTTTTTGTTATAGATATTTGAAAGTAGAGTTGTCATGCTAGATTGGGTACGGAGAGTTGGTTATGAAAATGGTTTGGTGATTGTCATAGATAAATCTAGTAGTATAAAGGGCGGCAAAATGCCGAGATGAATTCTTATTTGTGGAAAGAGAGGATTGTACAAACCACCACCCGAAGGGCATACAATGCAAAGGGATAATGGAACGAATAAATGTGGTTGCCCATTTAAGCTTCGAGGTGTAGCACAACCTCCAGACGGTATGTTGTAGGGTTTGAAGGTTGTTAATGGTTCTCATAACCATGAAGTAGCGGAAAGTTTAGAGGGATTTGAGTATCCTTCAAGGTTGACCGCAACCCAGAAGCAATTAGTGCGTGACATGTCCAATAGCACTAGTCCTAGAGAAATTCTTAGTGTTTTGAAACAACAAGACCCGTCAATTACTATGGAAATTAGGAGTATTTACAATGTCAAGACACTGTATAAGAAAGAGCAGTTTGGGGGTTTATCTAAAACTGGGTACGTCTTAAGAGAATTAAATGATAAATATTACATGTACGACTATCTGACAAATGAACACACTAGTGAGATCACAGATATTCTTTGGGTTCATCCTACAAGCCTAGAACTATATGTCAATTTTCCGTCAGTGTTAATCATTAATGCCACGTACAAGATTAATGAGTATGGGTTACCTCTATTAGAGATTGGGGGTATCACATCCACAATGAAAACTTACTCTCTTTTGTTTGCATATTTGAGTAATAAGACGAAAGAGTGAATGACATGGGTATTGGATACGTTAAAGAGATGGATGATCATAAAAGGAGCAGCGTCGCCATCAGTGGTTGTATCAGATAGGGATCTAATGCTTCTTAGTGCCATTGGAGAATTTTCCCCTTCGCACATCACATTCTTTGTATTTGGCATATAAATCAGTGCGTAATGAAGAAGTGCAGGCCTATGCTTGGTATGAGATGGAAAGAATTTGCCAATGCATGGCACATAGTTATTCATTCATCGACACCGGTGACTTTGAATTTGAGGTGGAATGCCATGTGCGGAGAGTTTTCAGAATATGCTGACGCCATAAGATACCTTTGGGATACATGGTTATGTCCTTACAAGAAGCGGTTTGTTGATGCGTATGTAGACAAAATTATGCACCTCGGGAGCCATTTAGCCAAAGGTAACTTTCCTATAGCCACTATTTATTCATTATGATGCACTAAAGAATATTGTATGAACCTTCCCTATTTAACACAGTGTATTATTAAATTACAGGGTGGAGTCTGCGCATGCAAGACTCAAACGATACTTCGGGGATACTTTGACATCGCTTTCAACATCCTTTTAGAAAATAGAAAACATGTTGACTTCTCAATTTAGGGATATTCAAAAGTCGTTCAAAAAATCTCTCAACATTCCACGGCATCGACATCTATGCGAAGCCATTTATAGTGAAATCAGATATCGCATTTCATTAGATGCAATAGAGTTGATCGATAAGCAGATAAAACGTGCTGATAAGCTCAAAGAATGAGACAGTTGCAGTTGCAAGATCAAATTGACACACGGATTTCCATGCGCTCGCGATATTATACTGTAACGTGTTTCGGGCATGCCAATTCCTCGAAATGCTATCCACATTCACTGGAGTACGTTGTCCATGCGAGCCCCCGAGAGTATTGAAGAGGGAGTACGACCCGACAGGGCAGCTCAACTTATGGAAAGATTAAATGAAATGGATCCCTCTAATCGAGAGTCTATGATTGACAGGTTTTTCGATATGGCGGGTCTAACTCGTTGCACAGTTCGACCCCCAGCATACAACACAGAACAAAAGGGTCGACCTACAAAAAGAGATGAGCAAAACAGCAGCGTCAAACCTTCCTTCTTAGTATCCACTTCAGAATATGGGGCTCCACCTATTCCAAAATGGCAAGGGAGAAATTGGAGGTATCACCTCGTTAATGAATTTCCTCAGAAGTATCAACGTTTTATTTCCCACTGTGTTGACGTCCGAGCCGACAGTCATTGTGGATTCAGAGCGATAGCTGCGCAACTCCATGGTTCTGAAGATGAATGGGCACAAGTATGGCTGGAAATTATTAAAGAAATTACACAAAATTAGGCCATGTATGATAACCTTTATCTTCAACATGGTCAGACTGTTAGGAAATCTATGCGGGAACGCTGCGGAATTTACAATTTATTTCCTATCGACCCAAGATCGACTTCATTTAAGCAATAAACAAATAAGCTTGTAGATGGTGTTACCTTGCTTGATCTAAAAGATCGACGCTTTGACCGTCTAAGGAGAGTAGCGATGCACGGAGCCGCCTGCGCTCGACCTCTACCGCTAGTCCACACGCAGAAATACCCACCGAATCCACCATTGGATTGCTACTAGAAAAATCTGGCTGCTAGACCGGCCTTTTCTCTCTCCCAAAACTCTCTCTAAGGAACTCTCTATTTTTCACAAGAACTATTAGCTCTTGGAGTTGTGATGTACAAAAGAGTTTGACACCCATCTCTTATTTATAGTGAGAGGGGCGCCCCAACTAGAGTGGAGAGGAAGAAAACCTTTTACTAGTAAAATAAGGAAAATATAATTGATTGATTTATCTCATTAATATTCAATATCTTATATTAAATATTTTCTCCAAGATATATATTGACAATATCTTATATTGAATATATCTTTATTATATTACCATAAATCAATTTACACATGTGTATATATATCATATATATAAATTACACATATAAATCTATATTCATATATGTATATTGCATGTGCACTCATGTATCTCACAAATATACACCACACGCATATACCAAGTATATACGCACAAATATCTAATATTTATAAATAATATAATATCATGATTAATTAATTTGCAAAATCCATGTGTATCAATATACAATAAATTTCGACGTATATATCTAATATATGTATATTTAATTAATCAACATAATTAATATCTTGTATTATATTTATTCATAATAAATAAATACCACCATATTAATTTACCACTATAACCTTTATAGTCTCGAGATAAACTTTCCTTATTTGGTTATCATATATAACCACATTTTAATCCGGCTAGATGTTCATATGTGTGTGACCCGATAGGCTTCCGAATATGTTAGCCATAGACACAAAGTGCAAATTACGAAAATGCCCTTCATACCTAACGATCACGGGGTAGCATCTAGCAACACACTGTGACCCCCAATCATCGGTAGAGTCAAATGCAATGACTACTACCTTTCATGTGAAATAGTTACTATTGGTCCCTTGGAAAGGCTAACACAAGTTTAGAGGGGAGGTGAATAAACTTGTCACAAAAAACTTTCCCAAACTGGAAGCACACCAGGAACTGAGTTTTTCCTAATCTCAAACTGATGCTCAGCTCAGTTTTGTTCCTGTCCTTTAAACTTGTAAGGAGTTAGATAATTCAGTTTTGCTAATGCGAGAACTGAATTAACTTGCAGCGGATAAGATTAATCCTTTATGCAAAAGATGTGTCAATAAAGATCTAAACATCCTATATATCAGTTTTGTGCTGACTCAGTGTCTAAAGTTTGATGAGTAAGTAATAGCATGATTATGCAATAAATAAAACAATCATATCACAAATATAAATGCATAAGGTAAATCAACACAGAGTTTGTTTATGGAAGTTCCAGGTGGTGTAATCCCGTACGTCTCCCATTCTCCTGTGGTGTAGGAGGTATTACTAGAATCTTGAGATAACTGTTACAAAATCCTAGCCTAATGACAGTCCTTCACGACACCCTAGTTTCACTGTCTAAAAAAATGAAGAAAGGTAAGATTGCTCCCTTCACTCTGCACACTGATCTTTCGGAGGTGGAATGGCTCCTTCACCACTCACCACTAACACAAACACAATCCATAAATCGCACTAACAAATTGTGGCAACAAGTTGCAACCGTGATGAGGAAAGGTGGAGTTGCTCTCTCAAACTATGCACACCAACCCTTTTCACAAAGTTTAGGTTTAGAATTAATCAAGAGATTAATTCAAATGAGTCGCTTGCTTTTTCTCTCGATATGACATTGCGGCTCCAAGATGCCTCTTTCCCCACCAATGTGTTAATGGATCTTTCTTTTGAATCTTCAAGGCAATTCTGTTGGCTTCCCCTTTTCTAGGTAAGAAATCTGATTTTCTGGATCTGGATCTTTAGATATATGCTATTAAAACCTTTTTCAGATCCCTCTCTCTTCTTTTAAGTGTTTCCCTTGTGTATTTATAGGGGTGATGTAATGGTCACTAGCTCTTGTAGCCGTTACATTTGTCGTTTAGCCAATGTTCATATGTATGAACTTTTGTCGTATTGTCAATTCAAATTTAACAAGGCCTTAACTCAGTTTTCTACTCTTCTTCAAAACTGAGTACCTTATGATCTTGACATCTGACTTCAATTGACTGAGACAGAGTACACCATTCAGTTTCTTCTTTTCCTGGTAACTGATAATCTTTGTCCTTAAGATTATTCAGCTTTACATGATCTATAGTTCAGTTTAAGGTCACCACAAACTTGCCTGAATCCTGACTTATAGTCACGACTTAATCAGATTCTAACTGAGTTTGCCACCTCAGTTCTTCAGTCTTCGATAACCGAGTTTGTGTCCCTCAGTTCTTCAGTCTTCTAGATAAGCCAACTGAGTCTGTGTCCTCAAATGAACTCATCTTCTTGATTTTCTCATAATCGAGTCCGATCCTCGCTTTTCCATGTGTATACACAGTTTGCATATTATGACTCAGTTGTTCGCCTAGTTCCTATTTATTACAATTATTGTTTGAACAACCTATACAAGGTTCAGACTCTAGAGAGAGCTTATACATTTTCTTTAGACCATTTCTTGCTTCTTCTTTCATTTTGCACTATAACAGTTAGTTATAACTTCATCATCATGGGTTGTAAGTGATCTCACTAATTATGTGACGAATCATCATCAAAACACAGATATTATTTCCAACAATTTCCCCCTTTTTGATGATGTATCATAACCCTCCCTAAAAGCAATAATAAAGGAATAATGCAAGAAATCACAACAAATTAAAATAACAAACTAAAAACAATTGAGTTTATTATAAAGCAAACTGAATAACTGGACTGATTACAATTTCCCTTTTTCTAAAATCATTATCTTTTCACCAAGAAAAATGCTTCTTTTTGTTTCTAGATGCCTCCTTGCTTTTCCTTCTTCTGTTGATTCATTGTCTCTGGGTTTGATATTGATGACGTGGTCAATCAGGTTATAATATACTTGACCACCATAAACCAATACTAGCAAGAGGACTAGGCCCATCGTAGTATAGCTATAGTGAATCAAGGTCGATCCCACAGGGAACCAATTGTGGATCATCTTATATACAAACAATTACTTAAACATGTCAAGGACATAGAGGCGGTCTACGACCAACATAAAACAAGAAAAGTAAAGACACGACTCGACACAACGTAATTAACCTCCCCAATTATAGTCTTTATCGTTTGGACCTAGATAATTTATATAATAAACTCGAACTTATTAATCTGTCAATCCGTTTGTATCTATCTTAGGTTGGCTACGGGAGTCATCCTCTTTAACTTGACTTAGCACCGGTAAGTCACTAAATCAACGTGGTATTGTTACGTGACTTCGCCTTTTGGTGCCTCCATCTCATATAACTCACACGCTTACAACACTAAGGATGCCGATATTAATCGTACACCTCGCCTGAGGCAACATTCCTATGGTTAGGCGTGCTTCCTAAACGATCGCTCAAGCCCTCGTCCAACTAACAATTACCTTTTAGGTCTCATGCTAGTTTACTGAACTACGATAACTAGGTGACGTCAATTCTAATACAAAACCTACCTAGATCTCATTGAAAGCCCCGGAAGATCATTCATGAGCCGACCTAGAGCCCTATATTGGTATTTCCTAATCGTGACGCTAATTAAAATCGACGAGCAACGTAGCCGTGGCCATACCTACTTGAGATAATAAATCCTACTAAGCTAAACCTACCATAAAGACGGCGGACTAACTAATGAGACAAATAGGGGCTCGATCGACCGATCATGATAGACACTCGGCCGACCGAATGATTCCATTCGGTCACCCAAACGATTTCATCCCAGATTACATCCTAGAATATATTTCTCGGCGTTTCATCATACGTAATGCAGTTAAACAAAGAACTCGTAAAGAAATCATATAAACTACTTAGATACACATTAATTAAACCAAGCGATTCATGAATAGACGTTAAACATATGACGTAGGTTATGGGATCCTCATAGACAAGGCTTCGCCACATCCCTAACGTCATAGCCTAGATCTACATCATCTAGCTATGAATTAACTAACTCAAACAATAAAACATAATTGGGGGGGATTAATTACTTAAAATAAAAGAAGCAGAAAATAAAGGCTTACATAATTTGCAGCCCTTAAACTCTGGAAACACCCTCAATAAACTACATTGAATAAAGATATGAATAGAATGATTTTATTGAATGATATTCTAAGGTATTCAAGGTGTATAAGGTGTATAAGGTGTATAAGGTGTATAAGGTGTATCTTTACAATTTCGTAGCTGCTTGCTTATATAGAGGTTTTTTGCCGACTTAGGGTGGTTCTAGAAGATAAGCACGATATAAGCCGGAAACCGCCCCGAAGCTGACACTCGGTCAACCGAGAGCTGACACTCGGTCGACCGAAGCTATAGGCTCGGTCGACCGAACCTAACATTTGCACACGTTAATCGCTTTTCTCGCCTATCTTGCTCCCACTCCACGCCATGTAACATTTGCACACGTTAATCGCTTTTCGCCTATCTTGCTCCCACTCCACGCTTGCGTGTTGATCTGATTTCTCTAATTTATCTCTTGATTAATGCTCCGATTTTCTTCCTTATTATCTTGAGATCCATTGATTGAATGACATTTATCCTCTCGATTTGTCGTGATCTACAAAATCAGCATTTATCGCACAATAAATCGGCTTTTAATAATGAAAACGGCTAAATACCAAATATCATATTAATAATCACTTAACATTAAATAATAAATATAAACATGTGATTTAATATGGAATATATATTATTAATCTCGATTTAAGGTCAACGTTGATGACTTTTACAGGTATAATTTGACCGTCATCAGATATCCAGATACTCATTGATCAGCCGATTTGCTTCTTCGTTTTCTTGGTTTTTGAGCTTTACCAAAATTTCCTTAATCTCCTCCTCCATTACCTTCACTTCTTCTTTTGAAATCAAATTATGTTTTTCTTTTTTAGCTTTTCCCTCTGGTTTCATTTCATCTTCCCCCCTCAGTTTTTGTCTTTTTGCCTTTATCTGCCTTTAAATTTTCTTTCAATCTAGCACATATTACAAGCTTTTTCCTAATGTTCAACACAGCTTTAACTGAGGCTTCTTCATCTTCCTCAGTTCTTGTTTCTTCAAAGGTTTCTTATACAATTAGCTCTTCAATCAGATTATCAACTGCTTCTCTATTTTGTTGAATTGCAAGTAGATCATCATCTACTTGTCTGTCTTGTTCTTCAACCAACAGTCCGGCATAGACCTCTTCAGCTTTGTCAGCATCAGCATTACCTTCAGCTTCATCACCTTTAGTTTTATCTTCCCCCTTGTTTGAAGATATGCAAAAGCTTTCTTCAAATAACTTGCGCAAGGTGATGATGTTGGAGTATCTGTTTAAACCTGAGTAATGTGCTTTTCCAATTAATTCATGTAAATTGTAAATTTTCTGCTATAGAGTCTGCATCAGGCTTTCGATGATCTCTTTTAATCCTTCCAATCTTTCTTCAATTTCAGTTAATTGACGCTGAGATCCTTCAGTTGCAGATTTGCTTGTAGACGCTTCATGAACTTGAGATGAGGAGCTGGCTTCATGATAATGAAAATGAAAGTCATGACTTGATAATTCTCTCTCATACTCAGTCGCGCAAAATTCAGAATCTTCCAAGGCTTCTCTTTGCTCTTCAGTAAATTCTCTATGCATTTAAGTTGAGGATTCACTTTCCTCAGTTTCATCTTCAATCAGGATAGTATGTTCAGTTTCAGTTTTCTTTGATAGATGTTTGTCTCACATCCTTCTTTGTCTCCTCAAGGTTCTGTCATCCAAACTTACAGTTTCTCTTGAGCTAGAGTCTGAAATTTCTCTCATTTCTTCTTCAACGATTTTCTTTTTCTTTGCTCCACTGAACGTTGATTGATGTTTCACTTCTGTTTCTGTGGATTTTGAGATGGAGAAATAGTCTAGTTGATGACGGTCAAGTTATAAAAATAACTCGATACCTAAATAACCTACTAGCAAGAGAACTAGGTTCAATCGTAGTATAGCTAGATAGAGTCGAGGTCGATCCCACAGAGACTCGGCTTAAACAAGTACAACGTTATTAAACTAAAAATAGATTAAAGGGCGGTCTCCGACCAACAATAACGTAGAAATAAAGGTTGACACGATAGAAAACACAAAGACTAACAATACGACAGTAGACATAAAACACTTATTTTTATGGTTTTATAAGACTCTAACAAACGGTATTGATTACGCTAGTAGTAATTACTCCCCATATACGTATATCTAAGCCGAGATGTAAAAAGACATTAAGGTTGATTATATTTTGGCTACGGAGCTATCCCCTAAATCGGATCTACTTCGTGAACGGATAGAAGATCTTTATGCTTAATTACGAATCCTTCCTTGGACGGGATAGAACATCATATAACAAGCATGCTACACCAAACTAGGGATGCCGATCTAAAATCGTCACCTCGCTCTAGGCAACCACCGTGGACGAGTTGGCACACCTCCTAAACGATCGGCTAACTTATGTCCTATTTAACATGGCAATTTTCACAATATATCATATTAATTTACGAGAACGATGTAACAAATTGGCCGATCTATTACATGTGTATATGAAAAAGCAGTTGCACGATGGCGAAGTCGTTCACGAAAATTACTAGAATCTTGATGGCTAGATCTAACCATATAGACCGTGGTAGATCTGACCGGTGACTCTAGAATTTGCTCGTAAAACGCCTTCGCATTTACTTAGATCTACATGAATATGGGTTTGTTAATTAACTACATCACGAAATCAATACACAAACGACTACTCCATAACGAAATAAAATAGATCTACGAATAAAACGACATATTTGGATAGACATTACCTCGTAGAGCGGAGGGTCCTCCGATCCTTTAATGCAATCTCTAATCGATGAATCCATCGCCTCCGTGATGAAGCAACATAATATGAAATAAAAAGAACTATATTGATAAACTAAAAGTATTGTAGTATTGTGTTTTTAGGTTGGTGGTTTTCTCAAAGATCGTGGGCGCTGCTTATATAGGAGTTGTAGCCGACATAGGAGAATCCGGAAGATATGCACGCATTAACTGATTAGGCTCGGGTGACCGAACGATTCACGCTTTCGGTCGACCGAATGGCATGGCTCGGTCGACCGAGCCTCCTCTTTACGCTGCTTTTCAATTTAAGCCCGTCGACTTGTTCCCCACTTCACTCTTCTATGCCGATCCGATTTGTCTCTTCATTAATGCTCCGATTTTCTTCCTTATTTATCTTGAGATTTCCGATTGCATGACAATTATCCTCCCGATTCGTTACGATCTGCGAAATCAGCATTTATCGCACAATAAATTGGTCTTTAATAATAAAAACAGCTAAATACCAAAAATCATATTAATAATCACTTAACATTAAATAATAAATATAAACACGTGATTTAATATGATATATATATAATTAACTCTGATTTAAGGTTAGAATTGATGACATAAATAGGTATATTTTAACTGTCATCAAAATGCCCCCCACTTAAACTTTGCTTCGTCCCGAACAAAGCATCAATAAGTCATTCCCCAAGATAACATTTTCCGTGGTCAACTCATACTTACACAAGAAACTCGAGTCAACTCATACCAGTCATGCTCATCAGATAAGCATTATTCATTACTCGCTATGAATCGAAGTGATTGTGTGCATGTTCATTGGTTTTATATAAATGTAGCAAGATTAGAGCTTATGCAGACTTCATATCAAAATTCACCAACATCAGCATTCATACTTCTTATGCCTCGCAATGGTGAAAGCACTAGAACAATAAGCAAGAGCGTATCTATAGGGTTTTTGGACTTGGAGACCGAGTACTACTCAAAGCCTCTAACAATTTAATTTTTTTCAATTTTGCATATTTTTCGAATACTACTAATCTCAAGGAAGAAAACTCTTCGTAGAGTATCCCCCTATCTTAGATTAAGCATAGCATCGAATATTACCACAAGCGCGGGGCTACTTTGGTAATGTTACTACAAGCCCAGTGTTTTAACGCATTGTCTAAACACAGGTACGTCCCAAGCTTATTATTCCGCTTTAATGGCTAAAAGATAAGAATGCATCAGCAGATAGATATTGATACTAAGTTCACATAACCAATCATCTATGCAATGTACACATAATTTCTTCAGTTATTATGATTTGTGCGGTATACTCGATTCACTGATTGAGTAATTGAATAATAAATAACTACTTACAAAAACGGGCATGAATATCCTTAAATTTACTTAACATAAGTATAAAATGATCACGTACTCATGAAACTTGGTTTATTTCCTATCAATTCTTAGCTAGGAACTCACAATTCTAAGGGTACGAGATACATAATATGGTATTTATTCAAATTTTCAATTTTTCAATTTTTCTACCGTTTCATTCAAATTTCAATCATAACATAGCTAAGTCTCCTACCCCCCACTTAAACATGGCATTGTCCTCAATGACAAAAATAAATGAGAATTTAAGAAAAAGACTTAGCTCTGGAAACGGCTCTCAAGTAGATGCAGAACATCGGAGTAATCCGCAGCACGTCGTGGAGAGACAGACACATCCTGCATAAGCAAACAAACTCCACGAAACCGTAAAATATCATGTCTATGGAAGTTATAAAATAATGTGGCAGTAATTAGGTATGAATACCGAAAAACATTTTAAGCCACTTTATTTTATTCAACCAAAGACAAGAAAAATACTAAATAGAAAGAAAAATAAACAAGCAACTAAAGATGGTAGTCTTCATCTAAAAACCGGGTGGATAAGACAAAGATCAAAAGCATAACCCCATGTGGGGAAAACACGAGGTGGACTGGCTCACTATGTATGGTCCAAAGATAAAAGAGAAACTTGGTAAGGTAGAACAGATTCAATGCGACCTATAGGCTAAAGATAAAATTGAATACTTAACGCAGAAACTTCTCGCTTGCATTGGATATCAACAACTTAGGGAGATGTAGCTACTCCTCGAAATTACTAATAACCCAATGTATCACGTAAAATTCATAACCGTCATCAACAAGGTCGGATCGGTGAGATAGTTCAGAACAAAACTTATCATCTAGAAATGCCGGAATAGACGGAAAAAATGTGAAATTTAAAACTTCCGGTAGAAAGATTAGTTGTACTTTGATCGAACCAAAAACCTTTAAAATCTAGCTAGGGTCAGAGCTACACTTCCCCCAACTAGGATCATGAAAATCAAAATGATAAAAGATAATCATTAAAGCTTAGCAACATTTCAAATTCCGCAACACAAAGGTATTTTGTAAACAAAATGGAGGTTGAGAGTATGATGGGTTTAGAAAAAAGATACACATAAGGATGGGAAGAAAAGATAAAGGGTGGGTAAGAAATTGTGTTTTTGGGATTGAGAATTGTTTAAAGGAATGGGATTGGGTGGGAGAGTGAAACGGATGGAAAGAAAAAGAGGCGATGAAAGAATGGTTAGAAATGTGAACTTTCGGGGCAGATTGGTGAGAGGATCGAAAAGTTTGAAGGTGAAAAAAATGTAAAGGGAAAGATAAGGATAATTGCAGAATGAATTGCACATCACTTTGGATTTTCACTTGGATCACCTAAAAGTTTTAGAATTTGACCAAGATTGTTCTTGTTCGCACCAATCATTCTCTCATTACATTTTCGTAATTCTCAAGTTCTCTTAATGCTTCCATCTTAAGGTTGTTTGCTAAATTTCCTTTTCTTTAGCAATTTCTCGACTCTCCTACGGAACTCTATTTCACGTGGCCTATATTGAGTAAAAAGTTTTGCACATCCTTAGCCCAATGGCCATCGAACACGGCAAAATAAAAACCTCAACATATGTCACGTTACTCTTATTGGACTCAAAGAAAGAAAAACCTAAAATCCTAAAAAGAAATCCTAAGGGTTTTAAAGAAGTAGTTACGAGTTTAAAGTCCTCACTTCGACTTTTCAAAAGTATCCTTGTCGAGTCATTATTCTTGGATCACGAGATATTGACCCTCTCGAGCACTATAAGAGGTGGGCCCATCGCCATTATGGATTAATACCCTTCCCTTGGTTGTGAGACCTAGGAAACGACATTTATCCATACCATTTATCCAAAGCTCTTACCTCGGCTCTCGTTTTAGGAATTAGTGAATTTGGTTAAAATTACGGTTTTGGCCTTGACAATAAGAAACAATGAATCTAAGTACTCCGAATAAGGTCGGTTATGTAGGCAAGCCTATGCCGTCTTATTCGTTGGAACATATGTGACGATTCAGCCAATCCGTCAAGATTAAGCCCCGCTTAGCCTTGAAGGCTTATCGGCTATGCTAAGTCTTGTTGAATCTAGCCAGAACGTACATCACACGTGGAGGGGAGTAGATTGAGCCGAAGCTCGGTTGAACTCGCCCAGCCATGGTTAGACCATTTCCGAACCCATGTACTAAGAGTCTCCGATTCCTAAATTGTCACCCAAAGCGTAATCTCGTTTCTGTTTAAGGTGGGTTCACCGAGAAGCCATCACCATAAAACTCAACGAAAGTAGAAGATGGTGTTCTCTCAAAACTCAACGTCTTCTTTAGATTGTGAATGCTTAAACTACACAATTTGTTGCTCCCATGGCCAGTAGAAGCAATCGCATGCATAGGACAATGAGATTTTAACAGAACTACGAGGAACTCTTTATTCACTGCTTCATTTCAACGACTACATGTTTCCTTACACCCTCTAGATGAGACAGATTTGGGGCAAAACCTTCGACACTAATAAAATTAATCTTACAAACCAACTCCGGGTTAAGATTCATACTAAGGTTTATGTATAGGCTAACTTATGCTCAAAAAACCAAAAGGTAATAAAACATAAGCAAAAAAAAGGGTAGTACCTTGCCTTCAACATTGTACCACGAAGAATTTAAGCCTTTAAATTTATATTTTTTCGGAGCCATCTTGGTGCTTTAATGGTATTGCTTCCATCACTTTTCCCATCGTAGAGTAGTAATTCCACATGTTGCTGGGTTATTTTCTCAGCGCCCATGAAAAATTCTTGACTGTAATATTGCTTCCTCAGCTTCGCTTGCAAACAGAAGAAAAACAAAACCAAACAGACCGTAGACTGATTTTAACATGGTTTCCCATGCTTCTATCAGACCTACGGATTAAACATACGGGGATAAACAGACACGCGAAATTCCAGACTCGAAAAACACAAATCAGAAACCGTGTAAACAGAACAAAACAAAAATAAATTCTTGGTCGACCGAATAAATTTTTTTTTTTTTTTTTAAGAATCTGGAATTTTCAGACAGAGCAGACAACCAGAGGGACTCAAAACGTAAAAACTGACTCTAAAACAGAAAACTTGACATGAATAAGAAAATTATTTATATATAAAATTGACCGTTGGCTCCCCGGCAACGGCGCCAAAAACTTGATGACGGTCAAGTTATAAAAATAACTCGATACCTAAATAACCTACTAGCAAGAGAACTAGGTTCAATCGTAGTATAGCTAGATAGAGTCGAGGTCGATCCCACAGAGACTCGGCTTAAACAAGTACAACGTTATTAAACTAAAAATAGATTAAAGGGCGGTCTCCGACCAACAATAACGTAGAAATAAAGGTTGACACGATAGAAAACACAAAGACTAACAATACGACAGTAGACACTAAAACACTTATTTTTATGGTTTTATAAGACTCAACAAACGGTATTGATTACGCTAGTAGTAATTACTCCCCATATACGTATATCTCTGGCCGAGACAGAAAAGACATTAAGGTTGATTATATTTTGGCTACGGGAGCTATCCCCTAAACTGGATCTACTTCGTGAACGGATAGAAGATCTTTATGCTTAATTACGAATCCTTCCTTGGACGGGATAGAACATCATATAACAAGCATGCTATACCAAACTAGGGATGCCGATCTAAAATCGTCACCTCGCCTAGTCAACCACCGTGGACGAGTTTGGCACACCTCCTAAACGATCGGCTAACTTATGTCCTATTTAACATGGCAATTTTCACAATATATCATATTAATTTACGAGAACGATGTAACAAATTGGCGGATCTATTACATGTGTATATGAAAAGCAGAAAGCACGACGTAGCCGAAGTCGTTCACAGAAAATTACTAGAATCTTGATGGCTAGATCTAACCATATAGACCGTGGTAGATCTAGACCGGTGACTCTAGAATTTGCTCATAAAACGCCTTATATTTACTTAGATCTACATGAATATGGGTTTGTTAATTAACTACATCACGAAATCAATACACAAACGACTACTCCATAACGAAATAAAATAGATCTACGAATAAAAGCGACATATTTGGATAGACATTACCTCGTAGACGGAGGGTCCTCCGATCCTTTAATGCAATCTCTAATCGATGAATCCATCGCCTCCGTGATGAAGCAACATAATATGAAATAAAAGAACTATATTGATAAACTAAAAGTATTGTAGTATTGTGTTTTTTAGGTTGGTGGTTTTCAAAGATCGTGGGCTCTTTGTTTATATAGGAGTTGTAGCCGACATAGGGAGAATCCGAGAAGATATGCACGCATTAACTGATTAGGCTCGGGTGACCGAACGATTCGCTCGGTCGACCGATTGGCATGGCTCGGTCGACCGAGCCTCCTCTTTCTGGCGTTTTCAATTTCGCTCATCTCGACTTGTTCCCCACTTCACTCTTCTATGCCGATCCGATTTGTCTCTTCATTAATGCTCCGATTTTCTTCCTTATTTATCTTGAGATTTCCCGATTGCATGACAATTATCCTCCCGATTCGTTATGATCTGCGAAATCAGCATTTATCGCACAATAAATTGGTCTTTAATAATAAAAACAGCTAAATACCAAAAATCATATTAATAATCACTTAACATTAAATAATAAATATAAACACGTGATTTAATATGAAATATATATAATTAACTCTGATTTAAGGTTAGAATTGATGACATAAATAGGTATATTTTAACTGTCATCACTAGTATTCTTTGAACTAGATAAGTGAATCACTTTTTCAATAAGAATTTTTCTCTAGTAGCCTTTCTTCCTTGAGCTTTCGTCTTTTCGTCTGAAATTTGTTTGATCAGTTGCTTGAGAACAACTTTGTTCCAATCCAGTCTTTCTTCAAACCAAATGGCATAGGTAAGTTTCATCTTCTCTGTTGAAAGTGTGTAGAGATTCCAAGTGTGACCAATAATGTTTTTGGTCAGAAGAATTGTCAAGAATGTGAACTCTTGTTTTTGTTGATAAATGGATCCGATGAAATTCTTCTCGTTTTTGTTGAGTGCCGTGACATCCCAAAGTTTGCCTTTTTCTTCATTTCCAAAAGTGAGAGATGAAGATCCTCCATATATGTCCAAACCAAAGACTAGGGAAAGCGAATGTTCATAAACATTAATGCTTTTATCTTGAACTGTTGTCCTGAAGCTTTTTCCATCATTGGTGATTACAGCATTTCTGTAGAATTCTTTGATACTTTCTGGGTGCAGAGAATTGACCTTTGTATCAATCAAATTTTCAAGTCCACGAATCTTCTTGATTTTATCTGCAATCTGAGTCGATAGAATGGAGTTTGCGAATTTTTGACTGAAGTCGTCCAGACTTATGGTGATTCCTTCATCAATGTTGTATTGCTCCATGGATCTCTGAATTAAGAAATCTTAGGGGAACTATGAATGTTTTGAAATTGATTGAGCAAGATTTTGTCAAGATTGAGTCTTTCAATTGTTTTCAAATAAGAGTCGTGTGGCAATCAATGAGATTTGTAAGGATGTACATCTACTCTTTCTCCTTGATTGACACGTGGCTTCAGGTGATTTGTCTTGTTAGCTCAAGCGTCAGATGGTAGCAGGAAAGTTTTCTGCTTTTGACCAATTTGCCCTTCATTAGCTTTTGCCTTTTCAGCTTCGTTGCTATGTAGAAGTCAGTTTTCTCAGGATTCAGTAATATGAGAAATGACTTAGCCTGCAAGACAGTTTTAAGTTTTCTTCGGTACCCATATCTTTTTTGGTCCGGCTGGATTAGTTATTGAAATACACACTTCAGTTTCTTTGATGAGAGAATTAAGCTTTCCCATCTCTTTTCTAGATAAACCATTACGCTCAACCTTAGTTGATTTCACAAGGATTCCTTTAGATTTATCATCTTTATTTTCTTTGTGTAATCCACTAGGTCTTCCAGTATTTTGATGTCTAGAGTTTGTACTCCTTGAAATCTTAAGACTGGGTAAGGGTGGGGAATTATCATTGCTGTTGTCAAATTTACTAGATAATAACCTCTCGGCTAGATTTGACATTTCAGTTTCAAGAAACTCATTCCAATCCTTTGCTTTGCCGAGTTCTATATCTTTTAGTTTTAACTTCAGAGTGAGTTTTTCTCAACTTTGGCAAGCTCGAGTTTTTCCGATGATTTGGTGATGATAAGCGAGTTGAGAAATGTACCTTTCCTTGATTGTTTGTTCTGACTTTAATGTTTGACTGTACATTCTCTTGTTGCTCTAATGAATCTTCAATATCAACAGTTACTTGCAACAACTTCTTTTCTTCTTTTTCTGAGATATTTCTTAGTGATGGAACACCTCTGGATTCGTCAACGTATACATTTAGATTGCTATCCACATCATCACTGAGTTGAGGTTCTGGATTTGTCTGAAAATTTGTAGCATTAAACGTCTCAAATATTTGATCCTGAAAATCAGATACATTTTGCAAACAATTAGTCAAGGGGTCAATAAGCCAACTTCTAATTTTGGATGTAACCATTTCAACTAAGTTCTTTTACAACTGATACAGTGAGGGGTAATCAACAACTGGTGTGTAAGATATCTTTGGATCACTTTCAAATGGAAGAACTACTCCGATACCAATTGTTGGTCCCTTGGAAAGGCTAACACAAGTTTAGAGGGGGGGGGGGGTGAATAAACTTGTCACCAAAAACTTTCCCAAACTGGAAGCACCCCAGGAACTGAGTTTTTCCTAATCTTAAACTGATGCTCAGCTCAGTTTTGTTCCTGTCCTTTAAACTTGTAAGGAGTTAGAAAATTCAGTTTTGCTAATGCGAGAACAGAATTAACTTGCAGCGGATAAGATTAATCCTTTGTGCAAAAGATGTGTCAATAAAGATCTAAACCTCCTATGTATCAGTTTTGTGCTGACTCAGTGTCTAAAGTTTGCTGAGTAAGTAATAGCATGATTATGCAATAAATAAAACAATCATATCAAAAATATAAATGCATAAGGTAAATCAACACAGAGTTTGTTTATGGAAGTTCCGGGTGGTGTAATCCCGTACGTCTCCCATTCTCCTGTGGTGTAGGAGGTATTACTAGAATCTTGAGATAACTGCTACAAAATCGTAGCCTAATGACAGTCCTTCACGACACCCTAGTTTCACTGTCTACACAAAATGAAGAAAGGTAAGATTGCTCCCTTCACTCTGCACACTGATCTTTCGGAGGTGGAATGGCTCCTTCACCGGCTCACCACTAACACAAACACAGTCTGCAAACTGCACCAACAGCTGTGGCAACCAAGTTGCAACCGTATGAGGAAAGGTGGAGTTGCTATCCTCAAACTATGCACAGCCAACCCTTTTTCACAAAGGTTAGGTTTAGAATTAATCAAGAGATTAATTCAGTGAGTTGTTTGCTTATTCTGGATATGACATTGCAGGTCTAAGATGCCTCTTTCCCCCCTTAATGGGTTACTGGATCTTTCTTTTTAATCTTCAAGGCAATTATGTTGCCTTCCCCTTTTCTAGGTAAGAAATCTGATTTTCTAGATCTGGATCTTTAGATATATGCTATTAAAACCTTTTCAGATCCATCTCTCTTCTTGTAAGTATTTCCGTTGTGTATTTATAGGGGTGATGTAACGGTCACTAGCTCTTGTAGCCATTACATTTGTCGTTTAGCCAACGTTCATATGTACGACCTTTTGTCGTATTGTCAATTCAAATTTAACAAGGCCTTAACTCAGTTCTCTACTCTTCTTCAAAACTAAGTACCTTATGATCTTGACATCTGACTTCAATTGACTGAGACAGAGTACACCATTAAGTTTCTTCTTTTTTTGGTAACTGATAATCTCTGTCCTTAAGATTATTCAGCTGTACATGATCTATAGTTCAGTTTCAGGTCACCACAGACTTGCCTGAATCCTGACTTATAGTCATGACTTAATCAGCTTCTAACTGAGTTTGTCACCTCGGTTCTTCAGTCTTCGATAACTGAGTTTGTGTCCCTCAGTTCTTCAATCTTCTAGATAAGCCAACTGAGTCTGTGTCCCTCAGCGAACTCATCTTCTTCAGTTTTCTCATAACTAAGTCTAATCCCTCAGTTTTCCATGTGTATACTCAGTTTGCTTATTATGACTCAGTTGTTCACCTAGTTCTTATTTATTACAATGCTTGTCTGAAACAACCTATACAAGGTTCAGACTCTAGATAGAGCTTATACATTTTCTCTAGACCATTTCTTGCTTCTTCTTTCATTTTGCACTATAACAGTTAGTTATGACTTCATCATCATGGGTTGTAAGTGATCTCACTAATTACGTGACGTATCATCATCAAAACATAGATATTATTTCCAACAGTTACCGTGTAACTTACAACCCTATCGCTGTAATAATATCCATACGATCGTATCTTGAGTGTCAATACATTAACGATCATATCTTATAATCTGGATATCATGCTCTCTCGAAGTAACTCATTTACTCTCACTTTACAAAGATTCACGAGAGTAAGGCATTCCTTATAAGAAGGCCCTTTCGGATCAAACCCAATCACTACCGCATGATCGCCCCATGGCTTGGGGAAACCTCAATAGTGTCAAATCATGACAATCCACACCGTGATGCCATGAAGACTCCGGTCTTAAAGATATTTACACAACCGCCACATAGTGTGACACTTAATGTAAGTGGGTCAGTCTAATGTTATCATTCTCTAATACACGTCCACGTACAGTCCAAGTGTCTCTATGCTTCGATAGACGAGATCTATCCCTGCCCTTAAAGACAGAAGACATCTAATACGTGCTAGTCTGTTCGTACCATCAATGTCCCATTTAATAGTACATCAGCCTAGAGACATTTAAGTATCAAACTTATTAAAGTGATTAGAGATCTCATCAACCATAATCGTCTATCATGGTTTTTCTATCACAGTTTAATACTAAGGACGTTATCATATAACAATTCATAATTGGTTCTTTAAAAGAACAAATATATGACAACAGAAAAGCCATTAACATAAAGAAATAGTAGAAATGATCCGACCCGGTCGGATCCGGTCCAACCCGATTGGGTTTAGGACACTATTTCAACACAGACATCACTTTTACTACAAAGACTTAATTGCTTCGAACAAACTGCACCATATAGTCATTGGATGGATGGTATACCAATGGGGGTTGTGATAGCTTCAGCGTACAACGTTGTACTGTATACATTCGATAGGGATGTTAAGCGTTGTAATACTCACTTGCCGTTCAGATCCCCTTCAGTTCCATTTTCCCTGCGCAAACATATAGCTATCGGTCGTGTTCATAGAATCACTTCGTGCAAGTTTTCTTATGCCCTCATTACCCTGTACCACCCATCATCCAGTGGAAATCATCAGGCGAATCAAACGAATGGGCTCATCATTATCAAGAACTAATTCAGTTGTGGTACGATGTAATGGAGATAGATCCAACAAAAGTAGAATTTGGAGAAAATCTAGACCAATTTTATGTGTTTATTTATGTTCATTTATTATTTCTATGTTCCTAATTATAATTAAATAAAGTTTGATTTTAATTTATTTTTATTGAGTGTTCAGAGAAACATAAAATAAATTAAAAAATGATATATCATATACTTGTTAAAAAAAATTTAAGTCTGAGTAAAATCGATTTCTGCAAAGATGATCCTGTAGAACTCAGATTAGTCGGATTATTGAGTTAGGATCACCTAACTTTAAGCACAAAAAAAAAAAAAAAAGAAGGACAACCGATAAAAAAAATGAAGGACAAAAAAATATTAATAAAGAGAATTATATTAGGTCCGATAAAATTATTTTTTAATAAATCATTCCGTATTTAATATTAGGCTTATTTGATAGGTTTAATTGAGTAGATTTTAAAAACATATAATTTATTGAAAATTAAAATATCAAAAAAAAGTTATAATGGTTTGAAATACTAAAGGAAAAAAAAAAAATCGGAAAGAAATTTGGGGAGGGGAAGAAATTGCAATTAAGATTTGGAGAAGATAAAGATGTTTCGGGAAGAAGGATTTCATCGGATAAAGAAAATGGACGTTTGATATGGTAGGAACAATAAATGGAAAGAGACATAAAGGGGGTGAAGAGTTTTCTAGAGAAGTCTAGGGTAGTCGGGGTCGGCAGAAGTATATTAAAAATTGAGGTAGGGTATTGAGAATTTTGAAATGGTAAAGGGGCCAAAAGGGCCGAGAGAGGGATAAATAGGATTTTGTTATTGGGCAAAAAAAAAAAAAAAGGAACATTTGGAATAAAATTGGGCTGGATAAAAGAAAGAGGGCAGGCCGACAAAATACATACGTATATGTATAATAATTTAACAAAATAAACCATTTACAAAATAATAATATGTATTATATCTTAAATATATATAGTAGTACCAAAACATATGTGATATAATAAATCTATAAATTGACTATATTGTAATGTTATATGTCTCATTATAAGATAAAGTAATGTACTGATAAATATCATTTAACATACTCATAAAAATTCGAACTCTTAATGTGATATACACATAAACTTGGATAAAATAATTATAAAATAATTTATGTCACATAGAAACAAGAGAAGAAAACTTTAGTGTGACGTACACGCATTATTGATCATGTAAGAGCTAAGATATTTTAGTCACATATAAAAATTAACCTTGATGTGACTTGATTGTTTTTCAAACACATGTCACTAAGATATAATACATTTGGTGACATACTTAATTGTAGAATAATTATGAGATATATCATAAAATAAATATATTTTGAAATATATCAACATAAAATACTCAACAAATATCATTAATTATTAAATTGCAAAATCCAAGTGTATTACATACACTTAAATGCAGCGCTCCATATACCAACTAATTGGCTTCCGGAATATTCTTCAATTAATCAATATAATTAATATCTTGTATTTGATTTGTTTATAATAAATAAATACTGTCATATTAATTTAATTACTATAACACTTTATAATCGAGATAAACTTTCCTTATTCGGTTATCAATATAACCGTATTTTAATTCGGCTAGATGTTCTTATGTGTGTGACCCAATAGGCTTCCGAATATGTTCGCCGTAGACCTAAAGTGCAAATTACGAAAATGCCCTTCATACCTAACGATCACGGAATAGCGTCTAGCAACACACCGTGACCCCCAATCATCGGAAGAGTCAAAAAGCAATGACTACTACCTTTCATGTGAAACAGTGACCGTGTAAATAGAATCCTATCGCTGTAATTATATCCATTCGATCGTTTCTCGAGTGTCAGTACATCAACGATCGTATCTTATAATCTGGATATCATGCTCTCCTGGAATAACTCATTTACTCCCACTTTGCAAAGATTCACGAGAGCTAGACATTCCTTATAAGAAGGCCATTTCGGATATTCACTCATAATCATAGGATACACGATTTTCGGACGAACAAACATGTATCCTACGCATGCTTCAATATCATACCCAATCACTGCCACATGATCGCCCCATGGCTAGGGAAAACTCAATAGTGTCAAAGCATGACAATCCACACCGTGATGCCATGAAGACTCCGGTCTCAGGATAATTACACAATCGCCACATCTGCGACCGCCCAATGTAAGTGGGTCGATCCTAACATACGCGTTCTCTAATACACGTCCACGTGCGGTCAAGTGTCCCTAACACTTAGATGAGACGAGATCTATCCTTATCTTCAATAAAACAGAAGACATCCAATACGTTCTATTCTAATCATACCATCAATATCCCATTTCACAGTACATACGACTAGAGACATTTAAGTATCAAACTTATTAAAGTGAATAGAGATCTCATCAACCATAATCATTATCATGGTTTCTCTATCACAGTTAAATACTAAGGACGTTATATATATATATATATATATATATATATATATATATATATTCAATAATATGAAAATAAACAAAATATAATAACAAAAGTGCTTTTATTAATCATAATAAAGTTATTACATGAACCATATAGACTGTAAACAACCCGACCCGGTCGGATCTGGTCCAACCTGATTGGGTTTAGGACACTATCTCAACAATATCCTACTTGGCCTAAAGCCAATCACCCATATGCCTAAGCCCATGCATGTGAACATGTTTCTCATGCTTTGCCTGTGACAATGCCTTGGTTACGGATCAGCTATGTTATCATCCGTGTGGACTTTCTCTATCTTTACATCTCCTCTATCAACTATCTCTCTAATCAAGTGATAGCGCCGTAGCACATGTTTGGACTTTTGATGAGATCTTGGTTTCTTTGACTGAGCAATTGCCCTATTGTTATCACAGTACATTGGGACTGGACCTTCAATAGAGGGAACCACACCAAGTTCAGTAATGAACTTCTTCATCCAAACCGCTTCCTTTGCCGCCTCCGAGGCTGCTATATACTCGGCTTCCGTTGTAGAGTCTGCAGTAGCCTCCTGCTTGGAACTTTTCCAGCTCACTGCTCTACCGTTAAGCATGAAAACAAATCCAGGCCGTGACTTCAAGTCATCCTTGTCTGTTTGAAAATTGGCATCTATATAACCTCGTAATACCAAATCATTGCCCCCGAAAACCAGGAACATATCCCTTGTACATCTCATGTACTTGAGTATATTCTTGACTGCAATCCAGTGAGCATCACCTGGATTTTCCTGGTACCTGCTAGTCATACTTAGAGGGTATGAGGCATCCGGTTTTCTGCACAACATGGCGTACATGATGGACCCAATAGCCGATGCATAAGGGATCCTACTCATTTGTGCCCTCTCCTCCTCTGTCTTAGGAGGCATTTCCTTCGACATGTAGACCCCATGTGACATGGGCAACAATCCTCTGTTGGACTGCTCCATGCTGTATCTCTTCAGCATCTTGTCTATATAGGTGGATTGTGACAGACCAAGCAACCTCTTAGATCTATCTCTATAGATCTTTATTCCCAGAATGTAGGCTGTTTCTCCCAAGTCCTTCATAGAGAAGTTCCCGGATAACCAAACTTTAACTGACTGTAACATAGGAATATCATTCCCTATGAGCAACATGTCATCTACATAAAGTACTAAGAAAACGACAGCACTCCCACCAACCTTTTTGTAAACACAAGGCTCATCTTCGTTCTTGATGAAATAAAACTTTTGATTGTCTCATCAAAACGAATATTCCTAATCCGAGAAGCTTGCTTCAAACCATAAATGGATCTTTGCAACTTGCACACCATCCTAGCATCATTGGTTGTGAAACTCTCAGGTTGTGTCATGTACACTTCCTCAGACAGATTCCCGTTAAGGAAAGCTGTTTTCACATCCATCTGCCCAATTTCATAATCATGGTATGCTGCAATAGCAAGCAGAATTCTAATGGACTTTAGCATAGCTACTGGCGAAAAGGTTTCTTTATAGTCAACCCATTGCCTTTGTCTATAACCCTTTGCCACCAACATTGCCTTGTAGGTAACTACATTGTCATCCATGTCGGTCTTTCTCTTAAAGACCCATTTGCACCCAATAGGAACTATTCTTATGGGCGGATCAACTAAGTTCCAAACTTGGATGTCCTTCATGGATTCTATTACAGAATTCATGGCTTCTAGCCATTTTTACTTTGTCATGCCTCATCAACACCTCCTCGTAATTTTTAGGGTCCTCATCTTCCATGAGATATACGCCAGTGTACCTTTCGGGTTCACGACGTTCCGTAGTGGATCATCGAGGTGTCTGTGTTTCTAGAGCAGGTGCTTGCACCTTATCTGTATGTGGTGCCTGCTCCACTTCCATCAACTGACTGTTGTCCGTAAGTGGTTCTTGACTTTCTTCAAGGTCAATCTTGCTCCCACTGACCCTATCCAGAATAAACTCTTTCTCTAGAAAGTGGCAGTCCTGGAGACAAACACCTTTTGTTCTCCTGGATGGTAAAATTGGTACCATTTGGTTTCCTTAGGATATCCTAAAAATAGACATTTTTTGGATCTAGCCTCTAATTTATCAGGCGTCATCTGCTTCACATAAGTTGGACAACTTCAAGGATTAAGATGACCCAGACCGGGTCTTTTCCCTTTGAATACTTCATAGGGCATCAACTCAACGGTCTTTGATGGAACTCGGTTAAGTGTATAGGATGCTGTTTCTAGAGCGTACCCCCAAAACGATTTTGAAAGAACTGCATAGCTCATCATGGATATCGCACCATGTCTAGCAAAGTGAGATTTCTCCTCTCAGACACGCCATTCATTTGAGGCCTTCCGGGTGGAGTACACTCAGGTAGAATCCCATTCTCCTTTAAGTAATCTTGAAACTCTCCATCTAGGTATTCTCCACCTCGATCGGATCGAAGTGTTTGGATTTCTTTTCCTAGCTGCTTCTCCACTTCACTTCTGATTTCCTTGAACTTTTCAAAGGCTTCAGACTTATACTTCATTAAGTATACATAACCAGATCGTGAATGGTCATCAGTGAAGGTGATGAAATAAGAGTATCCTCCTTTGGCTTGAATTGACAATGGGTTGCATACATCAGTATGTATGAGCTCAAGCAATTCGTTGGATCTAATCCTTTGCCACTAAATGGTGACTTTGTCATCTTACCAAGTAAACAAGCTTCGCATGTGTCAAACGATTCGTAATCGAATTGATCCAACATTCCATCTTTATGGAGTCTGGAAATGCGATTCTTATTTATATGACTAAGTCTACAATGCCACGAGTAGTATTCATTAAAGTCACTTGTCTTAGCTTTCTTATTGTTTATATTAAGCACATCAAAATTCATATCTAATACATAGAGACTATTGTCAAGTTTACCAGTACCACAAAATATTCCATCACATGAAAAAGAACAACATTTATTCTTAAACGTAAAAGAAAATCCTTCAACATCCAATGCAAAAATAGAAATAATGCTCTTCATAAGAGCAAGAACAAAATAACAGTTTGTTAATTCTAGTACTAGCCCACTAGGAAATGAAAGAAAATAAACTCATACGGCTAGGGCAGCAATGTTTGCTCTATTCCCAACCCGCAAGTCCACTTCTTCTTTCCTCAGATCTCTAGTCCTTCTAAGTCCCTACATATCCGAACAAATATGAGAACCACATCTAGTATCTAATACCCAGTGGTTAGACTTAGAAGAAGCAATATTGATCTCAATCATAAACATACCTGAAGTGGAAGCATCATTATGCTTGTTCTTCTTGGTGCTCAAGAAAGCCTTGCAGTTTCTCCTCCAATGACCAGTCTGGCCACAATAGAAGCAAGCATCCTTGGATTTGTCTTTGGCTATCTTAGGCTGCGGCTTAGTAGCCTCCTTCACTTTCTTGGTATTTTTTTGGGACTTTTTCTTGCCCTTGAAGAAGTCACGAGCAACACTTGCTTACCCTTGCCAACAGTGCCTTCAGCAGTTTTGAGCATGTTCAATAACTCCGCGAGGGAGTAATCAATCTTGTTCATGTGATAGTTCATCACAAACTGCGAGTAAGAGTCCGGTAGAGATTGAAGAATCAAGTCAATACTCAACACACGCTCCATCTTATGGCCCAGCTTCTCAAGCCTCTCTATGTATCCGATCATATTTAGCACATGCGACCCAACCGGATTACCCAGAGCCATCTTGCAACCAAACAGCGCATTCGAGACCTCTTACCTCTCAGTGCGAGACTAAGAAGCATAGAGCTCCTTTAGGTGAGCCATAATGGTATGAGCATCCATAGACTCATGCTGTTTCTGAAGTTTCGGTGTCATAGAAGCAAGCATGATGCATGTAGCCTCATTACTGTCAGAACAATGTTTTGCATGCTTCTTAACCGATTCCTCATTCATGGCATCTTTGGGATCCTTGGTTAAGGGTGTGTCCAAGACATCTCATGTCTCAAAATGATTTTGAGGTTTCTTGCCCAGTCGAGAAAGTTTGATTCGTCAAGTTTGTTTTCAATGATAAAACAAAGATTCAATTTGTTCGACATTTCTACAACAATAAAGTAAAGATAATATAAGTAAAATTAATGCATACAAAACCATAAAATTGCACTTTTTAAAATTTTAATTAGGTTTTACTCCCACTAGCTAACTACTCCCAATTAGCTTTCAATAACATTTAATTATTTAGTGGACAAGATCCTATCGAACTATCAAGATTCCCTGCTGTGGCTGGTGAACCGAGAATAGCTTGACGAGTAGGTAACTTTTTACCAATCGTGTCATACACGACTCTCGTTGATTGACTAGTCAAATCCTTGACGCTATGCATCACTATGCATTAGTCAATCCCTTGTCTCTAAAATCCAAATGACCCATGTTGTGGCTGATGGCTGAAAAGATCTTAGTCAAGTCATAACCTAATATTCACGAGATCATTTTCGTTCATATCTCAATAATAACGACATACCCGAGGTATGTCAACCCCCAGCTATGGTTGATGAATTGGATCCGAACAAGGGCTCTTCACCATCATTATAATATCAGGAGACAATTCTGACTCGATTTTTGTCATGGGAATAATTTATAAATTAATTTTAATTAATTATGGTCTCATCTAAACGTGCATGATTCTACGTTATCAACATAAAGTTAGACATACACCATTCCACGCACAAAAGTTACCGGTATGATCATGGATTTTTCCTAGGTGCGGTTTCGAATACAAATTTACAAAACCGCGGGTCACAATCTAAGGTTAGCTGCAACCGCCAATAGGATCTTTAATGCGTCACCACCAATGGAATCTTTATTTCTTGGCCTCCATCTTCTGCTCCATTCTTGTTACTTAATTATCTATCTAATAAATTTAATACACCCGCCGCACACGGTGGGTAGGGGTGGGGGTGGGGGGAGCTAACGGGAATGGGATAAATCCAGAAAGTAAACTAGGTCACTTTCTTCTTAACGGCCTAGGACAATTTGGAAAACCAACATAAAGTAAATTACATGCATCTATCCTATCGGTCGAGTCCGTGATCAATCGGGGTCCATATAATCATATTATATCTAAAACATTTAATCCATACAATAAGATCTTATAAAAAGAATTACTTAAATGATTTCAATCAAGATAAAATTAACTATTAACTCTAATCGATTTCCACTTTAATTTTAATTAATAAGAACTATTCAAATTTAAAATTAAAATCAAGTCACTTTTAGTTTTTTCCTTTTGATTCTTAATCAAAAGGAATGCATTAGTTTCCAAAACCAAAAGACATCTCCCTTGGCCTTTTCCAAAATCGAAATTTTGAAAGGACTGCAAGCTATTCCAAAATCAAATATTTTGAATGGGCCTAGGCCTATTCCAAATAAATTTTGTTAAGGGCCAATATTATTCAATGCCATGTGGAATCCTAATGGCTCAAACTATTTGAACAATTAGTTAGCAGCATGACACAACTAAACAAATGAGATATCAATGCACAATAAATATCACAAAATGAAAAACGAAATCAGGATCCACCATGCACCACCAGCCGCCGGCAGCACCCCAGGGCGGCGGCGGCGGTGCCGGTAACACGGTGGGGAGCCGCCGCCGATCGGCCGAGCTCCCTACCCAATCTTTTTTTGTTTATCTCGTTTCACGAATCTTGATCTTGCATCTATCAATTAATTACTACGCAATTTAATTAGTTCTTATTGCTTAAGTTCGAAGCTCGCTCTGATACCACTATTATGAAATCAACTAGTTTAACGCAGCGGAATTTAAAATTTTGATTTCCGATCCCAAGATCGACTTCGTTTGATACAGTAAACACGTTAAGTAGTTGACGGTGATTATCTTGCTTGATCTAAAAGATCGACGCTTTGACTGCCAACGGAGAGTAGTAGTGCGCGAGCCGCCCACGTGTCCGGCCTCTATTGATATCCACACGAACTCCTCGCCGGAATCCTCATTGGATTTCTACTAGAAAAATCCGGTTGCTAGACCGATATTTTCTCTCTCTCTAAAAAACTCTCTAGATGAAGCTCTCTATTTTTCATAAGAATTATAAAATCTTGGAATTGTGATGTACAAAAAAGCTAGTCAATCCTTTGCTTATATAGGGGTAGGTGGCGCCACAATGCCTCTGTCGATTAGGAGAAGCTTACAGTAGATTGATGAGAAAGAAAACATTTTCCTAATAAAATAAGGAAAATTACTTTGATTGATTTATCTCTTTTAATTTAATATGTTATATTAAATAAATCTAAGATATTGCCAATATCTAATATTGAATATCTTTATCTTATTACCATAAATCTATTTTTCCAAAATAAATTAATATCAATATTAATATATGATAATATCATTAATTAAATTGCACAATCCAAGTGTATCTCATACACTTAAATGCGGCGCCCCATATGCCAACTAATTGGCTTCCAAAATATTATTTAATTAATCAATATAATTAATATCTTGTATTTAATTTGTTCATTATAAATAAATACTGTCAATTTAATTTAATTACTATAACACTTTATAGTCAAGATAAACTTTCCTTATTCGGTTATCACTATAACCGCATTTTAATCAGGCTAGATGTTCTTATGTGTGTGACCCAATAGGCTTCCGAATATGTTGGCCGTATATACAAAATGCAAATTACGAAAATGACCTTCATACCTAACGATCACAGAAGAGTCAAAAAGCAATGACTACTACATTTCATGTGAAACAGTTACCGTGTAAATAGAATCCTATCGCTGTAATAATATCCATACGATCGTTTCTCGAGTGTCAGTACATCAACGATCGTATCTTATAATATGGATATCATGCTCTCTCTCGGAATAACTCACTTACTTCCACTTTGCAAAAATTCACGAGAGCTAGACATTCCTTATAAGAAGGCCATTTTCGGATATTCACTCCTAATCATAGGATACGCGATTTCGGACGAACAAACATGTATCCTACGCGTGTTTCAATATCATACCCAATCATTACCGCATGATCGCCCGTGGCTGAGGAAAACTCAATAGTGTCAAAGCATGACAATCCACACCATGATGCCATGAAGAATCCGGTCTCGGGATAGTTACACAAGCGCCACATCTTTGCGACACTTAATGTAAGTGGGTTAGTTTAACGTCACGCATTATCTATCTGAGTCCACGTCTGATCTAAGTGTCACTACACTTAGATAGACGAGATTTATCCCTATCTTCAATAAGGCGAAAGACATCCATTACGTGCTAGTATAATCATACAATCAATGTCCCGTTTGACAGTACATACGACTAGAGACATTTAAGTATCAAACTTATTAAAGTGAATAGAGATCTCATCAACCATACTCATTATCATGGTTTCTCTATCACAGTTTAATACTAAGGACGTTACTATATATATATATATTCAATAATATGAAGATAAACAAAATATATAATAACAAAAGTGCTTTTATAAATCATAATAAAGTTATTACATGAACCATATAGACTGTAAACGACCCGACCCAATCGGATCCGGTCCAACCGGATTGGGTTTAGGACACTATCTCAACACAACCAACAAATGAACTTAGGCACTTTTTCGTCTTGGAATGACTGGAGATCTGATGGGCTAGATTTGAGGAATCAGTTGGAGAAAGTTTCCGACAGAGGCAATCCTAAAGTTGACATGTTAGAAGAGTTTGTCCATGTTCTCTTGTCCTTCACAATACATTTAGTGTCATAAAAAAATAATAACAACGGAGTTATCTTTGTTAAGCTTAGAAACACTCAAAAAAAATAAAGGTTATCTAAGGAACATGAAGCATGGATTGTAAATGTAAGGGTTAATGATGATCGTTATGTGTGGTGTGTCCTATGTGATCTATTTAGAGTCTGTCACCATTACAACCATTGGATGTATTGTTATCGGTGTATCTAGAGCGAGATTTCTGACATCAGAGGTAATATGATCAGTACCTCCATTGTCCATATACCATGAGGATCGAGTCATGGTGGGCCTCGCGTTTGTTGAGGCAGGGCCATGAAGTCACGATTGGGCGCTTTTAGTTGAAGTTTTTTTTTTAAAAAAAAATATCTTTCACGCGTTTTAACGTCGATAAATCTGAAATTCAAATTATTTGTTAGATATTTTATTCACAAAATCTGTTTTTATTTTTGTTTTAAATGTGTTGTCGCACACTAAGTCTCCAATCGACCGAGGTGTTGTACCAAATGCTGAAATCTGTCTTGCTGGTCCTGAAAGTTCCACGATTGAAGTCTTGTTCAAACCCGTGTCAGCAGATTAAGGAAGTGTGTTCTGTTTTCCCACACCATATTTATTTCTTCCCCCTATCTTCCACGTGAATGATTTCCTCTGAAGTTACAATCAAAGGACACATGTATGCTTTTCAGTAGTAGGAATGAGCTTCGAGTTTTCATATCGAACCAATACATTATGGGATCAAAAAATTTATGTATTATTATTATTATTAAAGTACAAGTCCAATACACACCATCTTTCTTATTCCATCTAATCTAAATAAAAAAAATTCATATTTACTAATTATATTATTGCTTGTTACTTTTTTTTTAATCACAATATATAACATCTGGTTTATTCGACAAGAAACTTAATACAATCTGAACATTTATTATAAGTTATTATCTAAATAATAATTATGTATTTTTTTTACACCAAACAATATACATTATCAATGGATTGTATCATAAAATTTCTGGATAATTCTGGTGCACACCGAAAATGTGATTGTGACATTTGTTTAATTTTAGCCGCCCTATAGAATTTTAGAGGAAGCTTCCTTTCTCTACTTTAAGAAAATGGTTAAAGAATAACGAAGCAAAAGGAAGGTCGAAGTTTCGGAGAAATGATAAGAGAAATTATGATAGCACAAATGGAGACAGCTCATTTTGACTTTTGGCATTTTGTCTTAATCCTGAAGTTTATCTACCGTCTGTCTGTTTAAATCTTTGTTGTTGTGATGGATTGAGCTTTAGAGAAGCTTCAATCAGCTGCTATTGAACGATAAAAACACTTTTATATCCTTGAGCAATTATGGAACCGGAAAGAATTGCAAGATCAAGCTCAAACAAATACTCCATACAGATTAAGAAAAGTATAGTTAATGTTTTGAATCTCATTAAATGATATAATATTTTTACATTTATGTCTTTTAAATAGTTGTTGGAACATTTAGTGCTACACCATTTTTATTGTAAATATTGTAAAGAGGGAATGACACATTTGAAAAAAATTGACAATAAATACACAAAATGAACACTTATTTTGGGACAAATCAAAATGGAAACGTGGACAATTAAAATGGTAGGAATAATTGAATCAATAACAATAAGTCTAGTTTGAAGAAGCTTATATACAGAACGAAGCGAAGTAATCCCTGGGACTGGAGATTCAATTAATCGAGACGGAGGGAGTATAAAGTTTTTGAGAATGCCTAGGGAGGTCACTGATTCGATTCTCCTCTGAGGCGTCATGTTAAAATAGCTATTGGCATTACCCTTGAGTAAGAGCCAGACTCTATAGGCACGACCCGGATCGAACTCCGGATTAGTCGGACCAATTAATTCCGGATACCAGAGGCTTTAGGCAAAATAAAATAAAATATAAAGTTGTTGAAAGAGAAGTCTGGTCATAAATTCTAGTCAGGATTAATTGTTGTGTTGTTGTGAAGAAGTTGATGAATGTGTTGTCTTGTGGTTTAGCTAAGGCTTAGATGTCTATGTTGCCTGACAGCGCACACGGTCAGTCGCGACACGCGTCGCGATCTGACATTTCGGATAAATGGTGCGGTTAATTCCAAAATTTAAATATATATATATATATATATATATATATATATATATATATATATATATATATATATATATATATATATATATAATGTAAATAAAATTCAATTTAAAAAAAAAAATCGTAAACTTGTGAAAAAACTAGACAAAATAAGATAGGTATTACATAAACTCTATGAATATCTAGAATAGATATTCGACCTTTATACGGTGGCAAACGAAATTGTGATTGACATTCAAAATATTACAAATTGTAAAAATGATTGTTCATCCCAAAAAAAACATATAAACTTGATACGGCGTATTATTTATTTAATATTATAGAATTGAAAATTGTGTATTTTAACGTTTCCATTGAAAAGAGCTTCAATAATGAAGAAAAAAAATTAAAAAATTGGGTTCAGGAGTGTCGGGGAGTGTCGACAGTGTCGGAAGCGTGTCGGATATTTAAATTTTAAATAATATTAATTTAATCATCCGACACGTGTCGGACATAGTGTCGGGCGTGTCGGGCGTGTCGTGTCGTGTCTTGTATCGGACACGGCGCACGGCGACCAGATTGAAGCGTCGGTGCATCATATGTTGATGCTTAAGAGTTGTAGCACTCTCTGTAACGAAAGCTATCTGGCAATAAAAAAAATGAAATTGAAGGAAGATTCACATCCATATACTTGGTAAATAATCGATTTCAAAGTGGATATTTTACATCTTCTTGTTGAAACCTGTCTAAACCAGAGATTGATACAGAGTCATCATAATCAACTATATGCCATCAATTTTATCACAATATATATGTATCAATTGTTCTATTATAGTACTCTCTCCGTCCCACTACATACGGTATTTTGGTTTATTCACACACAAGGGCAGCTCTACATGTATCAATATGGGTGCACCCGACCCCCTAAAATAATAATAGATAATTCTTTTTATTAACACACATATATGTGAAATTGACCCCCTTATATTTATGTTTTGACCCCCTGTTTTTATCTATTGCATCATAATTACATGTACAGAACTGAATATCCAAATGTATGTATGATACGGAAAAACAAATGACAAATTTCTGACACTCATGTCAAAACTCCTGCAGCCGCCAATGTTCACAACAAAGTGGAAGAATGTTATAAATTTGAATGACAATAATCTAAAATACTCTTTACTCTTTGACATATAGTTGTTATGCAATGGAAAAATGCTGAATTGATAACACATTAAGGGTAAAAGATTTAAAAAAAAATGTAATAAATGTTTATTTTAGGACGGATGGAATAATAAAAAGTATGATACTCAAGGAATTGGATATGACCTAATGATATCAGTCATTGCATTTCACGGTGAAAACAATAGTCGGACGCTCATCCCCACCCTCCCCACCCCCTCTCCCTTCCCCCCTCCCCCCTCCCCCCTCCCCCCAATATAATAATAAAAAAAAGTATGATACTTAATGTAATATTGCACACTGCTAATGTGGGAGAAAAACTAATCTCATATAAAGGTTAGACATGATAGAATTGTTAACTCAGGTTAACGCTTTTAGTCCAAACAAGGTTGATGGAGTGCAAATAGTTATCGAATCCATTATCGCCTCACTTAACGCGGCAGTCAGATCCTTACACTTAATGGGCATTTAGTTTTTGCAGGCAGCTCTGACCGATCCCTTTGCTTGTGGAAAAGATAGGAAAAAACCTAATCCGTGCACACAATTGAAAATGAATAAAAAGCCGCCACAATTTATTTAGATATTTGTAGAATAACGAAGCAAAAGGAAGGTCGAAGTTTCGGAGAAATGATAAGAGAAATTATGATAGCACAAATGGAGACAGCTCATTTTGACTTTTGTCATTTTGTCATAATCCTGAAGTTTATCTACCGTCTGTCTGTTTAAATCTTTGTTGTTGTGATGGATTGAGCTTTAGAGAAGCTTCAATCTGCTGCTATTGAGCGATAAGAACACTTTTATATCCTTGAGCAATTATGGAACCGGAAAGAAGTGCAAGATTATGCTCAAACAAATACTCTATCCGTCTTATTTTATTTGTCACGTTTGACTTTTCATACAGATTAAGAAAAATATAGTTAATATTTTGAATCTCATTAAATGATCTAATATTTTTACATTTATACCCTTTAAATAATTGTTGGAACATTTATTGCTACACCCTTTTTATCGTAAATATTGTAAAGAGGGAATGACACATTTGAAGAAATTTGACAATAAATACACAAAATTAACACTTATTTTGGGACAAATCAAAATGGAAACGTGGACAAATAAAATGATAGGAATCATTGAATCAATAGCAATAAGTCTAGTTTGAAGAAGCTTATATACAGAACGAAGCGAAGTAATCCCTGGGACAGGAGATTCAATTAATCGAGACGGAGGGAGTATAAAGTTTTTGAGAATGCCTAGGGAGGTCACCGGTTCGATTCTCCTCTGAGGCGTAATGTTAAAAGAGCTATTGGCATTACCCTTGAGTAAGAGCCAGACTCTGTAGGCACGACCCGGATCGAACTCCGGATTAGTCGGACCAATGAATTCCGGATACCGGAGGCTTTAGGCAAAATAAAATAAAATATAAAGTTGTTGAAAGAGAAGTCTGGTCATAAATTCTAGTCAGGATTGTTGTGTTGTTGTGAAGAAGTTGATCAATGTGTTGTCTTGTGGTTTATCTAAGGCTTAGTTGATGCCTAAGTTGCACAGACACATCGTCATCACGACACGTCGTCGTCGACAACGACATTGAGCGGATCTGGCAATGCGGTTAATTTTAAAATTTAAAGACACATTGCACGCATGATGCATATATATATATATATATATATATATATATATATATATATATATATATATAATATATATATAATGTAAATAAACTTCAATTTATCAAAAAAATATATTAAGTAAACTTGTGAAAAAAGCTAAACAAAATAAGATAGGTATTACATAAAAAGCTACATGAATATCTAGAATAGATATTAGACTTTTATCTGATGGCAAACGAAATTGTGATTGACCTTCAAAATATTACAAATTGTAAAAATGATTGTTTATAATAAAAAAACATATAAACTTGATACGGCGTATTATTTATTTAGTTATTATAGAAATGAAAATTGTGTATTTTAACGTTTCCATTGAAGAAAACTTCAATAATGAAAAAAAAATTAAAAAATTGGGTTCAGGAGTGTGGGTGCGGTAGCGTGTCGGGAGTGTCGGCGATTATGTGTCGAGCGTGTCGGATATTTAAATTTTAAATAATATTAATTTAATCAACCGACACGTGTCGGATCGTGTCGGGACGTGTCGTGTCGTGTCTTGTGTCGGACACGGCGCACGGCGACCAGATTGAAGCGTCGGTGCATCATATGTTGATGCTTAAGAGTTGTAGCACTCTCTGTAACGAAAGCTATCTGGTAATAAAAAAAATGAAATTGAAGGAAGATTCACATCCATATACTTGGTAAATAATCGATTTCAAAGTGGATATTTTACATCTTCTTGTTGAAACCTGTCTAAACCAGAGATTGATACAGAGTTATCATAATCAACTATATGCCATCAATTTTATCACAATATATATGTATCAATTGTTCTATATATTATAGTACTCTCTCCGTCCCACTACATACGGTATTTTGGTTTATTCACACAAGGGCGGCTCTACATGTATCAATGTGGGTGCGCCCGACCCCCTAAAATAATAATAGATAATTTTTTATTTATAAGCACACATATATGTGGAATTGACCCTCTTATATTTATGTTTTGACCCCCTGTTTTTATCTATTGCATCATAATTACATGTACAGAACTGAATATCCAAATATATGTGTGATACGGAAAAAAAAAAAAAAAGTTTAGTTTACCCCAATGTCAAAACTCCTGCAGCCACCCATGTTCACACAGTTTAACAAAGTGGAAGAATGTTATAAATTTGAATGACAATAATATAAAATACTCTTTACTCTTTGACATATAGTTGTTATGCAATGGAAAAATGCTGAATTGATAACACATTAAGGGTAAAAGATTAAAAAAAAATGTAATAAATGTTTATTTTGAGACGGATGGAATAATAAAAAGTATGATACGTAGGGAATTGGTTATGACCTAATGATATAGGTCTGTGCATTTCCCGGTGAAAACAATAGTCGGTCGCTCATCCCTCCCCCCCCAATATAACTATAAAAAAAGTATGATACTTAATGTAATATAGGTTTTTGTCCAAAAGGACACATTAATAAAAATATCAGGATTCAAGGAAACTAAAATTTAATCAGGACAAAACCTATACAACTTCCCAAAATACCCTTTTTAAGTATTTTTCAACCCTAATCCAACACTGCCGCATCTGCAAATTCAGCGTTCCAACTTCAACCATTGCCATTTGTACAAAAACTTTCCCGTCTGTACGTTCACTTCCCTCTCCGGCAACCATAGCCGCCGCCCCTCCTCTCTCTTGTGCGACTGCTGCTTTGAGAGCCGAGAAAGTCGAAGAAGGAAGCCTTCTGCTGGCGAGCGAACCCTCCATGATTGAGAGGTCGAACGGAATCCACATCGGCCGGAATTTGGAAAGCTTTGCAGGCATCCTTGCTGCTGCTGCTGCTATTTGTTTCCGGCAATCCAATCGGCCGGAATTTGTTTCCTGCTGTTGCTATTTGCTGAATCCACATCGGTCGAACGGAATCCACATCGGCCGGAGTAGTCGAAGAAGGCATCCTCTTCCTCTGTTGTTTCCGGCAAGATGTTACTTGAAGGAGACGATTATTGCTAATGGCCGGACGTGATGGTGGCGGGACGTGATGGTGGCCGGACGTGATGGTGGCTATATTTTTTCTTCAGGATGTATTTCTTTTTTTTTTTGAGAAACTTTAGGGTTTAAGGTTGTTATTATTAATTTTTTAACTTTAGGGTTTAGGGTTGTTACTATTAATTTTTAGAAGTTACTACATTTTTTGAGGTAATTTTATTTATTTTACGGGCTGTTACTACTTGTTTATTGGGCGTTACTACATTTTTATGGGTTGTTACTAATTGTTTTTTGGCCGTTACTATATTTTACTGTATTTACTTTACTTCTTTTTTTTATTATTACCACTTGTTTATTGGTTCTTTCTATTTTTTTTTTAGGATGTTCGTCATTTTATGAGTTATTCTTACTTGTTTTACTGCATTCATTACTGACTTATCTATCTTTATCTAGCGTTACTACGTGTTTCATGTGTAAAGGGTATTTTTGTCTATTTATTATGAATTTGTCCTTTTTAATCACAAAACATGTAGTAACGTCTTTCTGGACCCATTTATGTTTTTTTCTTTTTTCTTTTTTCTTTTTTTTTTTTTCCTTCTGGCCCCTTCCCTCAATGTAATATTGCACACTGCTAATGTGGGAGAAAAACCAATCTCATATAAAGGTTAGACATGATAGAATTGTTAACTCAAGTTAACGCTTTTAGTCCAAGCGAGGTTGTGGATCTAAACAGTGAGACGCAGATCTCGGGTAAGAGGCGATAAAATTTTTAAAGGCAAATAAAAAATTTAAGGGGGGCAAACTATATGTATCGTACAAATTTTAGTGTATTTTTTTCCGAATTAAGAGGAGCAGTTGACCCCATTGGCTGTATGTAGGTCCGCCACTGGATCTAAATAGTCACCGAATCCATTATGCCTCACTTAACGCGGTCAGATCCTTACACTTAATGAGCATTTAGTTTTTTGCAGGCGGCTCTGGCTGATTCCTTTGCTTGTGGAAAAAGATAGGAAAAACCTAATCCGTGCACACAATTGAAAATGAATAAAAAGCCGCCACAATTTATTTAGATATTTGTAGAATATTATAGTGCAGCTACCATTTGGTTTCTTAAACTTCTCAAACTTGATATTGATTATTGAAGTAAAATAGTATACTACTGAAATTTTAATCCATCCTAAAATATTAATCCATCTGAAATTTTCACACGGTGTAAGAAATTTGATTAAGTTGGTTATGTAACATTAATTTTAATAATAAGATTCTAAATATACAACTACCCCCGTCCCAAAATATTAGTTCATCTGAAATTTTCACACAATACGTTTAATAAATTTAGTTAAGTTGGTTATGTAATATTAATTTTATTGATAAAATTCTAAAATAAACTTTGATTGTCATTAACGCAAGTTGTAAAGTATTGAAAAGTAGATGAATATATAATAAATTAGGAGTAAAATGTAAAGAATATATAATAAACATTTTATTGATATTATAAATAGATTTGTATCATGAGACAAAACTAAAAATATAAATGTATTTATATTTTGGGACGGAGACAGTATATTGTTGTCTTTAATCCATTGGCCAATCATTCCCATAAAAGCACCGACAGATTGCAGCAGCAAATTCACATCATTTCCTATTTCTATCTCTCAATCACTAAGAAACAAAGAAGAAAAAACCCTCTACTTGCCCTTTAGCAGCTATATATTAATATCAGTATAGATTTTCTCTACTTCTTTTCTTTTTTGTTTATGACCCATTCAAGAATGAATTATCGTGCCCTTAACCTCATATCAATTAGAGGAACCTCCAATTCTGTTTCTGTTGCATTATTATTCATAATTAACACTAATTAATTAAGACAAAACATGTATTAGAGGTTCCCTAATTGATAGTAAGGTTGATAGGGGCACGAAAACACAAATTATCTTGGCAATATCGTAGTGCTCGATCGTGTCTTGATTGAGCTGGAAGAACATTTTTGTGGAAATTTGGCTTCTGTTCAACTTGACCGTGATGCTTTTGCCTTAGGTTTTCAGGTATTTAGTTGTTGTTTTTATTTATTAATTTACAAAAAGGTATTTAGTTTATTTCGAGGATTTGGAGATTATCATATCATTCATTTGAAAGTCTGACACTATATACACTGTGTTTATGGACTAATGTATCAATAAATCAAGTTAAAGTCTGATTCGGGTGGAGTCTGTAAAGTATGACGTTTACCTAAAGATCAGACACATAGCCCTTTAACATAGCTTGAACTACTCATATTTCTTTTTATTTGCTTAAAGCTCCTGTATCCGCAGGGACGGAACCAGTAATTTGTGGTCAGGTGGGCTAACAGACTATATTCGTATGGTTGGGTGGGCTGAACTAAGAAAACTAACTATGTTTGACTGAATTATATAAGGTTTTTAGTGTACCGAAAATAAACACCGGGTGGGCAGGCCACCTTCTAGGTCCGTCCTGTGTATCCGAGACCAACCGACCCAACTAATACGAGTCCATGCGGCTCAAAGCCAGGTTGTGCTGCAGAGTCGACTCTTCTTCGAGGGTAAAACCTGGTCGGCGCCTACACAGGTATCCAACAAAAACTGTGACTTGTCAATAATCATACAAAACCGTTGTTACATGTCGGTTTTCTTTGAATAATAAATTTTTGGGCTATCTGTTCTAAATGTTTGGAGGACATCTTAAATTTATAAATTTTGCGTTCGCCTTAGGTTGCATAAGTTCAATGGACGATACATCGTTGTGTTCTTGGTTGAGTTGTTTTCCATTACATTAGTAATGCATCTGATGAACTTTTCTACGTGAGGTTTTGCACTTGTGGTTAATTAAGTGAATTTGTATGTTCATGTTGTTTCAAATTTAAACACTTTTTCAGCAATTTTTGTTTTAACCATTTCTTGTGTAAGAAATATATTGAAAAATTATGTGGTTGTTTGTGTAAGGACCCACAACAACGTTATAGGACAAGTGTTCTTTGGTTACAACTTCAGAAAGTCACTAAGAGCTTGACCGTTCCCAATAGATTCACAGGAAAGCAGGAACTTGTGTCCGACCCTAGTCATTCTCCAACCATCTTTCTTCTCAATATGTCTCAACCAGAGGGGCTATCTCATACTACAGTGCCAGCACTGAGCTGCCGTGCATGAAGGACTCCAGGAACTGATGTCTACACACTTGTATATATCCATTACTACTTCTGCACCACAATCCTCACCATCACCTTGACAACCTGGATCATAGATTCCTTTGAACCTAGTACCACTTGCCCTTTATTTTCCAAGCCCTACCCTCAACCTGGTACCACTTGCCCCTTAACTCATCCTCTAATTCAGGATTTACCTCAAGTCCATCTCTACCATCTCCTGAGCCCATCTCTGAGCCAGATCCTTCCCCTGAACTTGTGCCTATCCAGCTTATACCTCAACCTCACCCTATGCAGACAAGATCCAAGAGTGGGATTTTTAAACCAAAAACCTACTATGCTACTATAACCGATGGTCACATATATCCTATTGAACCAACTAGTGTATCAAAGGCACTGTCAAGTCCTGGTTGGTAGGAATATTTGGGCGAAGAATACAAAGCTTTTCTTCACAACATCAGAACCATGTAGGCAACATATGGGTCTTCAATTGAAACTAAGTTCAGATGGGGAAATTATTAAGCAAAGTGTGAGATTGGTGGCAAAAGGGTATAATCAAATCTATGAAATTGACTTCAAAGAGACACATAGTCATGTGGCCAAGTCCTCTACTATCAAGATCATTTTGTTCATAGTTGTATCCATGAACGCCCATATAATCCAAATAAATTTTAATAATTCATATCTGAATGGTCCCCTTCAAGAACCAATATATACGGCCAATCAGGGTTCAAAGACCCATCAAAACGAGGGTATGCATGAAAATTGAATATAGCTCATTGTGGTCTTAAACAGACACCAATGGCCTCGTTTGATGCTCTTATATTTCAGTTGCTCAGAGGGGATTTGCTCTAACTATGTCAGACGATTCCTTAACTAGATTTTAGTTGGGTGTATAAGTCCTTTTTGCTCTCAAATATGTTGATGACATTTTCATTACAAGAAATTCACCACCATTGATTTAGAAGTTCATTAATTAGTTGAACTTTAAACTTTCCTTAAAAGGGATCTTACTCTCATATATTGGGTATGCAAGTGGTTAAAGGCTACATAGGATTATATATCAATCAGGCCTATTATGCATCACAACTTTTGAAGAAACTCAACATGAATCATCTAAAATCATGTCTTACAACAATGGTATTTGGTAAGAATCGGTGCCCAAGCAGGCGATCAAACCTCTATTCAATCTTAGTATATAAATTAGTGCCAAATGGTGGGCTGTAATACCTAACTCTTACTAGGCCTAATATAGCATTATGGTGCATACACCCAGTCAGTTCATGAAAGAACCTTATATTGATCACTGAAAGCATTGAAGAGACATCTCAGACACGTCCATATGGCTTTACATATAGGGTTGCATTTCAAACCCTCATCTACTCTCAATCTACATGGTTTTTTTTATGCTAATTGGGTTTTAGAACCTTTGACGGGAAGTCAACTAGTGGTTATCGTGTGTACTTGGGATATCATATGGTGTCATGGAGTCTAATGAAGCAAGATGATGTGTCTAGATCCAGTAGCGAGTCTGAATACATGTTTCTTGCCAACCTAGCTTCTGAGGTCAAATGGATCAAGCAGTTACTAGATAAAACGAAGTTCAATCTCACCAGTTTTTCCAATTCCGTGGTGTGATAACGCGGGTGCCACTTTCTTGGCACACAATCTAGTCTATCATGCTAAAACTAAGCACGTAGAAGTGGATGTGCACACATCATAAATCATTTGATCAACAGGGATCTGGTAGTGTGTTACATTCCTTCAAGTGAACAAGTTTCACATTGCTTAACTAAAGCTATTCTTATTGCACACAGCATTCAAGGACAAACTCAATAAGACTTATCCACGTATTCGTCCGAAAAGTGCTAAAAAGTGATCTGAATGAATCTAGTCCCTACATGTTTGACTAGTATTGTGTGATGTGTGCAAGAGCCGACCCACTAAGGAGGTGGGGTGGTCTCAAGACCACCCCAAAATTTGAAAAAAAAAACAAAAAAACATTTAATTTTGTAAAATTGTATTAGTATTAGAACATGTATTTAATTCTTCTAATTTTAGAATGAAAGCAATATATAGTGGCTTAGTGGAATTAGCATTGCTTATTTTTCCTTAATTATCTTATGGTCATGTGTTTGAGACATGTTGGAAGCAATATTACGCACCACTGAACATGTTTATAATATTTTTTTCATACCTTATACAATCTAAATCTAATCATGTTTTATATAATAAGATTTAAGCTTAGATTTTTAGACATCTTCTCTTCAAGATTTTATAAAATATGCTTATAATAGAGATTTGAGACATTTATCTTTAGGATTTGTCCGAACATATTTTAAAAACCAAATCAAATAGAAAGTTTTTTTCCACAGACGATCTCTACTCGATACTAGGGACGGACCCAATGTACACATTTTAAAAACCAAATCAAATAGAAAGTTTTTTTCCACAGACGATCTCTACTCGATACTAGGGACGGACCCAATGTACACAAGGGGTGTGGCGCATTTCAACTTTTCTTCTGAAGTTCTTAAAATCACATAAATAGTATTAAAGATCATGTATGTATATTATTTGAATAAATTTTAGTGTAATCTCTTATTTAAATTTCAACCTGTTAGAAAAATTATTATTATACTTGAGGTTCTTGTTCAAAACACATTGCTTCATCTTTTATATCAATTTTTCAATTTTTTTAATTTGCTTCATTGGAAAAAATTCTTAATTAAAATCATTCTTCGATCTTTCGATTTGTGAATAATGCAATATCTGACAAATTTAGCAGCACATGGTAAATATACGGTTTTGTGGATAATGCAATATCTGACAAATTTAGCAGCACATGGTAAATATACGGTGGAAAAGAATTAAATGGGACAATATCTGTGTCTTTGGTAATTTCTTAAAGGGATATGAAAGGAAAATAGAATTTTACTACTACACCATCATATAATCCAAATTAAATCACATAATCTTTACATAAAATCAAACCATTCAAAATAAGCCATGTATTAAAATTTGTCACGGAGATCCACTGTTCATTTCATCACTATGCTTGCTTTAGCAAGACATTACACTCTATGTTTGACAATCATGAATCCACCTATAACAAAGAAAACTGTGTGTTTTGCTTACAATACTTCAAATTGATTTTTGAAGGTCGGGTCATAGAATCGAATTGAAAATCCGATTCTCCCTAACAAGAATCGACTTGTTAAAATTGATTCTCCTTAACAAATCAACTTTAGCAAGGTCGATTCTATGATTGACCTTCGATAGTTGATGGGAGTCAACTTCATTGCACTTTTATGCGTGAATCGCGAGTTATTACTTTATTGGCATGTTTTGGGTAGTTCTAGACATGTTTAGGAGTAATATCGAGAGTTGTACGCACGGGGAGTTAAATCTGTCACATCGATCGAAAATAGAATTTTACTACTACACCATCATATAATCCAAATTAAATCACATAATCTTTACATAAAATCAAACCATTCAAAATAAGCCATGTATTAAAATTTGTCACGTAGATCCACTGTTCATTTCATCACTATGCTTGCTTTAGCAAGACATTACACTCTATGTTTGACAATCATGAATCCACCTATAACAGCAAACCTGTGTTTTTGCTTACAATACTTCAAATTGATTTTTCGAAGGTCGGTCATAGAATCGAATTGAAAATCCGATTCTCCCTAACAAGAATCGACTTGTTAAAATTCGATTCTCCTTAACAAATCAACTTTAGCAAGGTCGATTCTATGATTGACCTTCGAATAGTTGATGGGAGTCAACTTCACTGCACTTTTGTACGTGAATCTGCCCCGGTTATTACTTTATTGGCATGTTTTGGGTAGTTCTAGACATGTTTAGGAGTAATATCGAGAGTTGTACGCACGGGGAGTTAAACTGTCACATCGATAGTAAACTCCGCCCTTTTAACGATATTTAGCTCTTTTCCGAGCGTTTTTTCTTCTTGAAATCTACGCGTGGTGTTTGTTCGTACATGTTATTGCGAGATTTAGGTGACTCGAGGACCTGGAAGGCGATGTTTTGGATTGAGAAACATGATCGTGGCACGAAAGTAGCATGAAAGTGAAGGAAAATCAAGTTTGGAGTGAAATCAAGGCAAACTGACGTTTGCTCTACCCCAAACTGGCGTTTGAATCAAGCTCAGGCCAAACTGGCGTTTGGAGAGTTCAAACGGGCGTTCACAGAGTCAGTACTTGATACTGAGAGTTAGATTTTCAGACGGATGAGAGTTCAAATTACCCTCAAACGCTCGTTTGGAGGGTTCATCTCGAATCAAGAAAGCTCATATAAGACAAACTAGCGTTCAAGGCAGGCCAGACGCTTGTTCATGGAAGGAGAAACCCTAATCAAGAATCAGATATCTGGGCAAACAAGCGTCCGCCTTAGAGCAAACACTCGTTTGGCCCCGACAGCAATTTTCACCGTACATGTCCGTTAAATATTTACTTTGACCCATCTTGGAGGAATTTTCTGGTCAAGTCGTCTTCATGAAAGTTGTAGGGAATTGAACGAGCTTTCCAACACATCTTGAATCGTTCAAATCGGATCTATACACCGAAAGTTATTGCTGATTTACTAAACACAAGTCAAATGGGCCGAGTTGGTCGGCCCAACTAGGTCAAAGTCGCGATTTTTGCCTATTTAAGAGCATCTAAACCTAAGGAAACAGATATTCTGATTTTTATTGGCTTGGGCTGAGTTCGAGGCCAGCTTAGGTGCTCAATCCAGCCGCTTCGGCGGTTGTTATGACATGTTGACATCTAAATAGTCGGATTAGAGCTCTGGACCAGGCTTCGTATTTCAATTTCTTAGTTTAGATTTTTGTATATAGAGTAGAATACGATATTCGATCGATAGCTTGGTGGTGTTCGTGCCTAGGATCATTGTATGAATTAAAGGTTGATATCTTTTACTGATTTGGGATTCAAAAGTCTTGATCTACAATGTTTTGATCTTCATTATTATGAGTTTCCTGATTTCGATTTGTTTTCTCTCAATATGGTTTTGATTGTGTAGATCATTAGTTTGATGAAATTTACTCTGGATAAAAGTCTTGATTCAGATCCTTGTTTATGCCGTGAAGTAGTAAAAGCTTCGATCTTTTGTCTTGTTCATATACTTTTTGTCCTCTGATTTTAGCACAAGTTTTATATTCGACTCAATCTCCTCATGGGATCGGCCTCAGACTCTGAACGCACTACCTACGATCGACCCGGTTCACTGCCGGTTAGAAAGTGAGTTTTGCCTAAGTTTTTAAGTTTTATAAATTGTATTTGATCGAGCCGGATTGCGAAATCTTACTTATCAATAGTCGATCTTTAAATGGGTGAAAACAATTGGTAGATGTGTTGCCAAAGGTACACTGTGGTGTCAGAGATATATGCATAAATCATTGTTGTTCCAATGGTAGATCAATGAAGGCATGTTTGGTGCCCCTTAATTTGGGTGCCCTAGTTGATTTATTTGATGCCACTAAAGGCCCCAATTAATATCACTGTGTCGTTCATATGAAAATATAAGTTTTGCTTTTATCCTTTTACAAAAGACATTTGACGATGCTGGAAATCATTTAGAGTATAATTCGGGCCGTATTTGATTTTATGACAATTAATTCAAGAACTGTGTGACAGAGGGATGGTGTTTTTGGGTGTTTTTAGACTGAGCCTGAGTTATTTTTCCAGGTTGCCTACGTATCATGTTAATCAATCAGGAATCAAGTCTTTCGTAGTTCCTTAGGGATCGTTTATATAGAGGACGTTTCGTCTCTTTTCTTGTCCAACAAGGATTTTATTTATTAATCCCTAAGGATTATCACCTGTGTATCCCTTTGATTTAGGGATAATTATGGACACATTTGAATGTCTGGATTAGAGTCATTATATATTAAGATTCTTTCCATATTTATCCTATAATATAGAAACATGTTTAAATATCGGATAAGGAAAGCTCTGCCCAGACTGCGTCCAATACCACTCGCCTCTTGCTACGACCTCCGTTATTATAACCGAGCCGACTGCGGTGGTGACTGCGGTGGTCTGTTCGGAAGGACATGTCAGACCTCCCATCTGGGGTTTATGTCTGATCTGTATAAGGCTCCTGGCCTTTACCGCTGTTGCCTCTATCTCTTCATTCATTACTTTTCCATTCTATAGCTGACACGTGGCAGGGGCTTAGTCTGACCTCCGTCATAAGCCTCGTAGATATGTCCGAGATCCACTAGTCAGGTCAGATTTGACTCTGAGGAAGTTCAGCGCCTGTCTCGTAAACTTTTGAATTTTACTAAGGACTTGCTCTGCCACGTGGAAGAGTTACCGTTATAAAACTGTCATAACGTCCCAAGAAACGAGGTGTTTCTGCCCACGTTTTTTAAATGGGCATATGTCCTGAGATTGTGTTTGGGGGTTATAACCTCGTCGTATCATCTGTCTTCTCACATGTCCGCCATTTCTTTCTATTAAACCAAAGATTTGAAGTTATCCTGCCGTGGTTGCCCTTCCTCTTTTCAATCTTCACTATTACAAGTAAGCATCTGTTCTTTCTGTTTAGTTTTTTCATTTTGTTAATGAGGGCATCGACCCCTACTTGTAGCTTCATAGAGAAATTCTTCATGTCTGAGTCCGAATCGGAGAGTAGGGGTTTCGATTTTAGGATTCAACCATGCACCTCAACATCTCCACTATTGATAAACCGTAGAGGACTAGAACACCTGGTTTTAGCCCCCTAAATTGCTCTTTCATCTTCTACTCTGAGTTCTTCCACCGGAACCTCTAGGTTCATGCTATCATTGAAACATGGCTTTGGGGGCACAAATGGGCTGTTACGGTATAGATACCAAGCTAACTCACGGTGATATGATCTCGCAATGTCATAAGTACAGCATAAATGTAGGATTGTATGCCCCCAGCTTCCTGCTATTGGTATCTGTGCTTCTCAACCCCTAGAGGTGTATTGCACCGTGTACGAGAAGCAGTTTGGTTGTGATATCAGGGTTCCCTTTTGCCCTGCTTTTTTGGTTGTGCTCAGGCACTATGATCTGGGGACTGCCCAGATAGCCACTAATGGTGTGAAAGCCATTATAGGGTTCGCCATTTGGTGCCGATGTATCAATGTGAAGTTTTTGGTGAAGTTGTTCAGGACCTTCTACCAATGCAAACAATTTAGGGATATGCCTAGGTGGTACTACTTTTCACGCCGGGTTGACTCATGAAAAGGTATTCCCATTCTTTCCAAAGGGGAATCCTCTCAAAAAGAGTGGAAATGCCGGTTCTTTTTCACCCATCTTGAGGTTGAAGCTGATCTGGGCAAGTGGAACACGACCGATCTGTCTAAGGACGCATGTCCTACCAACGTTAGTTCAAAGCTACTGAAAGGTATATGAGAGTCATGTATTTTTCTAGATTTGAAGAAGTATTCTTCTGAGCTGATCAACACTGCTCAGTTATCTCTTGCTGGTCTTGACCCTTATAGGGTCCTTAGTGATGCAGACTACAAGAATTGTAGGATTTCCATTTCATTTTTTTGGTTCTATTCCTAGACTATGATTATTTTACATGTTCTGACCCTATTATGTTCCGTTTCTTTTACAGTGGCTGATTTTGCTGCCATATTTGCGGATAATACCGAAGAAGAGGTGGAGAAGGGGGTTGATCCTGACTTAAGTCAGGAATCCGAAAAAACTGCGAGTATAGAACCTCCACCTGGCCGAGCTGCAGGCACCCTCCTGAGTACTTATGGGGTCCAGGCCTTAGCTGGATAGTATGATGATGCTCTAGTCTCACCTACCTCACACCCTATTCGCGAGGGAGTTGACTTGGTGGATCTAGATGGGTCTGACCCAGAGGAGGACGAGGAGCGCCAGCTCCAACTCAAGGGCCGATCTAGGCCAGTGGTGGCTACTCCGGAAGGCCGGCCGAATAAGAGGAGTGGGTATGCTACTCTGCCTGAGGAGGATCATGATGTTTTTGAAGAGGAGGCCCTGGCTGATCAGGAGCGGTGGTCTGAACTGACCGACAAGGAGTTAGCTGCTGGTCTAAGCTTTTATCTTTACTGCTATTCTGTCTTTTCACTCTGTTGGCATTGCTCATTTAAAACTTGTCGTTTCAGGGCTCCCGAATTGGTAAATATGTTCTCAAAAGGTTAACTGGAGCCTCGGACACCAAGGAAAAGATGAAGAAAACAATCACCGATCTTCGCGTTAGTCGGCAAGAGCATAAGGACTTGGTAAAGTCCAAAGATGAAGAAATTAAAGCTTTGAAGGAGCAACTGCGAGTGCAGGAAGTTGAGCTGCAAAGGTTCATGACCATTTTTCTGCTGACCTGCAAGCAGCAACAGATAAACATGTAGAAGAAAGAACTGAAGTTGAGTGAGCTGTGGAGAAGCTCTGATCTGAGAAGGGTGAGCTGGAAGCTTCCATTCCAGGGCAAATTTCTCAAGCTATTTTGGAGTATAAGTATTCAGGTCTGTTTACCGATGCTTTAAAGGTGCTGCTTACCCTTGTCATATGGCACGGTTATACCTTGGGGATTGATGAGGCCATGACACAATTTGTTGATCTTGCCCTTGCTGGTCTTCCTCGTAGGGGTGTGTATAAACCTGGCTCCGGCATGATCTATGACGATCGTTTGAAGGAGTTTAAAGACAAAGAGGATATTGGCGTCAAGTACGCTGTCTGCCGTCTTGCTCACCAAGGTTCTGAGCCAGCTCATTCTTCGTTAGCTCAGCAGCAAAATCCAACTTCTGAGTCTTAGATTCAATTTGGTCCTTGTGCTTTTGTGCCTTTTTGCTTTGAAAAGACACGTTTTTATTTTTGCTTTTGTAATTTTTCAAAATTTTCTTATCACTATTCTCAATGCTATTCATTTATGCAATTCAGTTAAGTTCTTTTACTTTTTAAGTACTTACCTGGTACTTTGGTAACATGGCGGGGTATATTCTGTCCTCCAAGCATGTCATGTCATGCATTAAACTTTGGTTTTTGGATGGCATGCTTTGCCCTTTGTAAATATGCTGAGTATGACCTATAGAGCTCTGTTCGGAAACGCCTGTCCTACAGACTTAGAGGATTTGCTCTTTGAAAATGGTCCGAGTCTGACCTGTAGAGCTCAGATCGGAAATGTCTGTCCAGCAGACTTAGGGAGTTTGACTTTGCAAACTTGCTGAGTCTGACCTGCAGAGCTCAGATTGGAGTGTCTGTCATGCAGATTGGGGAGTTTTACTTTGAAAACTTATTGAGTATGACTTGCAGAGCTCAGATAGGAAATGTCTGTCATGCAGACTTAGGGAGTTGACTTTGCAAACTTGTTGAGTCTAACTGCAGAGCTCAGATCGGAGTGTCTGTCATGCAGACTTAGGGAGTTTGACTTTTCAAACTTGCTGAGTCTGACCTGCAGAGCTCAGTATGTAGTCTATTTTATAGACTTAATAAATTTGTCCAGCAAACTTAAATAAACCATATATAGCAGAATAGGAAATTAACTTTCATTGAAATTGATGATGCATAAGTACATCTTATTGAAAAGACAGTGCTTAAAATAAAACTTGTAAAGAAAACGAGTATAGAACCTGTCCTAGACGTAAAATTTAGGCAAGTTATTGGCGTTCCAGCTGCGTGGTATGGTCCTGCCATTAGAATCAGCTAGTTGGTATGCTCCATTGACATGACTTTTTCAACCTTGTAGGGGCCTTCCCAGTTCGGGTCAAGTTTGCCATATGGGCCCTGCCTGGTTACTTCATTCTTTCTCAACACCAAGTCTCCTTCTTTGAAGTAGGAATGCTTCAATTTGGAATTATAATACTGTGAGATCCTCTGCTTATACTTGGCCATTCTTATGAGGGCCACATCCTGATCGCGTGTAAGTCATTAACATCGATATTACTAGCAAGAATACTAGGTACATCGTAGTATAGTAAATGTGAGTCAAGGTCGATCCCACAGAGACAATGCAACTATAAGTATAAACGACTCTAACCTAATTAAGAAGCAACATAGAGGTGGTCATTGACCAACAAGAACATAAAAGAAAACAAACATGGTAATCCTCTCCCTCTCATCACCGATCTACTAACTTGGATTAGTTAAATAGTTATGTTTACTTCCCCACATAATTTCCTTAAATTAATCATGAGCTTTAGTTTTAATTATCATTATCATCATCTACGGGTGCAATTCCTACTCCTATCTACTCCGACAATGGCAGTAGACAATCTATACGCAAGCTACCCTCCTTAATTTGTTCGTAATAGCCCATACGCATAAAGAACTAGAACTGCCGATATTGAGCGCTAACTCATACCGCTAACCCGCCTAGAGAGCTGTCGACATTGACCAGCACGTTCCTAGGGTCCATTCTAGACTATGTCCTAATTAACACTTCACTAACAGTCCTTCATGTTAATTTACGATTACAATAAGTAGATTGGCCAGATCTAACCTACTGTTAATGAAACCTGTCGATCAACGTAGCTGTAGTGAATCCAGTTTAGGTTTTCTAAATATTGCCTCGGTAAACCGGTATAGACCGCCGGGTTACCGAGGTCAGCTTTTCCTAATTTCTGGATCTCCATTGCTCAATACGATTAAAATAAGTAAATTATGGGGTCTTTAAACATGCAGATTAACTAAAACATATAAATACGAACATGTCTACCATATTGAAGACAATAAAGGAACGTTCAAAGCTTCATACCTTCAACAATGGAGATCTAGCTCGATCTACTCAAGCTAGAGATGATGGAAGAAGGGAGCAAACCAGAAATAACTCTCCAAAGCTCAAGAAAACTTTATTTCATCAAAAGTGTATAATGTAATTGATAAGATATGAGATTGTATACAATAATCTGTAAACGCGGCCTTATATCGATACAATAGCCGACTTAAGACACTCTAAAACCCTAACTGACCTAGATAATGCGGCAGAATCAGTTTCGTGTCGAACAAGTCGCCGGTTTACCGGGCCCAGCCTTCGGGTTCCGGGCCTACTTTTCCTCTCTTTTTTAGCAGGCTTCTTCTTGGACTTAAATCACTTGGCCCAATGTACTTCTTTCGGTTCAGATCCATTCTCCAATGCTCCAGATCTGGTACATCCTATAAAACATGCAAAACGAGACAAAACAATACCAAATCTTCGAGAAAATAGCTTAGATGGAATTACGATCCTGGAAACACTCACATAGCATTTAACATATAGCCTATTTATCCTCTCTTGAGCAGAATTCGGGGTGAATATATGTATAATTATTAGTACCATTTAGAGCGTTATCAACTACCCCCCACTTAGCTTTTGATCGTCCCGAGCAAAAAGGTGAAAAGAAAACAACACCCCCGATCAATATACAAGTTAATTAAAAACAACTATGCCTCACAAAGTCAAGATCAAGATCATGCCACTCATATCCATCAGTAATGCATTAAACACTATTCACGTCATGAGCCAATGTGTGTGTGCAATAACTTTCACAACCGCTTAGTAATGTAGACAATCTCACATTACGCCAACTTGTAGTCGAACTCAGTCTCGAACATGTAATTTATGAATTAATTGAGCTGGCAAGGTGGATTGAGAACCGAGCATATATTACTCTTAGGTTTGCGTTTATCGGTCTATGCAAAAGTCGTGCGCCTTACGCTCCATCGACTAAAATATTTCCAAAGAGAATATAGATGTATATATTTCAATGCACTTCTCTTTATTGGCGGGTAAACTCTCATTGATTTAACTATCCTCACGGTCTCACTCATGACAAACTACCGAATCCGAAATTCCTTTGCCCTTCTAAGCGTTGGTGGAACATGATTCATTATGAAGCCAGGGTCAATTCTAGTTAAAGAAATATGCTATCGACTACACACCAAGGGAAAGCAAACAAACATATCAATCATCGGCCCGTATGGTAACAGCTCGTCCTCCAAAGCAAACATATCAATCATCGGCCCGTATGGTAACAGCTCACGCTCAGAAGCGGCAACAAGCTTGTGGATACGGCTATGCATCAGTAGACCGATGTTGATTGGAGATCCCTACTCCAGATGAAACATCAATTCCGCCCTCTTGGTGGTGACAGAGACCGTGTGCTTGGTCGGTAGAAGGCGGGCACAAACAAATCTATTGACCATCTTCCGGTCCTAAGATAACTCGTTTTCTAGGAAGATGGTGGGGCCTCCTGCAGGATTGCGCTTCCATTGCGCCCCAAAGTAATCAGCTATCATGTCCATCCTCTCAAGATCTTCAATATTTCTCGAGGATGTGTACTCATCCGGGCCCACCGGTGGATGTCTAACCCCAAAATGAGCGTTGATCCGCTCAATAGAAAAATCAACTTTGATACCGCGAATCATAGCATATGTGGCTCTGGGTTATGCGAAACATAAGCATAAAATTCCCTTACCATCGTGGCGTTGAACTAGGCCGGTGCCTCAGCCATGTCTAAAATATCTTATGCTTGTAGGGCTCCGGGCAAGATCGAGCCGCAATCGTCCAGTTCTACCCCTCATTCTCAAGCCACTGGTCTTGCGTTCCAATGCCCTCGGAACGACTCATAAATCTATAAGGAATGGAATTGCTCAACCCCGTCGATTAAAGGATTAGCATCTCCATATACACTCTGATAACCACTGGGACGAACTAGTGAACGTTGATGCTTAGGACCCATCCTGAATGAGTATAAGAACTGATTCTGAGGCTGTTTCAGAAAAATCACCCTCGGTAAACTGGAGATAGGGTGCGGTTTACCAGCCTGAAATTTTCTGATTTCCTTTCTGGGACTATGCTCTGATGATAAAAGATGAAGAATTTCACGACGCCGTGCCAGTGATAGCAAAGATGACACTTCTGACATCGAATAACGCAGTGGTGGAAAATGGGTGTTTAGGGTTTGGAAAAATGGAGAAAAAGTTTGATTTTGGTGGAGGTTTGGTGGTAATGGTGGTGGTGATGGTGGCCGAATTTTATGAAGGGAAGAAGATATGGAAGAAATTTGATGAATGAAAGAGATGATAGTGATAAGAATGATGATATTGGTGATGAAGGGGTGGTTTAAATGGATGAAGTGAGTGAATGTGGATGGTTTTAGTGGAATAGTGGGTAGAGAAGTTATTAGGGTGAGGGATTTGAGGAGGTGATTGATGGGATTGAGGTGGAGTTATGGTGGAGTGTGGGAAAGGATGAAAATTTTGAAAAGAGGGGAAAAGGTGGCGTTTCTGCTGACTGACCGTATCTGGTGCAATGTGTGTCCTCCACGTGTCTCTAAAAATCCATCTTTACAACCTGACGTTCAGAAATCTGAAAAACCAACCTCGGTAACCCGGAGGTTACCCTCGAGATACCGGGGGTTCTTTTTCCCCAGATTCTTTGTCTGCCTTCTCCGCACTCTATGCTCAACCTCTCTGCTCAATTCTGATCTCAAATTGACTAGACCCTCACTCTTCAATTGTTATTTCTGACTCAAAACCTAACCCACTTCACTAGAATCCGCAACGAGTAAAAGAATCCTTTCCACAACCATTCGGTTTCAAGCCTAAGGGTGCGGTAGGATGAAAAAAATCTTGTCCCTTCATCTGGCTACTTTTATTCATTCCTAATCTACCTAAGGGTTTAAAGAAATAGTTCTGAGTTTATAGTCGCCAGCTCGACTTTCTTCAGATCTCCAATCATTCAAAGGTTGGAGCTTTAACTCGCCAAACTTTTGCTCCAGAGGCTTATACCCTTATAGAACCTTTTTGAGCTCTCTTCCTAGCACGCCTCTCTCTCTTAGCTTACGTGCTAGGGTCTGCCTCTGCATCGAGATTTAGACTTTGAACCCAAGGACCCCACGTTTTCCACTTTTAGCTCAACTCGTTCACTATGCAACACTGAAGGACTAGCTTCCGTGAGCATCTTGTCATGGTCCTTCTCTTCTCTTTCTCTCAGCATTAATCTCATAAATTCTTGCTCAACGGTTTCTACTACAACCTCTCTATTCTTATGCCCCTGTATTTCCATAATTTCCACCTTTCCTGAAGCATACGTCATCTTGCAACTTTCCGGTCGGTTTTCTAAGGGTTCTAAGATCTTAAAAGATACAGCGTCATTATTCAACCTTAGAGTAATCTCCCCATTATCAAAATCCATAACCGCCCTACTTGTCGCTAGGAAAGGTCTCCCTAACAAAACTGGGGCACTTGGGTCATCAGGTACATCTATGACCGTGAAGTCAATAGGATATGTGAACCCTCCTGCCTTAATCGTACACTTCCTAAGCAGAGCGGCAGACATATCTCTAGTTCTATCGATGAAGGTCATGGTCTTGGTTTGATTCATTACGACCGGAAGCTTGATCTTTTTACAGAGGGAAAAGGGTAGAATGTTGCAACTTTCGAGCCGCAGTCGTAGAGACCTAATCCTACCGATATACCATTAATGTAAATCAAGAGTCTAAACGCGTTCGGGGTCTCCTAACTTTACCACGGTGTCTGCAGTGCGGTAATCCTCGGGCTCGAAAAACATCTTTCAGGATCCTCTTCAGGATCATCAGAATCATAATCCGAAGACGATATATCAATTAACTCACAAAGGAACTCACCTAGACGATACGAGCTATACTCCTTTAAGTTCTCTTCAGGCTCTTGCTTGATTGTTTCTTTCTCCTTTTCCAACCATTTCTTTTCAGCTTCATAATGCTCTCTTGCTTCAGATCCAGGGCACATGGAAATCGGTGTGATGTTCAATATCGTTCTAGGCATACTGCTTGACTTGTTTGCTCTATTTCAACTCTGATTTGATCAAATTTCTGAGGTGTTCTGATCTTCCTGCAAAAAAAGACAAAGTAAAATAAGGAAAATGTCAGCAACTTCCGCTTCAGTTGGGTGTGATCTCAACTGCTGCGGACCTACTAACTAAAATCAACAGGGAATAACACAGAATAACAAGAATTGTACATAAATCGATTTTTCAGGCCTCGGTAACCCGGGGGTTAGCCATGGTAAACCGGCCTTGAATTTTTTTTTTTGGCAGCTTTATAAGTGACAGGTTGATACAGAACGACTCAAGACTCAAAATAAAATAAAATAAAATAAAATGACTTCTTAATTAGAATTAAAACGTTTATATTTATAATTGGCCATTGTCCCCGACAACGGCGCCAAAAATCTTGATCGTGTGTAAGTCACTAACGTCGATATTACTAGCAAGAATACTAGGTACATCATAGTATAGTAAATGCGAGTCAAGGTCGATCCCACAGAGACAATGCAACTAAAAGTATAAACGACTCTAACCTAATTAAGAAGCAACATAGAGGCGGTCATTGACCAACAATAACATAAAAGAAAACAAACATGGTATTCCTCTCCCTCTCATCACCGATCTACTAACTTGGATTAGTTAATCGTATGTTTACTACCCCACATAATTTCCTTAAATTAATCGTGAGCTTTAGTTTTAATTATCATTATCATCAGCTACGGGTGCAATTCCTACTCCTATCTACTCCGACAATGGCAGTAGACAATCTATACGCAAGCTACATTCATTAATTGATCCGTAATAGCCCATACGCATAAAGAACTAGAACTGCCGATATTGAGCGCTAACTCATACCGCTAACCCGCTTAGACATCTGTCGACATTGACCAAAGACGTTCTTGTGGTCCATTCTAGACTATGTCCTAATTAACACTTCACTAATGATCCTTCATGTTAATTTACAATTACAATAAGCGAGATTGGCGAGATCTAACCTCATCATTAATGAAACACAGCCGATCAATGTAGGCATAGTGAATCCCGGTTTAGGTTTTCTAAATATTGACTCGGTAAACCGGTATACACCGACGGGTTACCGAGGTCAGCTTTTCCTAATTTCTGGATCTACATTGCTCAATACGATTAAAATAAGTAAATTATGGGGTCTTTAAACATGTAGATTAACTAAAACATATAAATACGAACAGATCTACCATATTGAAGACAATAAAGGAACGTTCAAAGCTTCATACCTTCAACAATGGAGATCTAGCTCGATCTACTCAAGCTAGAGATGATGGAAGAAGGGAGCAAACCAGAAATAACTCTCCAAAGCTCAAGAAAACTTTAAATCATCAAAAGTGTATAATGTAATTGATAAGATATGAGATTGTATACAATAATATGTAAATGCGGCCTTATATAGATACAATAGCCGACTTAAGACTCTCTAAAACCCTAATCGACCTAGATAATACGGCAGAATCAGTTTCGTGTTGAACAAGTCGCCGGTTTACCGGGCCTAGCCTTCGGGTTACCGGGCCTACTTTTCCTCTCTTTTTTAGCAGGCTTCTTCTTGGACTTAAATCACTTGGTCCAATGTACTTCTTTCGGTTCAGATCCATTCTCCAATACTCCAGATATGGTACATCCTATAAAACATGCAAAACGAGACAAAACAGTACCAAATCTTCGAGAAAATAGCATAGATGCAGAATTACGATCCTGGAAACACTCACATAGAATTTAACATATATTCCATATAATAACAAGCCTATTTATCCTATTTTGAGCAGAATTCGGGGTGAATATAGGTATAATTATTGGTACCATTTAGTGCGTTATCACAACCATGACTTCTTCTAGATTGTCTTTAGAGTGTCTAAGCTCGGACTCTCGATCCGCCTCTAAATAAAGCTCTGTCTGCGGTGAGGGAAGTCCAATTTTGTTGGGATCATTGATTCACATCCATATGCTACGGAGAAATGGGTTTCTCCTATGGATGAGTTCGGCGTAGTCCTGTATGCCCATATTATGTTGGGTAGATGTTCCACCCAGTTTTCGCCTTCTTCTTCAAGCCTCTTCTTTAAGCCTGTTTTGAACTGCCTGTTTGTTTGTTCAACTTGTCTATTAGCTTAGGATGACCAACATATGTAAAATGATGTGTGATGCTCAGCTCGGCACACCAAGCTTGGACAGTTCTATCTTCAAACTGTGTTCCGTTGTCGGACATCAGAGATTTAAGAATACCATATATGCAAACAATGTTTTTCCAGAGGAATTTCTGGATTGCAGTGATCGTAGTTAGATCCTCTGCTTCCACCCACTTGGTGAAGTAATCGACTGCCATGATTAGAAACTTGAGATTTCCCGAAGCTCGGGGAAGTGGTCCTATCAGATCTACGCGCCATTGATCGAAGGGCCACAGAGATACAATCGGAACCATTTTCTGGGAATCTTAATGAGATAGATTATCGTGCACCTGGCACGACCTACATTTCAGCACAAGTTCAGTTGCGTCTCGCTGCATGGTTGGCCAATAATATCCGAACAGATGACATATCTTGGCCAGAGTTTGACCTCCAACGTGATTTCCATATATTCCCATATGAATTTCACGAAGGAGATAATTTCCTTCATCTTCTGAGGCGCATCTGAGCCATGTTGCAATGAAAGATCTTCTGTAAAGGACTTCATTAAAAAGTGAATACCTACCTGCCCAAAGTTTTAACTTTAGAGCTTGAGACTTATCACCGGGAAGGACTCCATCCTTCAAATAGCATACAATTGGATCCATCCAAGTATTCTTTTGAGTAATTGGCTGAACCGCCTGCTGCTAATAACTGTGCTCCACAGGTTGTTCCACGAATACCTTCTTATCTGATACAAAATTGGATGCGAGTTTTGAAAGTGCATCAGCTCTCTTGTATCGAGTGACCTGCTTAATCTGCATAGATTGAACATTCTGTAGTAGTGATTGGGCCACGGCCAAATACTTCTTCATTGGCTCTTCATTTGCCTCGTACTCTCCTTTAACATGATTCACCACAAGTTGGGAGTCACTAAAAACTTGCAATTTTTTGTTCTGAGTTCATCGCCAACCTGGGCCCGGTAATCAGGGCTTCACACTCTGCTTCATTATTTGTAGGTTGGAACTTAAAACGCAAGGCGTAGGGAAATCTTCTCTTTTTGGACTGATGAGGAAGAGACCTGCCCCTGCCCCTTCCTTGGTGGCTTCTCTATCGACATACAATGTCCACAGTTCTGCTCGGCTGCTCTGTTGATCCTGCTCGATGGTTATCGCGATACCTTCGGCTATAAAGTCTTCCATGGATTGAGCCTTGATCACATTTTGGGGGCGTGTCCAGATCATACTCCGCTAGCTCTTTTATATAGGAGTTGCTTAGCCGACATGGGGAGAATCGGAGGAAGATTGACATGCATTTATCAAATTAGGCTCGGGTGACCGGAACTACTGCGCTCGATCGACCGAATGGCATGGCTCGGTCGACCGAATACTCCCTCTTCTGAACGTTTTCACCGGGTTAAGTCACGACTTGTTCCCCACTCCATGCTTTTGGCCCGATCGGATTTATCTTTTCTTTAATGCTCCGATTTTCTTCTCTTTTGTCTTGAGATCTCGATTGCGTGATAATTATCTTCCCGATTTATCGCGATCTGCAAAATCGGCACTTATCACATAAATAATTGCTCTTTTATAATAAAAAGCGACTAAATACCAATTATCATATTAATAATCACTTATCATTAAATAATAAATATAAACACGTGATTAAATATGAAATATGTACAATTAACTCCGATTTAATGTTAAAATTGATGACATAAATAGGTATATTTTAGCTTGTCATCAAAATGCCCCCATAAACTTTGCTTCGTCCCGAACAAAGCATTAACAAGTTATTCCCAAGACAACATTTTACTGCTGATCAACTCATACTTACACAAGAAACTTTAGTCATAGTTCATACAATCATGCTCGTAAGATAAAAGCTTTATTCACTACAAGCTATGAATCGGTGATCGTGTGCATGTGCATTAGTTTTATATAAATGTAGCAAGATTAGAGTTTATCTTGGACTTAAGTATCTAAATTCACCAACATCGGCATCCATACTTCTTATGCCTCATGATGGTTAAAGCACTAGAACAATAAGCAAGAAGCGTATCATAGGGTTTTGGACTTGGAGACAGAGTACTACTCAAAGCCTCTTAAGAGTTGAATATTCTTTTCATATCTTCATATTTTGGATACTATCAATCTCAGAAGAAGGAAAACTTTTGAGGGCATCCCTCATCTTAGATCAAATATTAGCATCGAATATTACCACAAGCGAGGCTACTTTGGTAACTTCTTACAAGCCAGTGTTTTAATACATTGTCAAAACAGTATCGTCACAGCTTATTACTCCGCTTTTGTTGACTAGAAGATCGAATAATACATCGATCGACAAATGTAAACACTGAGTCCTCATAACCAATTATCCTTGAATGTACACATACTTATTTCAATTATTATAATTCATAAATTGCCTCGGCGATTCACATGTTGATAATTGAGACAATACCTAACTACTTGCAATTGTTGGCATGAACATCCCTTAAGTTTTACTTACAATTTATCGCAAAAGTATAACATGACCACGTACTCACGCCCAACTTGGTTCATTTCTATTAATTCTAAGTATAAGAACTTCCTACAGTTTAAAGTGCAGAGTTAAACAACAGGCATTTATCCATAAAAATTTTAAATTTGACTCACCGATATTGTCTCGAGTATTCCGTTCCCTTGGCTTTTTCAACATATAGCTTTAATATGGCTAAGTCCCAGCTTTACCTAAACATGGCATTGTCCTCAATGACAAAAATAAAATGAGAGTTCAAGATGAGAGACTTAGCTCACAAAGCTTGGCTCCCTACCCAATTTGCTAATCAGCATGATGTATTAGGTCACGCTAATATCTACCAAAGTGGATGATCGGTCACCACAACTATATGATGTGCTTGGAAGTACGTCCTTAACTTCTTTGAAGCATGTACTAAGGCCAATGTTAGTTATTTGCATTGGTATATCTGATTTCCGGTCCATGAAGAGCCTTACTTTAATAAAAGACCGGTCTTTGTGTGTTATATTGATCTCTGACCAAAACTGCGCTGACCGTTTCCTCACAGACTTCCAAGTATACCAATAAGGTTTCCCCTTCTTGAGGAGACGTCAAAGTTGGCAGCTCTGCCGCATAATTTTTCAGATCATAAAAAACCTTCTCACATTCCTCATTCCACTAAAATGAATTGGCCTTTCTTAAAATCTTAAAAAACGGTAGGGCACACTGTGCCGATCTGAACAGAAATCTATTCAGAGCGGCCATGCTCCCTATTAATCATTGAACTTCTTTGATAGTTTTTAGAGGTGGCATTGTCCTTATTGCGTCGATTTTATCTAGATTCGCTTTGATCCCTTCATTCGAGATCATATATGCTAAGAACTTACCCGATCTGACCCCGATTGTGCATTTCTTTGGGTTAAGCTTCATTTACGTTTGCCTTAACATGATGAACACCTTTCTGACATCAATTATATACTGCTCAAGAGACCTGATCTTGATCAGGAGGTCATCCACATAAACCTCCATACACTTACCGATCTGCTTATTGAAGAACTTGTTCACATCTCTTTGATACATTGATCCAGTGTTCTTTAGACCAAATGGCATGGTGACATAACAATAAGTGCCAAACTCCGTTATAAACAAAGTTTTTTTGCATCCTTAGGGTCCATTGCTATTTGATGGTATCCTTTGTAGGCATCTAAGAATGCAAATACTTTGAAACCGACGGTTGAGTCAACTAACCTGTCAATCTTTGGTAGAGGATAGCAATCCTTTGGACATTCCTTGTTCATGTGTGTAAAATCTACGCACATGCGCCAACTCCCATATGGTTTCTTGACCATAATTGGGTTTGCCAACCAATCTGGATAAAACACTTCCCTTATAATGATCGCCTGGAATAACTTTGTCACCTCTTTCTCGATGGCCGTCATTCGCTCCTTGGAGAATTGTCTCTTCTTTTTCCAAACAGGCTTCCTGTTCGGATCGATATTTAACCTGTGCAGGGCCAAGTCGGGAGATAGACCTAACATGTCCTCAGTCTTCCATGCAAAGTTGTCTCTGAAATCCTTCAGTATACTGACAAGGGTTTTCTTGTGTTGATCTGGGATCCACAAACCGATGTTGACTGTTAAATTCTTCTGTTCTTCCCAAAGACCAACCGCTTCAACTTTATCTTTCAAGGACCAACTTTCCTCATCTTCTGGGAGGAGCTCTTCGACTAGAACCTGTTGCACCATCATCTTTCCTTTCATGGTGGCCGTGTAGCAACTCGTGGCTGCTTCCACGTCACCCTTAATCTCCACAGATCCATCCCTAGTAGGGAATTTCTTTTTTATGTGAGCTGGAGAGATCACAGGTCGGAGGTTAATGAAGGCAGGTCTTCTCATAATGACATTATACGCCAATGGTGTGTTGACTACGACATAATTGACCATGAGGGTCCTGCCCCTTGGTTCCTTTCCAAATGTGGTTGGTAATATGATCATGCCCACTGGATGAACTGGTGGACCAGCAAATCCGAACAGAGGAATTAAGACATGTGTCAGCTCATAATCTCTCATCTTCATAGATTGAAACATATTGTAGTACAACACATTGACGGCATTTCATGTATCCATGCATATACACTTGACCACGTTCTTGTTTATCACAGCGTCAATCACCAATCCTTCATTGTTAATCACCAAAGGAAAGAGTCCTTTGGGCCATATGATACCTCTCCAGAGAGCTTTTGCCTTTTATTCGATTCAGATGGGGCAGCAGACCTGCTGCTGCCCTTGTCTTCAGTTCGGGTGGCGTTGTTCGGACCACCAGATTGTGTTGATAGTATTTACCAGACGGTTGTCCATCTGACTATCTGGATCAGGGGATTGGTCCTTTCTGCACTGAGGTTCATCTCGGCGATCACGATCTTGACTGCAGTTTCTTCTCTTGAACTCCCTTCATCCCCGAGGTTCCGCATTCTTAGATCGGTCTATGACTTCGTCTAATTTTCCTTCCATAATTGCAGTATCGATATCTCTCTGCAAATCTCGGCAGTGATCTGAGTCCTAACCAATGTCTTTATGGTACTTACAATACTTATTGAGGTCTTGTTTTTCATGAGGCCCTCTTATGGGGGGCGGGACTCGCGCTAAACCTTTTCTTCCATCATCGCAAGAACCTACTCACGTGATCTATTCAAAGGGATGAAATCCCATTCCGATAAAACGCCCTTCTTGCCAAGTCGATATGAGATTGGCGAGTTATGTGGTCCCATACCGGCTTTCGTTTCCTATCAAAATTTTCCTCTATTTGGCCTTTCTTGGATTCACCTCTTTTAAATCCCTCTTCAGCTTATTCACCTTTTTCCCTGGCAATTCTTGTAGGCTTGCTCCATGCACTCCTCCATAGATCTGGGAAGCTTACTGTTTAACTTAGCATATAATCTAACTTCTTGTATTAAGAGGTGCTCCTCAGCGTCCTGGAACTACCTGGATTCTTCATTAACCTTTTAAGATATTGCAACACCGTTTCTTCTCTCTTTTGTCTTATAGTGAGAAGATAGGTCGCATTCCTCTAGATAGGCTTAGCCGTGATGAAATCATATAAAAATTTCTTGGCCAGAGCTTCAAAGTCAGAGATCGATCTTGGTGGTAACTTCCTAAACAACTCACGGGCCCTACCCGTGGGTAAGGCTGGGAAGGCCTTGCACTTCATCTCTTCTGGTGCACAATCCATGCTCATATGTGTCAAGTACTGGAAGAGATGATCTTGTGGGTCTTTAGTACCATCATTTGGTTCTAATTTGGGCACCTTAAACTTTGCTGGTCGAGGATAATTCTCGATCTTCTCTGATAACGGTGATTCAAACGAGAGTTCATGGGGCCTCCTACCCATTATAGCATCAAGCTCTGATCTAGCTGCACCTTGTGCTTGGGAATTGACCTTTTTCTTCCATGCATTGGAACTGGATGATAAGGTGTCCTGCTTATCATCTTTGGGAGGAGGAAGAGGAACCTTGGGTGCTTGATCTTCCGATAGCTCATCTTCCCACCTATTGAATGTTGCTTCAAGGACGGTTTTGAAGGTGGAGGTGTCCATGGACTTCAATGCCTCCAACAAATCTTGTTGTGCCGGATCTGAGAGAGGTGTATCCTCGGGTTGTTGATGTTGGTTGGTGGTGGCGTTGTCTTCCTTTGCCCCACCAGCAACTTGAGCAACGTTTTGAATAGCTTCACCACCTTGTGTGGTTGGATCATGAACATTTTTCTTGCCTGTGTTATTGGCCATTGTTTTGAGATTATGAAAGCGAATGAAGATCTTAAATGAATTGCTAGAAAATGGCCCTCCTTCTAGCACAAATTGATGATGCTAGAAATCATCTAGAGTACATTTCGGGCCGTATTTGATTTTATGATAATTAATTCAAGAACAATGTGATAGAGGGATGGTGTTTTTAGGTGTTTTTAGACTTAGCATGGGCTATTTTTCCAGGTTTCCTGCTGTTAGGAACATTTTATTTGTTTTGATGATGGCCATACTAGCTGTTATAGCAAGCCTGGATTATGTTAGAAATATTTGTATAAGACTTTACTTAGAGTCTGACATGTTGTTTAAGTTCATTCAGACAAGCAATGTACTAGGCTAGTAGGATGGTTCAGTGGAAGAGTGAAAATCAGCTGAATGAAGGCAGCCAAGTACCAGTAGAGTAAAGTCAAGACTTATGGACTGACTTACAACCAGGGAAGTCTGTGATGACCTTGGGTAAGTCTAAGATATATTACAAGTGATGAAATCTATTCATGTAATATGGTGCACACTGATCTCACACAAATAAAAGATGAGTGGAGTACAAGCATACTTAGAAAATCAAAGGAGAAAAAGAAAACAACAAAACGGCTAAGTAAAAGCTCTACCGGCTTACTATAGAATTAACAGTGAATGAGTCACTGGACCGGTCAAGCAACAACTAAGTCATGAAAACAACAAAGTCAAGTATGCTGCCCATGATTTATTTTAAACGTGAAAAATAAGGAGATAAAGTAATTAATGCAGAATCAATCAAAGACGTATTTTATGAAGAACGTTTGAAGAAAATCCGGATCACTGAAATTAAGGAGAATAAAATCAAGAAAGAATCAAGGATTATTCTCAGCATTAAATAGCCAACGGACGAATTTTCAAATCAAGGAGATCACGGTTATAAATAAGAGGCACTGACAGAAAAAAAAAAAATATACAAGAAATATACGTGCATACACAAAAAGTGCAGAAACTCTGTCAATTTCTAAAACCTTCTATCTGAACTTGAAATGACATATCTAGAGATCAATTCAAATTCAGAGCTACAATTCCACATCACGCACTGAGATTGATCAACTCTCTGTGAATCATATTCACACCCAACTAAAGCAATCGAATCAGATCTTCTGAGAAGGAATTGCACACCTTGTGATATCTGGTGAATGGTTTGTTCTCAAGGAGCAGTGTTGAAGACTTAGCCACTGAAGCCTTTGTAGCCAAGGAGTGATAATCTTGAGATTGAGAAGCTTGTGTAGCCAGGGACAATCATACTATTGTATTGGTGAAAAAAAATAGTGAATTCCTCCAATCATCACAGGAGAAGAGTGGATTGAGGAATTACACCACCCTGAACCACTATAAACCTTTGTGTTCATTTACTTACTGCACTTTACCTTACAACATTTTCTTACTGCATATTAGTTATACTCTGTGTGTGCTTGAACTACTTTAAAACAACTTTAAGAAGGGACTTATCCGCTGCCTAAAAGCTTTTAAAATAAGAAAAGTTTTTGAAACTCCAATATAGTCATTCACCCCCCTCTGGCTATATTCTCACCCTTTTCTTGGACCAACACCTACGTGTCCTGTTAATCAATATTGAATCAAGTGTTTCATAGTTCCTTAGGGATCGTTTATATAGAGGACGTCTCGTCCCTTTTCTTGTCCAACAAGGATTTTATTTCTTAATCCCTAAGGATTATCATGTGTGTATCCCTTTGATTTATGGATAATTATGGACACATTTGAATGTCAGGATTAGAGTCATTATATCTTAAGATTCTTTCCACATTTATCCTATAATATAGGAACATGTTTAAATATCCGATAAGGAAAGCTTTGGCCGACCTGCATCGAGCTCCCCAAGCCGTCTCGACCTGCACTACACTACCTGGCCTCCGTTATAACCGAGCCAACCTAAACTGGTCTGTTTGGAAGGACATGTCAGACCTCCTACCTGGGGTTTAGATCTGCTCTGTATAAGGCTCCTGGCCTTTACCGCTGTTTCCTCTCTCTCTTCATTCATTACTTTGCCATTCTCTGGCTGACACGTGTGGCAAAGGCTTAGTCCGACCTCCGTCAACATTGTTTTATTGTTTCTATACAATGAGCAGAGGCAGACTCATGGCGGAACCAAAGCTAAGCGGGTGGGACCAATTAATGTCCGCTATTGGATTGGAGATTTTTTTCCTTTCGGAGCGATTTAGTTTTGCTATTAAAAATGTAAAAACATGATTGGTACCTCTGATAAATCATCAATTTTACTTTGATACCTAGGTCTAATGGAATTCATAGGTATAGGAAGAAGGAAGAAGCTTTTTGGGATCTGTCACCAACAATGTAACGCTTCCAGACCTGCGCCTGGTACCGCTAAATAAGTCATAAATGATCCGGTCAACTGCTTAGAACGTCATCCTCACTTGGTCTAAAAGGGCTAACTCGAGTTGACAAGACCTTTTTTATGTCTCACACTTACATGGGGGTGAACAGGCTATTACTTTACACATGTGAGACTGTACATTCTCCTCCATTATAAGGGGCTGGCGTCCTCGCTAGGACTTGGCCAGGACTTGTCCTAGTTTCGTCCCTACCAGAGGATTTCTAGAGGTGATCCCCGCCGTCTCTCACGGCGTGGCACTTAGGTCTATCTGATAGCCGGCTCTGATACCATTCTGTAACGCCCCTAGACCCCGAGGCTGGCAACGCTAAATGAGTCATAAATGATCCGGTCAACTGCTTAGACCGTTGTCCTCATTTGGTCAAAAATGACTAATCCGAGTTGACAAGACATTTTTATGTCTCACTCTTATATGGGGTGAACGGACTATTACTTTACAAATGTGGGACTTTACAGATAACTAATCAGGGGCGGCGCCACGAAAGGATCTTATGGGCTTATTGACCCTTAAAAAATTATATGTTTCTTTATACTATTTAAGAAATATTATCCACTAATATCTACGTATTAACCTACTAATATTTTAAATATTGACCATTTACCCGTAATCTTAATTGGATTTTTAATATAATGCAATTGAAACTTGTTATATGATGTGCCGTTCTCGATCCCTGCCCGTGTCTTAGAATTCGTGCATTCGCCCTACTGACAATGAGTACTTAATATATACTCCCTCCAATCCAAAATAACTGATGCAGTTATCAAAAAAAATTGGCTCCACTTTATCCGATGCAGTTTCATTTCCAAAACACTATTTATTATGTTTTTACTACATTTACCCTTATTTATTAAGAGTGAGACGATAAAACAATAATGTACTACCTCCGTTCCAAAATATAAGTTATCCTATGTGTTTTCACACAGGTTAAGAAAGTGGTTGAATGTCATAAATTTGATGGTTAATGTCTAAAATGCTCATTGACTATTATTAATGCAATAATTGTTAAGTAATGAAAAGTTGTTGAATGATAATAAATTAGGGGTAACATATAGAAAAGGAGTAATAAATATTGCATTGGTAATGTAGAATGTCTTATATTGCGGAACAAAACAAAAAGTGTATGATGCCTTACATTTTGGTACGGATGTAGTATTAAGTATAGTTTCGAGGTTTTTTAGTCATTTTTGTATTCAAATTAAAGAATTAACTCACATTTTTAATATACGTGTTTTTCTCAACTGCATCTATTATTTTGAAACAATGGGCGTACTACTATTCCATCATGTTCCAGTTGGAATAATTTCATATGAAATTGATGTAGTGCTTCTTCTTAAATAATTTTAAAGTTTACTCCTATATATGTTATAGATTTTTATCCAGAAGGACAAAATTATCAAAAAATCGGGGATAGAAGGAAACAGTAATTTAATAAGAACAAAAGAATAATAAAATATAAATATGAAATAAAAATGCGAATAGAGTAAATATGAAGTATAATTATGAAACACAAAGAACATTAACACGTAAAATAACAATTTTAAAGTAACAATTGTGATTTTTGTTCTTTATAATCATGAAAATGTTACTTTTGTCATTCCAGAATCATTTATTAATTTTTTTGTCCTTGTGGCCCCTTCTCCTATATGTTATAAGTTAAAACATTTAAAAGTTGGATGGATTTTAAAAAAAAAAAAAAGGGTTAAAACATTTGTATTCTAAAGTTGGAATAAGATTTTTGACAATCCACCACTTTTAGAGAAGGGATTCAGTACCCTATGTTTGATGTTCAAAGTTGGACTTAAAATATGATCCACCAATTTTAGATAAGAAATTCACCCCTATGTTTGATATATGTTCAAAGTTGGACTTGAAAATATAATGGTCATAGTTTCTGGATGAAAATTTTGGCCTGCATGACTAATTAATTCTTGTACTGGTCTAGAAACTGCAGTTTGGTACAATATATAATGTTTCACCATTAAATTGTATGTGAAGTTTTTCCCCAACATATGTAAATTTTGAATAAAAAAATCTGTAGATAATATATAAAATTTAAATATCTATCTTTCCATCACTTTTGGGAGAGATGGTTGTTAGTTCATCATGGTATCAGAACATGATGTCTTCAAACCCGCTAGAAGCACAGTCTCCCCCACACCCCCCTCCAAAAAAATCTTGAGGGACGTGTTGAAATATATAAAATGTTAATTATCAAAGAAGGTATTTCAACATGGTATCAAGACATGAGGTCCTGAGTTCAAACCCGCTGCATGCACAGTACGTTTTCCCAAACAAAACAAAACAAAAATCTTGAGAGGCGTGTTAAAATATATTAAATGTTAATTATAAAAAAAATCTTGAAGAAACATGTTGAAATTTATAAAATATGAGTTATCTATACATCTCCCCATCGGCTTAAGTATTTGAGAGAGATAACTAGCTAATTACAAAGACTGTGACACATGATTTAATTAAATTCATATGGTGGTATCAAAAATTTTTGAATGAGTATATCTGTATAATTACAATCACATTTTATATATTTCAATATTTTCTTTGCGGATTTTTCTCCTCCGATGACCATTACATGGCATGGCAGTCTTTTGCAAGATGTCAAAATGATGTGGTTTAATTTTTTTTTTTTTAGGGGAAATTCTACTTAAATTTTTCTTTCCAAATGAAATTGTTTGACCAGCTAATTTAATGAGTATTTAGCTCTTTGCAAGCCGTCTCTGAGATATATATACTTAAATTAAATAGCATTGCAAATTCCATAGAAAAACTATAAAACTAACATCATATATTTTTACATCATTTGTTACGGTTTAAAATCTATTGATTAATATGAATCTTGTCGTTATCAATGAGTATTGTGTAATTTTATTATGATTATTTTATTATGAAAATTGCATTTTCTATATCCAAAATTTCAAACTCCCAACATTAGTCTAAGTTGCTATATTTTCGCCTATATATTCCTTTTAAAATACCAACCCAATTACCCGGCCTATAAAGCATCGATTCATTGTAGCAACAAAATTGCCAAAGATGAAGAAAAACCCATAAATTCTTGTTCATTATTTTTAATTTTCTTTTAATCATTAAATTCAAGTAACCCTCTCCAAATTGCCCTTATCACTCAAGAATCAATTCTCGCCCTCTTAACCTTATATCAATTAGAGGAACCTCCAATTTGGTGTTTTGTTACATACAAACATTATTAGTTAGAGGTTTCCCTAATTGATATTGAGGTTGACATCAGGGCGAAAAAGCAAAATCCGGGTTTTTTTTTCATGTGTGTGTGTGCATCTACGTACGTGTTCTTCCTCATCAGAAGAACATTTTGTAAAACTTTGTTCTCATGCAACCTGGCCCTGCAGGTATTATCGTTGAAGTTAATTGTGTTTAACATTATAGCGCATAACACGACTACACGAGTTCATATGTTCAAATTTCTCTTGCCATGTACAATTCTGCGTACATTGGTTTTCTTTTTATATTGTTCAAGTATTCAGTCTGTTTCATGGCATACGGTTCATTTGAAAGCCTTTGTATGTACCTATGTTGATACATGATCTTTGTTCTTAGCATATTAAAATTAGTTGTGTTTAATATGTAAATTGCGTACATCTATAATGGTTTTAACATTGGTGTTTATTTCCTAAAAAACAATACAACTGCAAACTTGTTCTGGAGTATTGTGGGAGTGTGTTTCATTATGCATAAAAAGACCATAAATGTTCATGGGTGAGGCCTGGCTCTGTGAGGTTCTTACCATAGCATTATTAATGTCAGATTAGAATGGGATGGACTAGCTAGTGCACTAAATTCATGTTGTTACTTGTTGGAAGTACTCTTCAATTACTTAAAGAATGCAATTCATGTTGTCAATGCTTTGAATGTACTTTGGATTTTATTTAATCTTTATGATATGCATAAGATAAAGGATCTAGGAATACGTAGATACTTCCTATGTATTGAAGTGGCAAGAACAACCAAAGGTATTTCTATTTCTCAAAGGAAGTACACAATCAACATGTCACAAGATTGTAATTTTCTAGGTGCTAAACCTGCTAAAACACCAATGCAATCCAAACAAGCTCTACAACATGGTGATTCTGACCTACTTGAAGACAATACTCAAAATAGATCTTTAATTGGCAAACTCATATGTCTACGTTTTACAAGACCATACATTGCCTTTACAATACAACAACTAATGGCTAAGCACACAAAGCTGGGACCATGCATGCCCCTTTGTTTTACGGTCTCTTAACTTAGATTGGGACATCCGATATCTTCACATAACGCTGACGAAATGTGGATCATGCAGAAAGTTCAAGCTGATCAATCACCATTTCCAGCTTGAGGGGGTATTGAGGTAAATTGATGAAATGTGAATCAAGAAGGAAGTTTGAGATGAAAATAGAAGAAGGAAGTTCATTGGTTCATTTGGTCAAACACATTAGTCAAGAGAGCGGTTGGAGTTAGTTACTAAAATTAAGTTTCTTGTAAGTCTTTTTCAGAGCAATTGAGCTTATGTTTGTACTATATATAGTCCCAACGCATCTCCTGTTAGCTCAATTTTGTGAAATGATCAAGTAATTCTTTTATTGTTCTTTAAAAAGTTTTTCCGCTTTTTTCCTTTTTCAAATTACGTGTTCATCTTCTTGTTTGATCCAGCAATGTCGATTAGAGCTTGATCTTCTACACCTGGATGAGTCGAAAGACCTGCACTGAGAAGTCAATCTCACAAACACAACAAGACTCATGAAAACCGAAATGCATGCATTGAAATTTCAATCCCACAAACACATCAAGGCTCCCTTAATATCCAAAAGACGTGCAACGAGAGTTGAAAATCATCAGCCTCGATTGGAGATGCACTCCAAATATGTTGAAGTACACACAAATAGAAGAATGGTTTTTTGGATGAGGCATTTTCATCAAACACTTGTGCTAAAATTCGGTTACAATCGGTTACAAGTTGGTTACAACTAATTGGCAGCTTAGAACTCTATATATATCAGTTAGGAGTCATTAGGAAGGTTCGTCTGTTCAATTTCTCGTTTTTCCTCATTCTAATTAGCTTCTTGTTTCTTTTCCCACCTTTTGTAAAATTTGAATTAATGAGAGCTTGAGTTCATCAATGGAGGTTCTGAGATTTTTTCAGTTTCAAAACGATTTTCTTTAAGTTTCAACATGGTATCGGAGCTAAACGCTTAATTCAGCTGATTCTTTCCAAGTTGTGTTTCGTTTCTTGGTGATTATAATGGCCACCAACAATGGAGCTGTTAATTCTTCTTCCAATTCGGATAATCCAAGTCTGGTTTTAGTTCAGCCTTTGCTTAGAGGCACATAAATTTTCCATCATTGGAGGAGAGCATTGTATCGAAAGCACTGTCTTCAAGAGGCAAATTGTCTTTCATCAATGGAACATCGACTATGCCCCCAGAAGATGATCCTGGTTATGAACTTTGGATGCAATTCAATGATCTTGTAACTTCTTGGCTTATAAATTCAATGATTCCAAATATTTATGAAAGTGTTATGTACTTTGTTACTACTAGGGAAATTTGGTTGGATCTTCAAGATAGGTTTGGTAGGGCAGATGCTTATAGATTATCAAATCTTGAAGAAGAAATCGAAAGAGTTAAACAACGATCATTGTCTGCAACTGAATATTTCACTAAGTTGAAGTCTCTTTGGGATCAATATCTGGTTTTAAAGCCCATCCCTCCATGTACTTGTGCAGCTTTGCCTATGATTAGGGAATATTATGCTAATTCTTACACCACTAGGTTTTTGAAAGGATTAAATGGCAAATTTAGGATTATTAAGTCACAAGTCTTGATGACTAGACCCCTCCCAGATGTTAAGTCTGCTTTTTTATGGCACTTAATCATGAAGAACAGATGAATTAGAGCAATGCTAGTGTTGATTTTGTTCTGTTAACTGTCAATGGCCCAAAAGATGTTGAAAGTAATGTTGTCTTTAATCCAAGATTCACTGGACAAGGCAGAGGTCAGGGAAGGGATATGGATCTGGTAGGGAAATTCAAAGAGACCTCAGTGTGTTTATTGTGGAAAAAAGGTCATACTGTTGAAAAATGTTACAAGAAGTATGGTTTTCCACCAAATTTTAAGGGATCTGGCAGAGGTTATGGTGCTCTTAACAATAATGTCAATTTTGATCAAGGATTGGAAGAACAGGGTGATGACACTCCTACAGATAATCAAGCTACATTGAAGACACCAGCTGGTTCTTTTATCACTCAGTCAGAGTATGATCATTTACTATCTTTAATCAAAAAATAAAAAGCAATGCAATTCAGTGGTTCTATCAGCAGAACTTCTGGTAACAATTCAGGTATTAAAGGAAGTAGCCATCATTGGATCCTTGATTCAGGGGCTACTGGCCATATCACTTTTGATTTACATAACTTGTTTGATATTCAAGCTGTTAGTATTTGTTTGTTAATCTGCCTAATGGATCAAAGTTTAATGCCACACATATAGGCAAAGTCAAGATAAGCAGTGATATAGTCATGAATAATGTGTTATGTATTCCATCTTTTAATTATAATCTGATCTCAATAAGGAAGCTAACTGCAGATAGTTTTTGCATTGTTGATTTTGGGACTAATAAGTGTGTGGTGCAGGACCTACACAATATGAAGAAGATTGGTACAGATAATTTGTGCAATGGACTTTTCATCCTGCAATGCCATTTTGATCATGTTTCACATTCCCTTTAGACAATTCAAAAGTGTCTTGTAATGCTTTTCATTTGTCTGATTCTCTTGTATGGCATTTTAGACTAGGACATCCCTCATTAGAGAGGATGAAGTCTTTGAAATCACTTGATTCTAACATCAAATTTTATATGTCCTTTAGCAAAACAGAAAAAGTTGAAGTTTCTTGTCACTATTTCATCAACTCTGAATACTTTTGATCTTATTCATGTTGACATTTAGGGTCCCAATAGGGTTCCTACAGTGAATGGTGAATATTATTTTTTGTCTATAGTTGATGATCACAGTAGATATATATGGATGTTTCTAATGAAATGTAAAAGTGAGGCAAATTCACTACTTTAATACTTTTTGCAACTATGATCAAAATCATTTTGATAGATGTATCAAGACCATTAGGTCTGATCATGGTGGTGAATTCAGTTTGAGCACCTTCTATAGACAAAAGGGCATTATGCATCAAAAAAACTTGTGTTAGAACACAACAGTAGAATTGACTGATTGAAAGAAAGCATCTGCACATTTCAAATGTTGCTAGAGCCTTGAAATTTTAGTCTAACGTCCCTATAGATTACTAGGGTCACTGTGTTCTTCATGATGTGTATCTAATCAATATTACACCCACCCACTATTAGAAAATATGACATTTTATGCTGTGTTGAATAAAAAAGAACCAAATTTTGCTAGGATAAAAGTTTTTGGATGTCTATGTTTTGTGTCCACAGCTACTCAAGGCAAATGAAAATTTGACACCAGGAGTAAGCCATCTATTTTTTTAGGGTTTGAACCCAATATCAAAGGTTACAAGGTACTGGATCTTGACACTAGAAATATTGTTGTATCTAGAGATGTCATATTTCATGAGATGTCCTTTCCTTTTTCTCAGCAATCTAATCAAGATAGTCCTTGTTTTCCAATTCCTATACTGCCTGATGATGACCATCTTGTTGGTCCATCAAACATAATTTTTAATTATAATCATCATGACTCAAATCCTGATCCTATTAATCCTAATGTTGAGGATACTCCACTCACACAAAATATTGGTAATAATATAACACACAATCAAAGGAGGTCCAATAGGACCAGAGTCACTCCATCCTATTTAAATGATTATGATTGCACTAATCATACAAAGAGAACATCACCTCATACTATAGACATTGTGATTTCTTATGCTAATGTTTCTTCTAGTTATCAAGGTTTTATAAGGGCTTTGACAGAAGAAACATAACCAAACACCTTCAATGATGCAGTGACAGATCCTAGATGGCAAAAGGATATAGACTTGGAAATAGAGGCATTACAGAAAACAAATACCTGGACATTGGTCAAGCCACCCAAAAATGTCAAACCTATAGGTTGTAAATGGGTGTATAGAATAAAGAGAAAGTCTGATGGCTCTATAGAGAGATTCAAGGCCAGATTAGTAGCAAAGGGGTTCACTCAAACTGAAGGCATAGACTTCCTGGAAACCTTCTCTCCAGTGGCAAAACAAACCACTATCAGAATGTTCATGGCTTGGCCGCTCAAAAGGTTGGTTGTTGCACCAATTGGATGTCAACAATGCCTTTTTACACGGAGATCTTCATGAAAAAGTTTACATGAGGCCACCATCTGGATTAAAAATAGAGGGGTTAGTTTGCAAGCTCAACATGTCACTTTATGGCCTCAGACAAGCCAGTAGGCAATGGAATGCCAAACTGACTCAAAAGTCGCTAGAAGATGGCTATCTGCAATCACAAAATGATCATAGTTTGTTTACTAAGGGTCATGGTGATCATTTCATAGCTCTCCTAGTATATGTTGATGATATAATAGTAGGAATCCTGCAACTTTCAGAAATTCAACACCTCAAAGATCTATTGCATTCTGCATTCACTCTCAAGGATCTAGGCACACTCAAATACTTCTTAGGTTTTGAGTTGCAAGTCCAAACAAGGAATAATCATCAACCAGAGAAAATATTTCCTTGACTTACTGAAACATTTTGACTTCTTGGATTGCAAACCAATTGCTACTCCAATGGACACATCTCAGAATCTAACATCTGTTGAAGCACCTACATTGGAATCCAACACCTACTACAGTAGCTTGGTAGGCAAACTCTTATACTTGTCAAATACCAGGCCAGACATAGCCTTTCTTGTACAACAACTTAGCAGTTTCTTGATTGTTCTAATGAAGCACACCTAAAAGCAACACATAGACTTCTTAGATTCCTCAAATCATCATCAGGAAAAGCATTGTTTTTTCCTATCAAAGGCACCATCAAGATCAAGGCCTTTAGTGATGCAGATTGGGTAGGTTGTACCAAAACAAGAAGATCAGTGACCGGTTACCTAGTATATCTAGGAGATGCTCTAATTTCTTGGAAATCTAATAAACAACCAATATTTCCAGAAGTTCTAGTGAGGCCTAGGCAGAATACAGGACAATGGCATTTACTGCTTGTGAAATCCAGTGGCTAATCTATCTGTTGAAGGACTTTCAGATTTCCTATCAAGATGTTGTTCCATTATACTGTGAAAGTCAAAGTGCTCTAGCATTGAGAATCCTGTCTTTCATGAAAGGACAAAACATATTGAAATAGACTGTCACTTTGTAAGGGAAAATACCTTGCCAGAGTTCTTAATCCTATGCTTATAAACACCAAAGATCATTCAGCAGATATCCTCACCAAACCAGTTGATACAACTACATTAAATAGGCTTCTACAGGCTTTTCCTATGAAAGATCTATATGCTGTATCACCAACAACACTAGATTCATCAAACACCAAATAGAAGAATGGTTTTTTGGCAAGCTTTAACATGGTCCTATCAAACCATATTCAAGTTTGAGAGGGGGTGTTGAAGTACACACAAATAGAAGAATGGTTTTTTGGCTGAGGCATTTTCATCAAACACTTGTGCTAAAATTCGGTTACATTCGGTTACAACTAATCGGCAGCTTAGAACTCTATATATATATCAGTTAGAATCATTAGAAAGGTTCATCAGTTCAATTTCTCGTTTTTCCTCATTCTGATTACTTGTAATTGCTTCTTGTTTCTTTTCCCGCCTTTTGTAAAATTTGAATTAATGAGAGCTTGAGTTCATCAATGGAGGTTCTGAGAATTTTTCAGTTTCAAAATGTTTCTTTAAGTTTCAACAAATTATCTCAAGTCAAACTCAACTTCCAAACCTGACATCATTTGAGGGACTCAACATCCAAACCTGACTTCGTTCGAGAAAGAATATTAAAACACTAGATCATGTCGTCCACAAACATCGAAACAAGTGACAAGATTGATATATATTTGAGTCATGTATTCGAAATAGGTTGTTAATATATCTAAGTTTTATCTTTACTCATTTTTATCTGTAGTACATCTTATATTGAGGAAATATTACAATCCAGTCAGTACAAAAGAACTGGACCGTCCAGTTTATCGTTGGATCAATATTAATATAATATGAACTGTTAGATTGATATGATGTATTATTAGTTATTATGTACCGTAAAAGGTTCTTAACCCGTTAAACAGTTACCGGTCATCAACCTAATAAAATAAAATAAAAAAAAAACGTCTTAAATTTTTAGAGCAATTGCACAAATTATTATTTTTTCGGAATCGATCGACCAAACTCATGAGTTTGATAGCTGTAGCAGTCACTAGCCGTAGGAAATTAGGGTTTAGGCAATCGGTAATGCCAACGCATTTTCTGAAGAATGACAAAATTGCCATTATTTCACTATACCGTTTTCCTGCCTACTCTCTCTGTCCAATCCTCAATTCACCAAATATTTCAAACAGCCATCTGATATTTGAGTATTTACAAATTCAAAACGTAATCCCCTTTACATATTTAACAGCAGGCAAAAGAACGATCAAACATAGTAAGAAAAACAAAATGAACAAAGAAAGAGGGAATGGAGACATCAAATGTTTGCTTATGAAACTTTCTTGTGGGTTCAAAATTCATTTCCATATCATCTCAAAATCAGTAGCCACTAAGTCTCTTCTTTTTGTATTTGTTTCAGGGACATTAATCTCATTTTAGCTTTGTCGTAATTTGATGCTATACAGTGAGGTTGTATCGATGGATGACAAATTTGGAAATGAGTGGAGAAGAAGATAGTTAGATATTCAATGAAACCAAACTGGTTAAATGAAAAGGAAAGGGGAAAAAAAAAAAAAAAAAGAGTGAAAGGGCTGCTGCAACAGAGGGAATTGGATTTTCGTTTGGATGAACGTGGAATTCTGATTTAATTTAGTAATGCTATGGTGGGACCAGTTTAGCAGGTTAAAAGTACTCATTAGATGTGTTATGATAAACATTAATTATGGTGTATTAAAAAATGATCCAACATATATAATTATTATGTATTTTTTCAACGGCAGAGATTAAAAAACTGGATCATTAGATAACTGGACTGTAACCGTTCTCCTTATATTATATTGTAATATATAAAGATATGGATAGTAATTTTATGTTTTAATCAATCAATAAAACAAAAAATAATAAGTTTTTTTTAAATTTTGTTCTTCTATTTTTCAATATTTTGTCCATTTGTTGTTGAAAATAATTATAACCATAGTGATAATGATGAATTGGGCATTAATTCGACTTAAGCTGTGAATATATTATACATTGAAGGACCAAAGGACACTTGTTCTTTGGATTGTTGAAGAAGAGGCAAAGAAGGTAAAATATCCTAATTAATTAAATTAATCATAGATTAAATTCCTTAAGAAAATGGCTTGTTGAGGAGTCTTGCATGTAGGATGATCAAACAAAATCTGTTGTTTTCTAATTCGGTCAATCGTCGTGTGCGGAAATTACTTACAATTTTGAATTCAATGTTTGTATATAGGAATACTGACTGTTTACGTTTACAATTTTTTGTATGTAAAGTCCGGTTTTTGTTGTAATTAAAAGAGAGATTTATTGAAAAAATAGGGATGAGATATAAGTGGAGATATAATGTAGTGTTTTATCTCTTTAATTACAACATGTTTGGTACATGAAAAGATCGAGGGAATAAAAGTGTTGAGAATAGACGAGAGAAAAGAAAAGTGTTATTCCTACCTCAATGCAAAGAAGAGATGGTGAGAATTGGCTTGTGTGGATGATGGGTTGAGCGGTGGCGATGAAAATATGGGCAGGTGGTGGCGAGTGGTGCAAGGTTTGGGCACTGGCGGATCCAGGAATTTATTCCAGCAAGGTTTAAAACTACATCTTTTATCCAAAAAAAATTTGAGTGGGTCACCGGAGAGGTGGGGTCGCGTGGCGCAGACTCAAGTGGATCCGCCCCTGGTTTGGGTGGGTGGAGAGGTGAGTGGTGGTCAAGTAAGAGCATCATCAATAGCTTATAAGTTCACCTTTAAAAGTCTCATGCTGTCAGAAAATTCACAAATTTTTTCTACATTAGCCTATTGGACCACATTGTGGGGGTTCTACCGTGAAAGTGGAAGGCTGTCTGCCTCCTCCCACCATCACCCATGTGCACAATATTGTAGGTGTCTTTGCTGCCAATTATTAATAAAATAGTATTTCCTCCGTCTTTTTCCCATTAAAAATCGTCCCTGCGCAACCCTTGTTCCCTTTTACAAAAGTGGCAATTGCGTGTATCACAATAAAAAATTAATTACAAATTGTCAGAATGTTGTGAGCCCTACAGCCAAAAGCATTTGACTATGGTGGATGCTCTAAGGTTGGGGTGGGTGGTAGTTGATGGTGGTGTTTGGATGGGCGGTGGTTGGATGGTGATGATGGTAAGTAGGTGAGGGTGAGTGGTGGTGGTTAAGAGTAGGTGGTGGCAGGTGGGTGATTTTAGGTTGTGGAGGGTTAGGTGTGTGGGCGGTAAGGGGTGGTGGGGAGATGAAGTGGGTGGTGGTGGGGTGTACGGTGACATAGTGAAAGGATTTAGGGTGAATGGCTTGCCATTGCAGGTGGATGCTAACATGAGTGGTGGTAAGGTTGGTGGTGCAACGGTGGGTGAAAAGTTGAATCAAGTGGCATACAAGGAGGCGGACGCAGATCCCTGGACGACGGAGGCGAAAATTCTAAAGATTGTTTGTAATAAAAAAGTATATAGTATTGTTTTTTTTTTTCTGCCCCTTCCGATTCGAAAAAATACTATAAAATGTAAAAAAAAAACTCGACTATACATTTCGCTTTATATGTTAAAAAACCTATTACATATCGCATTATCCGAACACATTAACATTTCTACTTCTATCAATAAAGATTTAAAACACTACAAACAATGTGCTTAAGGGAAACCAACGTTCCGAAACCGATTAATATTTTTTAATTTGTATCACTTTGATAATAACTATGTATTTTTATTTACATAATAAAAGTTCTATCTCAAAGTATCGGTTTATTATATATGATAAGGACGAATATACATTTTATGAGGGCGAAAAAGATACATAACATATATATAATAGTATGTTTTCTTGACTCTCGCCCCCCTAAGGTAGAGGGTGATCCGCCCCTAGTGGCATACATAAGAGTCATTTATTCTCTTTCCCACAATATATACACTTTTATCGTGTGTGTGGTATTAGAAATGAAAAGTTGTAATGTATGTCACTTGATAGAACCTTACTACAACGATTTTTATTTTTTTTTAACAGCCAAGAAATTTTTCATTAATCAGCAAGATGCTAAAAAATTACAAACAAATTCCAAAGTTCTAGGTAAAAGATACCAATTTTCAAATCAAACACTTTAAAAGAAGCAACCTCAAACTAAATCATTCTACAAACAAACCAAGTTACAGCAATAGCCTTGATCTCCATGTCAATGAAAATCGAAACCATTTTCCTAAGGTCTCAAGAAGCCGCAATCATCGGATTTGCCTTCCAATCATCCCATTCTAGCTTCTTGAGGCAATTAGCATTCGGAAGCCAAGAAAAAGATAACTTCTGAATCTCTCTGAAGGTCAATTCCGGATTAATGACAAACGAATTAAAAATAACTTTATTTCTCTGATTCCAAATGACCCAAGCAGTGACACCAACTATTGCTGACCACAAACGGGAGTTCAAAGACGATGGAGACGGACCGTCGTTAAGGATGCATAAATCACTAAAGGAGAATGCATTTAACCCAGCTATCTTACACCAACTTAAAACATGCGACCAAATAATAAATGAAACATCGCAAGCGAACAAAAGATGATTAACATATTCTTCAAACTTGTAGCACAACGGACAAAGAGAGCTATGAATATCAATACCGCGATAAATGATATTCGGTTTTGTTGGAATTCTGTTGAGACTTGCCTTCCACATGAATAAATTAACTTTCGATGGTAGAAGCTTGTTCCACTTTGCAACCTTCTTCCGCTCCGAAAACGTATTTTTAAAAAATTCCAACTCTAGCTTTTTTCCTCAGAATGGCCACCGAAAAGATACCATTTGAACATAGACTCCACCGTAATTTATCGTTTTCACATGTGAAGCCACAAACAGAATTGATTAAGTTCTCCAACTCCCTTACCTCCTCCTCCTCAAAGCCCCTCAACCTTCTTCTACATGACCAAAAAAAATTACGTCTATTTCCCACCCAAGTCACCACCCTTGCAACAGCCACAACCCTACTCAAAGACAACCTAAAAAGCCTAGGAAAAGCAATTTTCAAAGGAACTGCTCCTGCCCATTTATCATCACAAAAACTCACCTTACTCCCATCCCCCACCACCCAAAATTCCGACCCCAACAAATTAACACCAACATTCTTAGAGTTCACAGCAGCACTTACAATACCTTTCCAAATCCCCACCCCCACTCCTAATTCCATCAACATCCCATGCACCCTCAACACCATAAATCGACACAATCACCTTTCTCCATAAAGCATTCGGTTCAGAATGAAACCTCCACCACCATTTACCAAGAAGAGCCAAATTCTGTAACCTGAGACTACCCACCCGATACCCTCTAAAGACTTTGGAGCTTGTAACTTTTTCCAAACAACCCAAGAGATTTTATTTAAAGAACCACCCCCGCCCCCAAAAAAAAAAAAAGACCTCACACTTTCCAATAAATTTAACACACATTCAGGAGACTTGTAGACGGAGAAAAAGAAAAGCGGAAGAGCACTTAGAACAGCTTTTATGAGAACCAATCTACCACCCTCTGACAGAGAAGACCATTTCCATGTACTTAGCTTTTTCTTGCACTTCTGAATAAACTCATTCCACGGTTTCAATCTTTTCATATTCTGCCCCACCCACATACCCAAATATTTGAAAGGCAGAGTCTCTTTCCCACAACAAAAAATATCAGCCGCCTCCCCAATATCCACCTTCGAAACTTTTATTCCTGCCAACGAACTTTTCCCATATTTATTTTCAAACCCGAAACTCTCTCAAAACATGCTAGGATCCTTTTGAGGTTTTTCAAGTTTTCCATGCTCCATTTACCCAAGAAGACTGTATCATCCGCATATTGAAGATGAGATAGAGGAATTTGCTCATTTCCAATACAAACTCCTGTGAACTTATTTTTTGCAATAGCTTCCTTCATAAGAACATTGAGACCTTCAGCTGCAATAAGAAAGAGGAAAGACGATAATGGATCTCCCTGCCTAATACCTCTTTCCAAATTGAATTCCTTTGACGGACTACCCCCACAACGATTTTATTATAAAATTTGTCATTGGGAGATTGAGTTTAGTTTGGAGTAAAATTGATAAGTTTAATTGAAGACTATTTTCTTTTAGATTATTCAAGTACTATTTTTGGCCCTAACAAAAAAAAGTACTATTTTTTAGGGGAAAAAAAGAAATTAGGATAAAACATAATATAATACATATTGATATTGGTATCATATCGAATCTATTTTTGAAAATCACACAGTGATATTGGACCTTTTCGAAGTCGAATTTAAACTCAAAATTCTACTTTAGAGAGGTCAAATGCGAAAGCTCGACCTATGTAAAATTGATTGTTTACGAAGTGTGGTGCTCCAGTAGATTTATCGTGGTGTCAATAACAGTGGAAAAAAATATTAACCTTGGGAAGCTGCGAACATCGGAAGAAAAAATAAAGGTAAAGGTAAGAAAAAAGAAGAGTAAAGATAAAGACACAACTGTTGTGACACAACGAGTGCCACAACGTGCATCTACACCGTTGATCATGATAGACATAAGAATGATCAAGGAGTCCACATTAGGAATCAACAGTGTAGATGCACGTTGTGGCACGCGTTGTGTCACCACGGTTGTTCCCGTATGATTACTCGTTCTGGCATTGTCAGTTTGTATTTTGACGATACGGGATTTCACCCCTCCACATGGAATTATCTAATTGGTCCAGCTGGCATGTGGAAAAGTCCAAGTATATTATCCACATCGGGTTAAATCACGAGGCGAATCGGTGATCACCACCGCGACCAGCCGAGATCTTGCAAGTGTGTCAACTCGAGCACCCATGTCGGTGTCATACAAGTCGATATCGAGCTCCAACCCAGGTTCCTAAGCCCAATTTTCCAGTGGGTTACTTGGGCAAGGGGCAAGGCCTATTAAAGGGTATTTATGTCAATAGACCAAACCGTCTTAAGTTTAGGGCAAAAGAAGGGCATGTGCCTATAAATACACTACTCCAGGAACTACGTAAGGCTTGATTCTGAACAATACACAGAGATACGTAGGCAATCCAAGATACATTCTTGGACTCGACCATAAAACCCTAAAATCACCCCCAAACCATCCTTGATTCTATCATCCCTAGATTAAATTGGCCTCAAATTATACATGACAAAATCCAGCATCGTCATTGGCGCTAGAAGGAGGGCCTTCTATCGGTGATGGATCAAGGAGGTGGTTCGTGATCAATTTAATGCCAAAAACGCAGTCTGATCGGTGGTTGATTGCCGAAAATTGAACCGTTGAAACAAGATTCCCACCGTTCAGATTCAAGGATAAGGAGGGACGAACAAGCCCTCCAAATTTCGTGACGATCGGAGTCCGTTTAGATGCCCGATCGAAGCCGGAAAGTATCTCGCAGATCACCAAAACGCAAAGCGACCACCAAAAACGCAGATCGGATCGACGGATTATTGCTAGAGTTTCAACCGTTGAAACAAGATTCCCACCAGTCAGATTGAAGAGGAAGGAGGGACGAACAAACTCTCAAAATTTCATGACGATCGGAGTCGTTTTGGAGGCACAAAGCCGCCGGAAAGATCTTCTTCTTGCGCGCCATAAACGCAAGCGGGATGGACACAGCGATTAGATCTACGGCTTCGTGATGAAGATTGAGCAGTTGAAAGACGATCTCCACCGTTCAAATCAAAGAATAAAGGGGGACGAACAAAGCCTCAAAATTTCATGAAGATCAAAGGCCGTTTCAATGCGTACTTTTCATCTGAAAGGCTTTCTTTGTGCCAAAACACAAAGACACACACGATTTAAACTTTAGAGGGGTATAGCTGCTAATCGAATCGATGAAACGTGATATCCTCCGGTCAGATTTAAGTTTAAGGCGGTTCGAACAAGCCCTAAAAGTTTCATGCCGATCGGAGTTCTCTCTCGATGCCCGATCGTTGTTAAAAGACGCCGCTGCGCATCCTGAAAACCGAAGCGTAAAAGCAGCGAGTTGATCGATGGCTTATAGCCGCTAATCAAACAGGTGAAACACAATTTCCACCGTCAGATTGAAGAGGAAGGAGGGACGAACAAACCCTCCAAATTTCGTACCGATCGGGGTCAGTTTAGATGCCTGATCGTTCCCGGAAAGATGCAAAGATTAGACAGTTCAACATGAGCTCGGCAGGTCAGGCTCATGGATGAGCTCAGGCTCCAAAACCCGAGCTGAGCTGTTAATCTCCCCAGTACGAGCTCTCTCATTACAAGCTATCCAGGTACGAGCCGTCATGGAAATTTATTTACGTTTTTACAACTTAAATAACCTATCTCATTTTGGAGCTCTCTGGAGCGTATCTTTTATAAGACCGAGCTCGCCTCGGCATGATATTCGGAGCTCGTCTCGAGCGTATCTTTTATAAGACCGAGCTCGTCTCGGCATCATTTTGGAGCGCTCTGGAGCGTATCTTTTATAAGACCGAGCTCGCCTCGGCATAATATTCGGAGCTCGTCTCGAGCGTATCTTTTATAAGACCGAGCTCGTCTCGGCATCATTTTGGAGCTCTCTGGAGCGTATCTTTTATAAGACCGAGCTCGCCTCGGCATAATATTTGGAGCTCGTCTCGAGCGTATCTTTTATAAGACCGAGCTCGTCTCGGCATCATTTTGGAGCTCTCTGGAGGGTATCTTTTATAAGACCAAGCTCGGCTCGGCATCATATGTGGAGCTCTCTCGAGCGAATCTTTTATAAGACCGATCCCGGCTCGGCATCATCTTTTATAAGACCGAGCTCGGCTCGCATCATATTTGGAGCTTTCTCGGCGTATCTTTTATAAGACCGAGCTCACCTCGGCATCATATTGGAGCTCTCTCGGCGTATTTTATAAGACCGAGACCGGCTCGGCATCATCTTTTATAAGACCGAGCTCGGCCTCGGCATCATATTTAGAGCTCAACTTGAGCGAATCTTTATAAAACCAGCAGTCGGCTCGGCCCCATATTTGAAGCTCAACTTGGCGCATCTTTAATAAGACCGAGCTCGCCTCGGCATAATATTCGAGCTCGGCGCGACCTTACGTAAAATCCGCTTTGCCATCTAAGCATGATACCAACAGACTACACCAAATAAGCTAAGCCTTATCTCAATTAACTTCTTTTTACACGGTTTTATGTCTTGTAATAAGTCCATGTGACAATTTCATAAATATTCTAATAAGCATGTCTTTCCTCGAGACGATTTTGTGTTTGTTATGATTTACTGACCTTCACATTGCAAATCTACCACGATACAAAATGGCAAAGGCAAAAATTCGACCAACCTTAAAGCAAAAGAAGTCAATGTGATTAAAAGATAAAAGAGGCAAAAGTCAACCACAACTACAAATCCTCGACACGCACGAAGTCGAAATAATATAGTGAATAAAGCCAAGTCACCGATAAAGTGCTTATATCACCTCGACACGATCGATAGAAATAAAAGCATTGAAAAAGCCAAGTCAGCGACAGAGCTTATATCACTCCCGACCGCCAATAAGCCACGATGCTAGCGGTTGGAAGATCCCACGATGTATACCCTATTCGACCGGTTCGAAGCACCACGAAGTGCGGCGGTCGGTAGGGATTTTCAATTCGACCATGTCGAAGCCCGGCGAGGCAAGATAATCGATTCGAGCTCCGACCAGATAGCCAAGTCAAGCCGATAAAGCGATGCAGATGCTAGGTCGACTCATATCCAAGTGTACCATGAGTCATGTACTCATACTACACTTTGAGGGGCCACAGGGGAATTAAGTCCAAAGGACTACACCCATTAAGGCGAGCTTTTGCAAGGAATTAAGTCCAAAGGACTACACCCTAGGCAAATATTCAACAACACAAACAACATTCAAAGGAAATGTCAGAATTCAAAATTCAAAATTCAAAAGTCCTAGGGATCGAATCGTGAAAGACAGACAACAAAAAGCGACAAGCAACATACTGCAAAAATTGAAGCAAAATAAAACTAGGCGTCATATTTGGAGCTCACCGATGAGTGAATGCATAATAAGTCCGAGTTCGACTCGGCATCTTACCTCGGAGCTATATTATTTTGGAACTCACCCTACCGAACTCAGCGGGTCGAGCTATCTTATTTTGGAACTCACCTACCGAATCAAGCGGGTCGAGCTATTTTTTTGGAACTCTCTAGCCGAGCATGGCGGGGACGAGCCTTCTTATTTCGGGAACTATCCACATGGTTATTGCGACTTTTTGACTAGTGCAGGCGTATCTCGAGATCCACTCCGCAAAGGATCTACTCAACGGTCTACGAGGATCCGCAAGTCGGATGCCTTCGATGTCGGCGATCCGCGTTTACAAGTCCTAATAGGGCGAAACGCAATGGCATCGAAGTCCGAGTCGGCGGCGCGTAATCGACTCCCAAGAGAGAAATTTACTTGGGCATCGAGGCCGGGCAACATGATCATTTCGATCGACGGCCGGTGAAGCTAAAAGTTCCATGGAACCAAAAGGCTAAGGCATCGAGTTCGGACCAAGTCCAAAACTCTCGACGATCGTGTATGCGAGTCATGAACGATAAAGAAACACCACGACACCGAGATCCGGAGCGACATTTACGTATTACGGTCTTATTAGGCGGTAAGTACTAGGACATCGTGGCGGAAATATCTATCGACGGCCGAAAGAGCATCGATTCCGACAAACGAAATGAGACAACCAGGGGCATCTCTTCTACCACGCAACAACAAAGAAAAGTCAAAAAATGCTAAAGCATGGAAGACAAGTTACATATGGTCGACAAATGGAACTCACGAAAGTATAACGAAGATGATGAATCAAGATTATACTTTGGAGGCAACAACGAGTCGACATTGAATACTCGAGAAAAAGCGAGCAAAGGAATGGGAATCGACATGCAACAAAAGTGTTTGACACCAAATACTTGTAAAAATTTCAGCATTTATAACAAAAAGCCTAGTCACAAAGACGGCCAAATATGATCCAAACCTAAGGTTCTCATGATACTTGGAGGCGGATATCGACATATATGCATCGACATGAGAGAGGCCGATGTGCAAATAAGGCCAAAGGCATGATATAAAGCAAGATGGTCTACTTCAAAGACCAAAGAAAAGAAGGAAAAATGTAACAATTTTTCAAGGAAAGAATAAGCCAAGTCCAAATGACCGGCTAATTGTTTTTACTGAGATGGAAGCCAACGACAACGATGGTTAAAAGGGCCAAGACTAAGAATAAGCATCTTTTTTGCGTTAAGGCAAAGTCTCAAGATCATTAGACTAACATTCGAGATCCGCATGCCGTACTCCAAAATCCAGAGCAAATCAGATTCTTGAGAGAAGTCGACTCGACCGAGACAGTCCCAAGTTGGACATCTCATCATTCCTTCGACAATTACGGCATCGAAGTCGATGTCAACTTAGCCACACGTTATAAGTCCTGGGGACGAGATAATGCTAAGATAAAAAAAAGTTTACCAAGCGAGACATGGAAAGGCCGTATGTCGGACTCCACGGAAGTAAGTCTGCGCAGGCGATTTAAATTGAGCATTGGATAGCGATGGCGAGATACACCTTTGACAGATCGACTGACCTCGAGAGCTCGAGGCGGATCTGGGGGCTTATGACGATCACGAGATTTCACCCTCCACGTGGAATTATCTAATTGGTCCAAATTGGCATGTGGAAAAGTCCAAGTATATTATCCACATCGGGTCGAATACGAGGCGAATCGGTGATCACCACCGCACAAAGCCAGATCTTGCAAGTGTGTCAACTCGAGCACCCATGTCGGTGTCATACAAGTCGATATCGAGCTCCAACCCAGGTTCCTAAGCCCAATTTTCCAGGTGGGTTACTTGGCAAGAGGCAAAGCCCATTAAAGCCAGGTATTTATGTCAATAGACCAAACCGTCTTAAGTTTAGAGGCGAAAGAAGAGGCATGCTGCTTATAAATACACTACTCCAGAGAACTACGTGAGCGCGATTCCCGAACAATCACAGATATCGTGAAGCAATCCAAGATACATTCTTGACTCACCATAAACCCTAAAATCACCCCCCAAAACTATCCTCGATTCTATCATCCCTGGATTAAATTGGCGCCAAATTATACGTAATAAAAAAAGCGTAAGATCGTATATTTCTTGGTAGATTCACAAGAAAACTATCGGCAATTAAGAGTTGTTCTTAATATATAATTCATTTTTGGGAGTTTATTGTTAATTGTGATTGTAGAACGAATATTCAATGGTTGGATGTAACAACACATTCCAATTAGGAGATAAATGGAAAATAATAGTTCGGCACATGTTCAACCTGTGATAAAATAAAAATAAAAAATTGAAAGATCAACCCGTGATAATTGAACACATAAGTTGTACGCAACATCAATACCACACATAGGGAAGCGTAAAAGAAAGCAATAAAAGCACATGATTGAACAACTGATATCGGCAGTAAAGTGCAGCCCCACCATTGCCACTGTTACGCCTGCCACGGCGGCGGTGCAACTCCTACATTCAGAAGCAGTATCCCCGCTATTGAACTGCATTTTACCCAAATTGATAACTCCTTAGCCATGTGTGGTTGACTTCAATCTTTCACCACCCTTACATATAAATGATTACTAGCTAGCTTAGACTAGAGGGAAGAAATCACTTGGTACTTAATCGACATTTTCTTTTGGTAGAAAACCTTGCTCACCATATTCAGCTATAATCGGTCTGGTACACTGCTGCTATAATCGGTCTGGTACACTGCTGGCAAGGACGGAGTCAGGAAAAAAAAACTTGGGTGGACTAGCCTAATCATATAATAAAACATTTTTTCTTTCGTTCCAAAAAAAAAAAAACTTATAACAAAAATTTACATTGAACATCAATTGTAAACCATTGTTTTAATAACTCTCCTACTCTGGCCCGGTGAATTTAGAGAAAATTAGATGATGTCTCACCAATTAGAGAACTCAATTGACTCGGCACAACCTCATGTGTTTAGCTGCAAAGCATGAAACCCAACAAAATGAAAAGAATATTGAGCATGAAAATATGGAATTACGAGTCAACTAAAAATGTTATTTACACCAGACCGATTCTACTGATGCACCACATAATAGAGTTTGAGAAATATTTTTGTGTATTGATTGATTGTAAAAGAGTTACAAAGAATGTATATATATACTCCTACAATACATACAAAACATGTGCTGCTAAATGTACTCCTAAATATATGCTAAGAATAATACTCATTAATATAGAGATTATGAATTTATATTTACTAATACCACCCCTCAAGTTGGACGAGGGAGGAGTCCTAACTTGTCACGTTGATGTTGAAAAGATGGGCGAGGAGTGACTTCGTTAAGCGATCGGCGAGCTTGATCGAAAAGCGTTGACATGGGCAATGCGGAGGGAACCACGCTGAACCTGATCCCGAATATAGTGATAGTCAATGGCCACGTGCTTCATACGGGAGTGGAAAACCGGGTTGGCACAGAATTGAGTAGTACCTAGATTGTCGCAATATATAACCGGTTGAGCACTCACAGGGAAGCCAAGTTCGTGCAATAAAAAGGTGATCCAATTCAGCTCGGCAGTAGCAGCTGCAACAGCACGATACTCAGCTTCTGTCGATGAGCGAGCAATGGTACTTTGCTTTTTCGAGCTCCACGAAATGGCATTGCGACCAAGATAAATAATGTGAGCACTTGTGGACGCATAGTTATCCTTGTCACCACCCCAATCAGCATCAGTAAAGGCATGTAAAATGAGGGGAGAACGACAGTGGAGTTGAATACCATAGGTGGTAGTGCCCGAACATAGCGAAGTAGGCGCTTAACATCGACCAATGAACATCCGTAGAGAGTGCATGAATTGTGATAACTTATTGACAGCAAACGCGATGTCCGGTCGAGTAAATGTGAGATACTGGAGGCTACCAATCACCATACGATAAGTGGATGGATCCGTAAGTGGAGTGCCCGAAGTAGATTTTAAATTTGAAATATCAACTGGGAGAGGAGTGTCAACAGAATTGGCATTTTGAAAGTTGACTTTCGCAAGGAGTTCGGTCATATAACGCTGTTGAGAAAGTAGGACACCATCCGAATTCCGAATAATTTCAATTCCAAGGAAATACGTTAGTGTGCCAAGATCTTTGAGAGCAAATTTGGAGCCGAGAGACCCAATAAATTTTTCCAAAGCGACAGAGTCATTTCCTGTAACAATCAAATCATCGACATATACAAGCACATATAATAAAATATTGCCAGACTTGAAAGTAAACAGAGAGGTATCCGCATGGGAACTTTTGAAGCCAGAATGAAGAAGGAAGCATTTGAGCTCCTCATACCAAGCACGGGGTGCTTGCTTCAAACCATAAAGTGCCTTACGAAGCTTGCATATGTGTGTTGGATGCGTAGAATCTACAAAACCTGCAGGTTGAGCAACATAGACAGCTTCTTGTAAGTGGCCCTGTAGAAAAGCATTATTAATGTCCAATTGTCGAAGAGACCACCCCTGCGTGAGAGCTAGCGTAAGAACGACACGAATGGTAGGGGGCTTGACAACGGGACTAAAAGTCTCATAATAATCTATGCCAGGACGCTGATTAAAGCCTTTGGCCACGAGGCGGGCCTTGTATCTATCAATGGAGCCATCAGGGTGACGTTTTAACCGAAAAACCCATTTAGAGCCTATAACATTGAGAGAAGGATCATGAGGAACCAAATCCCAGGTATGGTTGCGAACGAGAGCATCATATTCTTCTTGCATTGCGGTTCTCCATTGGGGAATTTTTAGGGCTTGTGATACGGTAGTGGGTTCGATGGCGGGGGAAGGTGTGGAGGTAAGCGTAGTGTGGAGGTTAAGCTTTTGTATGGGGCGGTGAATATTGTTTTGGGAGCGGGTGCGCATGGGATGAGGTGGTGGATGGGTAAGTGGTGGAGGAGGAGGGGAAGGTGATGGGGAGGGTGTAGGGGAGGGTGAGAACGTAGAAGGACTGGGAGGGGCGTCGGGTGGGGGTGAGAGAGATGTTCCGGCTGGGGAAGTGGATGGGGTATGTGGAGTAGTGTATGGGGGAGGTGTGGGGAGCCAGTTAGAGATATGGGAGGAGGAGGATGAGTCGGGGACTGAGATGTGAGATTGATATGGGAAGACAGTTTCAACGAATTGCACGTGACGAGAGACATAGAGGCGAGAATTGATACTATCAAAGCAAAGATAGGCATGTTGTGTGAGAGAGTAACCGAGAAAGATACAAGGTTTGGAGCGAGGTTCGAGCTTGTGGGAATTATAGGGACGAAGCCGTGGATAGCACAGCAACCAAAGACACGAAGTTTGTTGTAGTTGGGAGCTTGGTTAAAGATTAATTCATACGAGGAACGATGTGAGAGAGCGAGGGGTTGGCATGCGATTTATTAAATAGACAGTGGTAGCAAAAGCATAAGGCCGTAACGTGGTGGGGAGGCTAGCATGAGATAAGAGAGCGAGGCCGAGTCTCGACAATATGTCGATGTTTTCGTTCGGAGACACCATTGTGTTCGGGAGTGTGGGGCGGAGTAGTGAAGAAAGAAATCCCATTTGTAGAAAGATAGGAAGTGAGAGCAATATATTCACCACCATTATCCGAGTAGAGAACTTTAATGGGGTATTAAAAATTTCTCAACAATCGAACGAAAGTATGAAAGTGGAGGCAACATCCGATTTTCGAGGAGAGGATAAAACCATACATAACGAGTAAAATGGTCAACAAAAATAAGATAGTACTTAAATCCATCATCGAAATAAATAGGGGATGTCCATACATCCGTAAATAAATATTCAAGAGGTCGTGAAGGCGACAAAGTAGAAATTTGAAACGGAAGTTTGTGGCTTTTATTTTCCAAACAAGTTTGGACAATGCGACAACGAGGAGGACGAAGCCTCTAAATTAAAAGTTTGAATAACTTTATTGAAAATTAAAGCAAATTGGATGGCCCAATCGGTGATGCCAAGTAGAGGATGGAGCTTTGGCGGACGCAAAGGCAAGCGAGAGGTTGAGAGGGCCATTGATAAAGTCCATTCTTAGCCGGACCACGGAGGAGAATTTGTTGCGTCTGGATGTCCTTCACGTAATTCGAGAGGGTAAGAATTCGACCAGATAAGTTATGTGAACGACATAATTGAGAGATAGATAATAAATTTGTAGACATGGAGGGAACACAAAGCACATTACGAAGAGATAAAGATTTTGAGTTAGATAAGGGAAGGGAGACTGAACCAGTATGAGTGATGTTAAGAGGCTTACCATCACCAACCATGATATCATCGGAGCCAACATAGGGGCGAGTGCAGAAAGATTCTCGAGATCATTAGTGACGTGATTATTCGCTCCACTATCCAGGAGCCATTGAGGGGCATCAGATGGGCCAGAATCAGTTTGGGCAGCTACATGGGCTTGAGGCCGAGGGGAGTAGTGAGGTCTAGAGTTGGAGGAGGTGTGGGATGCGAGAGTTTGAAGCTGTTGAATTTGCGGGCAGAATTTAGCCGAGTGTCCCTGAGTATAGCAGTATTGGCATTTGCCAAGGTAAGGGCGAGGGGAGGAGTTGGAGGATTGGGCAGACTGATTGTGGTTGTGTGAGGGTCGGTAAGGCTGATTTTGGTGATGGGCAGTTCTTTGTTGAAGTGGTTTGGTCTGCGATGGTGGCGAGGATTGGGCCGGGAATTTGGGGAATTGCGCCGCTTTGGGAGGAGGAGTGGGAAGTAGGCCAGGACGGTTTGAAGCATGGTTGTAGGTTGCGGCATGGGCTGTAGCAGGGGAGAATGGTGTAGTGGGCTGTTTGGTGATTTTAAAGTTGAGTAATTTTTCATGTAATTCATCAAAAGTAATGAGAGTTTCTCGTGCTTGAATCACTCTAGCAAAATCAGCATATTCATCACCAACATTATCAAGAATAATATCAACAAGTTCATCATCATCCATAGGCTTATCAATTAAAGATAGTTCATCAGCTTTACTTTTAACAACGTGCATAAATTCAGAAATGGAATAGGTCCCACGTTTCATGGACTTTATATTTTCTCGTAGGGTTCGAACACGACCACGAGAGGCTTTAGCATAAGTGTTTTTCAGAATTTCCCAAGCATCATGAGAGGTAGAGGCTTTGCGAAGGAAAGAGACTACCTGAGGGGTGCACGCAGCGATGATCGTGTGAAGGAGCAGAGAATCTTGACATTTCCACTTAGTGTAATCCGTGTTTACCTTTTCACTCCCATCGGCAGCCTTGACAGTTTTTGGAGGTGCGGTAATGGTGCCATCAACGTAGCCCATGACATCATAGCCGATGAGGAGAGGCTCCATTTGAGTAATCCAGACGCTGTAGTTAGAGGAGTCCAATTTGATTGGGGTTTGGACCGCAGAATTGAAGGTGACAGGAGATGTGTCCGCCATTGAACCGCCGAGAGAGAGGGGGATCGGAGAATGGAGGATGGAGGATTGAGAAGAGTGGCGGCTAGGTTTTCGAGAAGGGCAATGCAAGAGAGAATTATCTTTTCTCTGATACCATAATAGAGTTTGAGAAATATTTTTGTGTATTGATTGATTGTAAAAGAGTTACAAAGAATGTATATATATACTCCTACAATACATACAAAACATGTGCTGCTAAATGTACTCCTAAATATATGCTAAGAATAATACTCATTAATATAGAGATTATGAATTTATATTTACTAATACCACATCTAAAACATATAATCAATCTTTATAAAAACCATAAGAAAAAAAAAAGAAAAAAATTGAAAGTGATAAGTTTATTAGGTGATAAATACTTAGATGATTGTAAATATGAAAGAATTTGGGAAGAAAAACAGACACATATGTGAAGTGTGTGTATATATCGGGTGAGGGAAAATGAGAATTAATTGATCAATGTGAATTTCGATAAGTTATCTGTAAATATATTGAGTTTAAAGTGGGTTATGTTTAAATTATAAATAAAGCGAGGACAAGTATGAAAGTATAAAATCAAATGATACAACCATAACGAAAAAACACAATAAAGTGACACAATATTGATCTACACCATTGATTTTTATTAGATTTACATTGATTGATCTAGATGACACAATAATCAATAGTATAGATCAATGTTGTATCAATTTGTTGTGCCTTTTCGATGCGGTTGTATCACTATTCAAATATAACGGTATAGCTAAGAGGGGAGGGGGTATAGCTAACAGGGGAGGGGGCTAGGTGGGCTTAGCCCCCTAAGCCCAAACAATGGCTCCGTCCATGACTGCTGGTGTGATGATGGTCTAAGAGGTCGACAAGTCTTTGATTCCTTCGTGGAATCTTAACCTTTTTTTTTTAATTGTGAAAAACATACGATAAATCAATAAACTGTCTAAGTAAGAACAAAAATTATCATCAAAACGATGTATCCGAAAGTTCTAAATTATTTGAAAACCTTCCAAAATCAAATGGTCTCATAATAGTATATTTCATTGCAAACTTCATGCAATAGCAATAAAAAAAATGTTAAGAAACAAGAACATAACCAAACAACAAACTTCTCAAATGGAGCTTACACAAAATTTCATGCAAGAAAAACGAAATGGTGGTCATGTGTGCGGTGCACCGTAGAAAAAGGAAAATGAGGGATGAATGTGAAAAATTGACAAAGGTAACTTAGTAAGAACGTAAGAGTTCGAATTATGTATGAAACGATTTATCACAATCGGGGTCGATGCGGTCACTGGAGTCTGAAACTACGTTTTTATCCTAAAATTTGTTTCAATGGGGTCACTGGAGCCTAAAACTACGTTTTAAACCACAAAACGATATTTTTAACAACAAAACTATATCGTTTTAATACTAAAAAAATCCCGGATCTCAGTGGGGTCACGTGACCCCACCCCGTATAAAGTAGATCCGCCATTGATTACAATGACAGTCTGCATATACTGAACAATTGAGATACATCAATCGGTTTACATTATCCATTAAACCTAAAGACGGCTTGATGAAGACTAGTTGTGTTGGAATTCAACTAAGAGTAAACAAAAAACAAATCATGTAAACTCGGTTAAACCGATGCATAAACGGTTGAACCAGTCACTCGATAACCCACTGTCTTTCTGGTTCGATTTTATAATTATTCATCCAAGTGGAGTGCACGATCTCACTGCTATTTCCTCACCATCGCAGCAGCCTGGCTGAAATTCATCTGAATCCACCGCCCACGACCGTGGCTTTTCCTCCTATTTCTTAAATCCGTTGAGCTAACGCCACCGCCACCGCCTCCGCCTCCGCCTCCGCCTCAATATTCTGCTATCAATCGCCAGATCAGCACTCCCTGAACTCTACTAGGGACAGGTTAGTTACTCCGATTAATATTGCAATTTTAAGGAGTATATGATTTTGATATGTTGTTTATTTGGGCGTTTTTGTTATGCTATGATTTGTGAACCTTACGTGTATAATTTTCCCTCTGTGAATAGCCGTATGAATGTGAGAAGAATTTGCACTAGTTAGTGTGCGTTTCTTTTTGTTTTTTTTTTTTAAAAAGAAGCAGAAACTCGTTGCATTTGTGTACAATTGGAATTCATCTAGGGTAAACTCTATGTAGGAAAACGACAATACATAGTATGAATATATGGAGAAACGTCAATGAACTCGTAGAATGAAAATACCTCTCATGATACTATGGAGGTCGTTTGATTTAGACTGTGAATCGTTTGATCAAATTGGAGACACTCTGCAAATGCTCATGATACTATGTTGGTCGTTTGATTTAGACTGAATCGTTTAATCAAATTTGAGGCACTCTGAAAATGCACATGATACTATGGAGGTCGTTTGATTTAGTCGGTGAATCATATGATCAAATTAGAGACACACTGAAATGAAAATGGACTGATAATGCTTACGATTTCTAAATGAATTTTCTTATTTGCACTCTGAGGCCTTTTATAGGCTAAAACAAGCTTTGTCTGCGATGATGCAAGTCGATCCCCGTTTCGTTGGGTCAATATTTATTTGGATGGCAATTTGATTGCATATGAGCACTATAATATGCAAATTATGAAAAAGAAATATCTAACACACTATACATGGATGAAGCTTCTTTCTCGCCCCTGTCCGGGACCAGAAAGGATAATAATAAAGCGTTGCTTGGCTCCGCAAGTATGCACATTTTTGGCAATTTCAATCCCATATCTGCTGTTCGGAACTGCATTAAGGCCCAAATTTCATTTTTATCCAAATATAACAGTTGTGTCAAGTGTTCACCAATCTTACTGTTTCATGAAATGTGAAAATAAACTATTGCTAAGTGAAAACTTCTTTCAAGTTTCAACAGAAGTAAATGTCTTTTACTTTCTCATTTTCAGTTTAATATAAGTAGTATAATACAATATGTTCTTTAAGCCTTCATATCTGAGGCAATACGTCCAACGTGGAGCCCTACCGTTTATATTTTGCTTGCCTGCCATATTACACCCTCTTTTACTACTACCAGCCCCTAGAATTTGTCTAATACTGTATCAAATTAAGCCGTAATAATTGCAAAAACACTTGCAGCTACCTTTCAAGAGGTAATGTCTTGTTCAAATGCTTTCTCACACAATATCTTTTGATGCTTTGCAATTAATATTAAATCTGCCACTTCACTGCATTATCTTAATGGGATTGTGACATTTTGATAACAAGAAGAGAAACAATAATTTATTTAGTTTTGCACATCAGAAGGTTATTGGTCAATGTAATTGCAGTGCAACTAGCTCTGTTTGTAGACCTTCTTTTTCTTAGAACTAATTATTATCCATGTTATACACTACTAAGGATACACTACAGGTAGTACGTAAATCCGTTTTTTCAATAAATGAGTTGCACTTGCTAGATAGAAGGGTTATTAAGCTGGTATTAATCACTTAAGTATACTTGAAAACACAGACGTTTTTTATTACTAGGAACAGGGGAAAAAAACAAACTTTTGCAATTATATCTGCTGCCACAGACCATCCCACACGTAGATATTATGTTTTACACAGTGGCTCAGTGGTAAAAGAGCAAGAATGTTGTAGTGGCAGTAATGCATTTGAGCTGGGGTGTGGGGGTTCGATACCGTAAAGAGTCGACTTCTATCGGCAATAAAATGTGTACATGCAGCCATTGCAAACTGGATCACTGAGGCATAACCCTCTATTTATATCCTCCACGAAGCTCTAGCGGTGGGGGGCCCCTTTTTTAAGGCTTAACCTTTTTATATAATATATTTTGCACACTTCCAACATATCTTTATTCAGGTTCGTAGCGTTTAACCTGACTACATATTTCTTTTTTCGTAGGAAATACTTTCTGTTTGTGAAGAATGGCTTTTTTGCTCAACAGAACCTCTCTATCTCAGCTTCGCCTTCAACCCCAGGTATGCATCCTGGGCTTGATCTTCACAATGTTTTCAGAATCTGAGTTTTATGTCTTGATGAGTACAGGTAACTGCTGCAGCTGATTCATTTGCACTTTCTCGTCGCGGGATTCATGTTGAACCTGGGCCACGGGAGAAGGCGGTGAGATTATAATATCATAAACTATCTAGTAGTGTTCTTTTTTAACTTTCTTCAAATGTGATGTTCACTTTATTTTATTTATTCGAGACTTCACCCACTCTTTCCCTATCTGGCTTATGTCGGTCCTCCCTACCCTTTCCCTGTCCGATCTCTCTCATTATCTCTTTTGGTCCTCATGCCAATCTTATCTCGGCTCGTCAATTTTTGCAGCTTTTGGCCGAAGATCCTGTTCTGAAACGCTTTAAATCTCACAAAACAGGTGTGCGGCGCCTGAAACAGTTTGGAGATTTTCTCACTATTGTGGTTGTGGCTGGTATATTCTCCTTTCTTCATTTAAAGCTTTGAACTTGGATTGCAATGATATCGAGTTTCATGTTGTAACGATGTGTCCTTTTCACATATGCATCTAGGATGCTGCTATGAGATCTATGTCAAAGCAACAACACGAGAAGCAGCACGAGAAAATGCAAAATAAAGTGCGTACGGAGCAGGGCAGCATATCGTTGGTTTGCTGTTGGTTTCTGCTTTTTTGATGACCATGAAAATAAAGTGTTAACCTAAAGCTATTTTCCCTTTCCATTTGGCCTCCTGTGTGATTCTCTCTCTGAATGATATAATGAACAATTTTAAATTAGATTAAGATTTTATCCCTTTTTATGGATTATTGTTGTTTTCTTTTTTATTTGTGGGTGTCTTTTTTTGGGATTTTGGTATCAAAATGCTCTTGGCTATAGGACTCAATACCTAACCCAAAACAGCTATTTATGGACTTGAGGTTTCCTTCTTCACCCCTATGAGGATCAAAACTGTAGCAGTGAAGGTTATGCTACACATTTATTTTTTTTTTTTTTATTTTTTGGAAAGGACTCCATGGCTTCTCAAACAAGATATTTGAGGCCTCGGGTAAGGCTCGTGGTAAAGTCTCATTGCAGACTCAGAGAACGCTTTAAGAGCGTTCATTACTTTTCACATGGAGAAAAGGCATCGTGTGCTAAAAGAGAAATAGAGAAAGTTTGCGAGGGTATGAAGTCCTCTGATAAAGTTCAAGGGTTCAAGCAAAGGCCAAGGCTCGGGGGACAAAGCCCGTAAGAGAGAATATGAACGCGTTTGAGGTGTGGTTACTGTTTCCACTCAATCGTCCAAAAACAAATTTTTTTGACAGTGATGGAACGAGAAGGAGTGATGGAACGAGAAGGGCTCGGATGACCTCCTCGACCACTTCATAGGTCTCAAGGCAAAAGAAATCGAAATTCTGTACAAGGCATGATCTTAGAAATTAATGTAGAGCGCTATACATTCAGTATGGGCACGTACATATGAAGGTTTGTTTAGGACAACCACATTCGAGGCGAACACCATGGGACGTGCAAGGACCCAACAACCCACCGTGCAAGGACCAATCCGCACGTCTTGGATTCAGAACTTATGAAAACATTTATCGATGAAAGTGTTGGGGCGTGCATTACACTATCTAACTTTCACTTGTCCGGATTCACTCGATCATAGGCAGCTAATCGAGTGTGTCAACATTTCTCCACACCTAATGTAGGGGATTTCGAGTTAAAAACTTATCTTACATTATTTGAAAAGGACATCATACTACGGTTTATATATATCTTACTATATATGGTTTGACTCATGCGGATGCAAGTGTTATTGAACCCCGGTAAAAATAAAAAAACTCTACGCTTTATCTATATAATAATATTTCGGGCCCCATGAAAAAATACTTTGAAATATAATTACGGACCCCGCTGAACAAAATTTCTGAGTCCGCCACAGGTTCGGCTTTCATTCCCACCTCGAATAAAAATCTCGTTTGTACTACCAAAAAAAAAAAAAAAAAAATCATCGATCACTGCGATACTTTAGATGAACCAGGACTATATATATTAATGAGTAAGATAATGATCGTTACTCACGGTGTAGATGAATAAAATCGGTGATTATTCTGACTCGGCGATCATGGTCCCGAAAAGAGTTTACATCTCACCATGATCAACGATATATGCAGATTATCGTTGTGTTTGTCACAACAGATCACTCATGACATATTCAGGAATTTGTTCCAGTAAGGTCACCGGAATAAAATACTACATTTTTCATACATAAATTTGTTCCAATTAGATCACCGAGGCCTAAAAAGCATTTTTAAAAGTCAAAACGGCATATTTTTAATACAAAATTAAATCGTTAAAAATTCTCGAATCTCAATGGAGTCACGTGACACAACGTTTTTGCTCGTATCATTACTTGGAAAGAGTAATTTCATATCAAACTCCTCAATAATAACTGCCCAAAGTGTACGTAATAAAATACAAAATAATAGCAATACTCGTAAATTTAAAAAGGTGACAAAAAGACAAGATAATCGTGATTATTTTCTGAAAAATGTGACTCACTTTCCAGTTCTTCCATTAATTAATTGTCCAAGTTGAATTATGAAGTGTGCGTGAAACCTCACATGCCATGAAATCATCTGAGATGGAAATGGAATGTGATGTTTAAAAAGTACGTGATGGTGTTGATGTTTTCTTCTTTTATGCATTGTGAAACTTTCCAAAGTTGGCAACATGACAATTTGTTCAAAAAATTGATCAGATATTTCCCGAATCCCGACGCTCCCAAATCTCAAGTCTGGAAAAAGTATCCGGAAATTCCGGACTTGGTGGTGCTAAGTAAACAATACATATATATAAGGATATATATATAGCGAGAGAGGAAGCTCTAGCCGCCTGCCTACACGTCGTCCACCCGCCTAGGGCCCGTTTAGACCACGCCTAGAGCCTCCTAGGACCCGCCCAAGACCCTACCCGCTTAGACATGTCCGCCTAGGGTGTAATCGGAGCGGTGGGTGGCCACCTAGCGCCTAGACCGATTTTTGGATATATATACATTTTTATAAAGGGGTTTTGACACTTTTAGTCCCTCGTGTTTTAGCGTTGTTTCAAAAATAACCTTTATGTTTTTGAATGATACTTTTGGTCAATTATAATTGTTTTTTGTTTCAATTTTAGGACACCTTATGTTTCTGAATGACATTTTTGGTCCCTTATTTTGTACTTTTTGTTTCAATTACCTAATTAGCATTCTAAGTTAACGCCGACTAAACGTTTGATGATGTAACCTGACAGCCATGTATTCTTTCATATCTCATCTAAACGATTAAACATCGACATTCACCTCGTTCCTCTTTCAAACTCATAATTTCTTTCCCTCAAATTGACAGAGCTGCCCAACAAAAAAAATCTCTACAAGGTATTTAATTTTTCTTGATGTCGATGTTTAATCGTTTAGATAGGATATGAAAGCATACGTTAGGGGTGTACACGGATACAGATAATCCGAAAACCAAACCGAACCGTGGTAATTCGGTTCGGTTCGGTTAATAAGTGCTGCGGTTCGGTTTTCGGTTTTCAAAATGGAAAAACTGAAATTTTCGGTTCGGTTACGGTTAGTGCTGTGAATTATCCGAAACCGAACCGAAAACCGAACCGAACCAAAAACCAAACCGAAACCGAACCGAAAATCAAACCGTTTATATCCGAACCGAAACCAAATAGAAAAAACCAAACCGTTTATAACCATATAGTGAATCAAACTGTTGTAATTGTATAAATTGGATGAAATTTGGATTTTTCGGTTAATCAACCGGTTATTTCGGTTCGGTTCAATTCGGTTATCTCTAACTATTTACTTTTGATTTTATTTCGGTTATTCGGTTAACCGACCGAACCGGTAATTTCGGTTCGGTTCGGTTTTCTTTTACAAACGGTTCGGTTTTGGTACGGATTTTCAATTAACCGAAAATATCGATTCGGTTTCGGTTACGGCCATTAACTGATCTGAACCGAACCGTGTACACCCCTAGCATACGTGGCTGTTAGGTTGGATCAAACGTTTAGTCGACGTTAACTTAGATGATTGATTAGGCAATTGTCCTAAAATTGAAACAAAATACAAACTTACGAGGACAAAAATGTCATTAGAAAATATATAGGTTATTTTTTAAACAAAACTAAAAATAAGTAACCAAAAGTATCAAAATCCATTTTTCATAAATAGAGGGTTGATTAATTCAGGACCATTCTAAATTTTATGTCGCATTAATATGCATTTACATTTGCAGGTCTAAATTGGTGTATGCAAATTGTAACAAAAATTAAATAATTATATCACAAAATTAGTGAAGGTAGATTTTCCACCAATGAACTACCAAAACCAGAGTCCAGATCTCGAACTGAGAATCGGCTGGGGACATCACAATGAGGCGGAACAACGACCTCCAATGATAGCGGTTCACCTCCACCGAAGGGGATTTGAGGGGTAATACCACAAATCAAACAAACCAGAGAAGGCCTCGCCACCACCTGGAGAGAGAAGGATGACCATAGAAGAAAGGAAAAATATCTCAATGAAAGATGCCAATCTTGTGGTGTGATGGGGCACATAGCCAAAATATGTTGGTGGATTCAAGAAAGACCAACAAAGTCGAGCTTCTCGAGCCTTAAATGCACTACCCTAGACACATATTTCGACACATAGATTGAATTTGTGGACACTGGAGCTTCAAACCACATGGTGTGCTATCAAAAATTAAAACCTTAATGCACACACTCCATTATCATTGGTAATGGAGCCACACTACAATCACACAAGCAAATATAAAACAAGAACATAATGTCATTCCCTTGAAAAATGTATATCACATAATTAGTGAAGGTAGATTTTTTCCCAACAAAACGAAAAAGAAAACTATATTACCCACGCAAGCACATGGCGGGACTCGAATCCGTGACATCTTGATCACGGGGTCTCAACTTAGAGAAGAATTATGGTGGGGGGTGTGATTAATTCTCACACTCTCTCACACATAGTAGATGTGTGTAGGTGTGACATTGATTAATCACACCCTCCACTTGATATACCTCTAAAATAACTCCCTACCATAACTATTCTCCTCAACTTAATCATTGCCAAGGTAGATGGATCAAAGATAAGCACACGCTATGAAGGAAAAGAAAAGAAAGATTGACACAAAACGAAGTTCAATATTTGAAATCACCAAAACATGCATAAAAAAGATCACATAAAACTTATAGTATGGGGTGTAACGCCCCTAGACCTGTGTATGATATCATAAATAAGGCATAAAGGATCCGATCAACTTCTTAAACCGTCGTCTTCGTTTAGTCTAAAAGAACTAACCTGAGTTGACCGTCGTCTTCCTTTGACCTACAAGGACTAACTTGAATTAATAAAACATTTATTTCTCTCACAATTCTATGAGAATGAGAATTCTGCTACTTTAACTACGTGAAATATTACTTGCGATCATACCATTTCAATAGAAACACATATACCTTGAGCATAGAAATACTATTTGTTACAATCATTTCAAGTATAACAAATCAATCTTCAGAGGTTTCATCGTTGTCTTGGAAATATGATTCCGGGCCTTCTGGCACACATAAAAACATTTCGCAGTAGCATCCAGGCGCGCAATAACCCACACCTCTTATCATTATACACTGGACGGTACAAAATGGATATCCATTGTCTATAGCTAGCAGCACTCGCAGTCCTTTTTTCTTTCGTTCGCCATAACTATAAAACCTGCAATACAGTATATAATACACCTATTTCATTAATACTAAAAACCTCATTAATGACAAGTAAAAGTTAATCGAACATTTCTTCGTTGCCAGGCGAGCAGAACGAAATTGTAGCAGCAACCTAAACAGTGAAAACGGGGTTGTGGGTGAAGTGACTAAAAAATGATATGAGATATAGACAGAGAAAGCTAGTGTAAAGCTATATAACCTGAAAGGCATAGCAATATGAGAATGAAACTACCTAACTTGAACATTTCTTTTTAGTTTCGTGCAATTGGTATCTCTCTCTATATATAGCATCCTTCTATTATTGCATGATTAATTCATCGTAATTTGGCAGTTATTATTATTATTATTATTATTATTATTATTATTATTATTATTCATTGAACGGATTTATTATTATTTGTTTTGAACAGCAAGATATGAATTTTTAAACAATTTTTTTTTATTTTAAAAAAAGATGGTCAAAATCCAGCATCCTGCGAAACATAAAAAGCAGGCCAGGCCAGCCACAACAAGAGAAAATAAATCAAGGAGAATGATATTTAACATTATAACTTCTTTGACTCTTTTTCAAACAAAAAAAAGTGTCGTCCAGAAGAAGGAAGGAAAAAAGAAAAGAAGAAAAAAAAAAACCTAATTAGCTAGCATGCCACTCTTCTAGATATTTAAGTTATTATTTATTTTAAATATTATTGTATTTATCCGTTACTTGTTTACCAAGATACGTACACACTTCTTGTACTAAGAAAATGATTTTTTTTTTTTTTTTTTTTTTTTTCTGAAACAAAAGATGGGGGATGGGGGAATCAAACCCTGGTCCTCCCATTGAGGCCAGGGTAAAACCCAGGTGGCTAACCACTTGGGATGAGCTTAAGCTCTACTAAGAAAATGATTCAATCAATGAAATCACTTTATTTTATTTACTGTCAATACAGATGACTGAAGGTCTATCTCCCATATCAGTGATAATTAACCTGGAGTGATCCTAAATCGAAGTTATATTATTATATAATATATACTAACTTAATGAGCTAAGTTTCAACTTTTATATAATATGAAAGGATCATAAAATTGATACTCAATGCTTCACAACTTGAGTGCTTATAGTTGTTTTATTGGGGTTTTTTTTTTTTTTTTTGGGTCTATAACGACCACTCCATTACTAATTAATTAGTTAATTAAAACTTAGGACACACTCAAAAGAACATTGGCCGATAAAAACAAAATAATATTTATTTACACTATGTACTGTATGGAAAAGGCAAAGGCAAAGGCAAAGGCAATATCTGGTCTTGTATTTCCTAAATAAATCAGTTTTCCCACTAAACTTCTATAGTAGGTGTTGTTATCAAATAGTGGAGAGTCTTCTTTTTCTAGGGTTTTATCAAGATCCATAGGTATAGGAGATGGTTTTGATCCTAGATGACCAAATTCAGACAAGAGGTCAAGACATTACTTTCTCTGATTCATTACAATTCCAGATTTTGACCTTGCAACCTCAAATCCTAAGAAATACTTCAATTCCTCTAGATCTTTGATAGTAAAAGCCTTGTCTAAAAGAGGTTTGAGGTCTTGAACTGCAGAAAGATTCAAACTTTCAACTATGATGTCATCCACATATACCAAAAGTGCCACAAAATCTTCATTTTGACTCTTTGTAAAAAGACTGATCATTAACTGATTGCTTATACCCTACTTGAACTAATGTATGAGTAAGTTGGCATTCCATCGCCGGCTTGCTTGTCTAAGACCATAAATGGATATGATTTATTGATTTTGCACCATATTGGGATTTGGAACTGGTAGAACTTGAGGTGGTTTCATGTATACTTCTTTATCTAGGTCTCCATGAAGAAAGGTTGTGTAACATCTAATTGATGAAGGTGCTATCCTTTCATAGCTGCAATGCTCATAAACAATCTAACATTAGGAATTTTCGCTACTGGAGAGAAGGTTTCTAAAAAATCAATTCCTTCGGTTTGAGCATGACGCATAGGTACCAACCTAGCTTTATACATTTCTATGGAACCGTCTACCTTTCTTTTGATCCTATAGACCCATTTGCAGCCAATGAGAGTCTTGCCCTTAGGAAGAGACATAAGAGTCCAAGTATTTGTTTTGTGTAATGCATCTAATTCATCTTGCATGGCCTTCTGCCATACTGGATTTTGAACTGCAGCCTTGTATGAAGAAGGTTCCTCATCTTCATCAATAGAAGCAGTGAAATTTTTATAGGAGTCAGAGGTATAAGAATAGGAAACCACATTTTGTATCAAGTGAAGAGTGGAAGAACTGGTGCCAATTTTATAATCCTTTAGGTATTTTGGTGCATCTCTCTTTCTAGACTGTTCTGTAGATGTTTCTGCTACAAGATCATGATTATTAGTAGTATCCACAGTAGGTTGAACTGTCTCATTTTGCTCCATACTGGTAGGAATATCTATAGTATCTTGGAGAGTAAGAACAGGTAAAAATAGATCATTAGTGAGATTAGAATCATGATCAGAAAAAAGGAAAAATGGACTCATGAAAAACAACATTTCTGGATACAACAATCTGCCTGGTATCAAGATCCAGAAATATGCAGCCTTTAGTATGTGTAGCATTGCCTAAATATGCATATATTCTACTTCTTGCTTCAAACTTTCCCCTACCCTCTAAATTAGTGCTTACAAAGGCTAGACATCCAAAAACCTTTAAGGTATCATAAGCAGGATTAGTACAAAAAATAATTGAAAAGAAAAATGAATGGATCGAAATTATTGTATTATATTGTTACATAATATACTAGGGAGCCAGGGCACCTCAGTTTTTCTACCTAAGGCACCGCCAGAGTGTAAAAAGAGACAATTACACAAAGAACCCATCTTAATTGTTTTTAAATGATGAATGTACCAATGACACCACACGTATTAAATTTCAACTTTACAATATCCAGATTATTTTTACTATTTACATTTTATTTTATACAATGACATCCTTTCACACGTAACTATTACATCTTCCCTCAACCTTCAACCACCTTTTACACCATTCTCTATTAATAAATCGAATAAATTCTAAGGGTAAGGGGCCAAAAAGACACATAATTAACTTACTTAGGCAAATAGGACACACTTAACTTTTCCTTGTTTATAAGGACAAGAATTTGATAGATGGACAAACTTACCCTCAATATAACAATTTATAAAAAAACACCAGGGTGCTTCCTGTTTCCATTCCGAAAAAAAAAGACCATGCACTTGCTAGGAGGAAAAACACCAGCGTGCTTCCTGTTATTTTATCTCTCTTACTCAATATTTCAAACGGTTATATCTTTTGATATAAAACTTCGATCATCGTAATTCTTTCACCATAATTCATATTTTTTTTGTCCTCTTTATTCTGATATCTCATTTGATATTTTTTTTTACTTAATTTTTGCAAATCGAAAATTTCTTCATAAAAATAGACGTGATGACACTGTGATGCAGTGACACCGTGATGCAATGACATCGCGATGAAGTGATACCGTGATGCAGTGACACCTTGATGATGTGACACCGCGATACAGTGATGCCGTGATGCAATGAAATCTTATTGTAGCGATTTATGCTGTGACATTTTATTGTAGTGATTTATGCAGTGACACATTATGCAGTGACACCTTATTGTATCTATTATGCAGTGACAACCATATTTGCAATGATTTATGCAGTGACACCACCCCTCTTATACAGTGTGTTATGAAGTGACACCTTATGCAACGATTCATGCAGTGACAACAACATTTACAATGATTTATGTAGTGACACCTTATGCAACGATTTATGCAACACCCGCCTTATGCAGTGACAAAAACATTTGCAACGATTTACGCAGTGACATCTTATGTAAAAATTTATGCAGTGACAACAACATTTGCAATGGTTTATGCAGTGACACCCAACTATTGTCACTACAAAAAAAACATTCCCGGCATGATTTTTGAAAATGGAGTTTTTTTGAAAAAATTGTTGTCTCTCTCATATTCAATATTTTAAACGGTTATATCATTTTGATATAAAACTCCGATCATCGTAATTCTTTCATCATAATTCATATTTTTTTGTCCTCTTTATTCTGATGTCTCATTTGATATTTTTTTGACTTAATTTCTGAAAATCGAATTTTTCTTCTTAAAAATCGACGTGATGCAGTGACACCGCGTTGTAGTGACATGTCGAGGATGAAGTGACATGTGAAGATATTTTGTTCGGTTGGACGTGGCATAATCTACTACACGTATGGTTTACTAACCCATAAAGGCATATATATTTTCTAGTTCAACATCTCCTCTATGGTTGAAAGTTAAGTCTAATACTGGACCTATATTAGATGAAGAAATCCTCAGTGTTTCCAGAAAAACGTGTGCTAAAAGATTGAGTAAAAAATGAAAGTTTATGACTATAACACGGTCCAACAGTTAAATCAGCAAGAATTCACCTAGGGAGAGTTAAGCTTCACCAAAACAACAACAACGGTAAAAAAATATCATGCTACAGTTCCAATGCAATTTCAAATGGAACATTGGTTCTAGTAAAACAAAAACTTCTAAGGCTGTTTGAGAGTCTACAGATTAGGGCCTCTTTGAACGCTTACTGTCATAAACATCAAGAATGACTTGAATTTTTTGAACATTCAATAGTACTGTCAAAACTCTATTGGGGTATAAAATCAATGTATTAGGCCAAAAGGGCTGAAAATGATGAAAAAGAATTCATTATTAAGCTTCAAAATGAAGAGAAAATGCTTCAAATCCCAGCTTCAATTGATGGAATCCCAAATGATTTCTTGGTTTGCAGTTCATATTTTTACCTTTCAATTGTCAGAAAACTACAAGGAGATGGCATTCCATTTTCTTCAAGCCCTTTTGGTATCCCCAAGAATTATTGAATGATATATATCACACCTAAACAAATGTATATACAGTGACATCAATGTCACTGCATCAATTTTATTTTAAATCATACTCAAACCCATCATCAAATTCATGTCACTGCATCAATTTTCTTCCAAATCAAACTTACAAACCTAGTTAAAGACTCCGGAAAATCCACAGAAAACACGTTATGCCCCCAAATCAAGAAAATTCAAGTTCTGGAAAGTAGCATTTGGCAATCCAAGCATATGAATAGTTCCAGACAGGGAATTTCCATGGATATGCAGGCTTTTTTATATAGGTGAAAAAGTAGATATCTATTGGATTTCATCTAGAAGGGGATAATCTAAATTCCTGCTATCTGCTAAATCTTTTTTCACAGAAAAAAAACTGCTTTCTTCCCTAAATACATAAAGTTCCTTGCATTTTCTTTCAACTCAAAGCCATTTCCATTAGCACCCATGACAGATTCAATACAATTCTTGATCTCTTTCCTCTCATCCTCTCATACTTAATTTCATCAACATTTAAAGAGACATATTTAGGAAGAAGAGACATATCTAGGAATCAAAAGCACTTGCTTGAGGAGATTCAACAACACCCAAACTCCTTACCTGTAAATTGGTAGGTAAATTTGAAGATTCCTCTCTACCGCTCTCATTAATTGTTGTTTCAACATCAATCGACGTTGATTCCAAGCCGGAGGAGCTCAAATTGGACAGTTCCGATAACGGATTCCGGCAAATTGGACAAGTAGAATTCGACTGAAACCACATGTCGATGCACTCCAAATGAAATTCGGGATTGCATTTTGGTAACACACTTGCTTTCTCACCTTCTGAAATGTCCCAAATACAAACCACACATTCTAATTTTTCTTTCATTTCTTCAACAAACACCATAGGACTGAATTTCAGCACCGACGGATCAACTCCTCGCCGAAGTGGAGTCAATTCGTCTTCGTAGCCCCCTGTGGAACGTGCTGGTGACATTGAATGAAAATTCAAAGCTAAATTGAGGAATCAAAAAACAAAGCTCCGCTGTGGAACGTGCTGAGAAGCCGGATGGACCTTTTTGCATGGGAAATAGCGCATATATTATGTAAGGGTAATTTTGGGAAGTTAAATGAATTTTATCCTTTTTACAGATGATTTTTTGTGTGTCCTAAGTGCATAAATAAGTCTCAAATTGGTCCATATAAACAAATACCCATAACTTTTAATCTATTAATCCTGATACTATGCCACCTTAATTCTGAAATAGAATTCCGATGATTATAGATATTACTTTTTTAGTAAACAAAGCATTTTATTAAATCATCGGAAAATGTTCGTACAACGTTATATATTGACCCTCCTCTTATACCAAAAGACATAGGCGAAGAGTAGCCATGCCTGCTTAAAACATATGCTTGGCAAACCCCGATTATTATAGATATTACTTTTAATTACCATACATCCATTGATATAATCAATTTATATAGACCAACCCATCATAAACAATTCGTAAATGAAGTAAAATAAGTTTTCGTAAATCTTTTTCATTACACATCATCCTTGTTTATATTAATCCACTGAGTATCAATTAATTTATTATAATTAATAGAAATTCGGCATATCGAATAGTTTTTGGACTGAAAAATAAGAGAATCGCCTTTCTACCCCTACAACGAGGAATATGAACTCCATACCTTTCACTTACATTCACGTCTACTCAATCCCAAATACTGTAAAGTGAAAGTTGTTCAAAATGCGTCACTTCGCTGTTAAGCCTGTTATTAACGAACACAACAAACATTACCGTGAATCAAAAAAAAAATTGTAATCACTTCAGAGTTCATATTAATTAATCGGTATATGCTTATCTTATGTTTTAGTAAGATGTCTCAATCACAAAAATATATGAGAAATTCATATAAAATCGATCCTTCCTGTAAAATCAATTTGTATGTCCATTCCCTATTAAGATGTTCAAAATCGGCGGTCTGGATTATAGGGCAACACTTTAAGTGGTGCATGCAAATTGTAACAAAAATTAAATATGGCTATAAACACAACGTAGAAACAAAAAATGGATGAATTTAATAATTATATCACAGAATTAGTGAATGTAGCTATAGATTAAAGATAAGCTATGATGCATGGATACGTGAGTTGTCAGCCGTATCGCATATCCGATACGCTGCAGATACGGATACGGCAAGGATACGCAAGATACGCCATGGGATACGTATCGGGACTGATTTGTAGTTTCGAAAACTTCGGATACAGCATTTAGGATACGCCAATTCAGATAGGATACACGTATCAGCCTTCGGATACGCCCACTGTGAGACTTTTGGTTTTTTTATTCTTCATAAAGACGTGAAAAGGTGTGTGCCAGTGTGCCCTTTCAAAGCCCAAAACTTCACCGTCCCAAGAATAATAGCTTTTCTTTTCATCTTCTTATTAATCCCAATATGAACTTTTGGATTTTTAAGAATCACAATAACTGTATAAATTTGGTCCTTGCATTTTAATTATTTATAGTTTGGTCCTCATATTTTCATTATTTACAAATACACTCCCGTATCCGTATCCTATATTTTACGAAAATCTCGTATCCGCGTATCTCGCATCCGCGTATCCCGTATCCGCATATCTGTATCCGTGCATCCTAGAAGATAAGCACAAGCTAGGAAGGAAAAGAAAAGAAAGGCATCGACTCAAAAGAAAGTTCAACAATAATTTATAATCACCAAAACATGCATAAAAATGATTGCATGCATAGACATTAACACAATTGAGAAATTTAAAAATTAGCCCTCTCTAGGGCGCCTGGCTATTTTTTTTCCCAGGTCAGACAAACTCTCATATATATTTTTTCAATTAACCCATATAAATTTCTTGGTTTTGGGGTTATATAGCCCTTAGAAATTTCTACAGCTCAAAATTAAACAAGGACCCGTAGAAAATGAAAAATACTAAATTCATGTGAACCCATAGAAATTTCTACGAGCTACTTGAAAAAGATATGTCAGAATCTGTATGACTTACAGAAAAAAAAAAAAATCATTCCCTACCGAGGCGTGATTTCAAAACTTCTCTTTAACATTTCCGGTATGCGATCACTCCACGTTCCCATAGAAACACATTATTTTGAGAATAGAAATACCATTGTTACAATCTTTTGAAGTATTACAAATCAATCTTCAAAGATTTCATCGTTGTCTTGAAAATATGATTCCGGGCCTTCTGGCATGCATAAAAACATTTCGCAGTAGCATCCGGCCCCGCAATAACCTACATCTCCTACCATTATACACCCTATGGTACAAACTGGATCTGGATTGTTTAGTAGCATTCGTAGTCCTTTTTTTCCCTCCGCCATAACCGTAAAACCTGCAATGCAATACACCTATTTCATTAATACAAATACCCTCAATGTCAAGTAAAGCATTCAATTTCAAACAAGTTTCTTTCGACTGCATTTAAACATTTCTTCGTTGCCAGGCGCTAGGATGAACTGGCGCGAATACGTGGATACGTGATTTTACGAAAATATAGGATATGGATACAGGGAATATACTGAACTGCAAATAATAAAAATAAAATGATCATATATATTGTTCGGATACCCGTATTTGTAATCAAGATTATATATATTGTTCGGATATCCGTATTTGTAATCAAGATACGTGTATCCGGCAAGTATATCCCACTTTTGAATATTACAATATAGTTTGCCCCAAATTAATACATATCCAACGGAGTAACCGAAGTATCTGTCGATTATCGGTATCCGATACTTATCGGATACGGAATACGCTTGCAGGATGAAGTATATATCCATCCTAGACCAGGCGGAGCGGAATGGGAGCGGCCTAAACCGTTGTGCTGCTAGGCGAAGCAGAGATTTTTTTGTTTCAAAACATTACATAGCACTCAGTGACCAAAAAAATGATATGAGATACAGACAGATAAAGAGAGAAGCTATATAACCTGAGAGGCATAGCAATATGAGAACTAAACAACCCAACTTGAACATTTCTTTTCTGTTCTGTTCACAAGAATTGGAAAATATTAGATAAGTGGTCGTGCATTAATTGGTATCTCTTTCGATATATATATATATATATATATATATATATATATATATATAGCATCCTTCTATTGCCAGTTATTATTATTTTTTTTTTTCGCGTAAGAGATTTATTATTATTTGTTTTGAACAGCAAGATTAAAACACATTTTATTATTAGAAAGGATGGTCAAAATCCAGCATCCTGCGAAACATGAATAGCAGGCCAGGCCAGCCACAACAAGAGAAAATAAATCAATGTGAATGATTAATTAACAGTACAACTTCTTTGACTCTTCCAGATTATTGAGGATATTATAAAAGTTATTATTTATTTATTTATTTATTTATTTATTATTATATAGCCTACTTTTATTGCCTGTTTCATCGTAATGTGCCAGTTATTATATATACTTATTTTCCGATTAAAGAATATTATTATTAAATCCAGCATCATGCGAAACATACAAAAATCGAAGTAGATAGCATGCCACCCTTCGGATGTACCATATACCAAGCAAGCCATCGCTCCCTTTCGGTCCCAAAGATAACACAACCCTGTCACATAATATAATCCTGTATATTAACCCTTACTTTCTCACTAATTACCAAATTGATATATATATATATATATATATATATATATATATATATATATATATATATATATAAAATTGAAAAAAATATGAATGGATCGAAATTATTGTATTATATTGTTACATTATATACTTAGGGAGCCAAGGCCAGTTGTGTTCACGAACCGACCCGAGCCGAACATCTATGGTTCGAGTTCGAGCTCGTTTATTAAACGAACATGTTCGAGTTCGTTCGTTTGTCAAACGAACATATAATCGTGTTCGAATTCGGCTCGATAACATGAACATAATGTTTGAGTTCGAGCTCGAGCTCGGCTCGTGAAATAAAATTTATATAAAAGCTCAAATATGATTAATTTAACTAAAAAACACACCTAATTAAAAATTCCATAATTATAATACTAACATCAATTAATATACATATGTACATCATCAATACATACATTTTTACACTAAACATATATATATATATATAGATAGGAGTTCATGAGCAATATTGAACATTCGCTAACATGTTCGAGTCCGTTCGTTAATTAAACGAGCACTCAAATATGTTCAAACTCGGTTCGATAGCATAAACGAACAAACATAAACGAGCTTTAACGAGCCGAGCTCGAATATGTTCGTGAACAGTTCGGTTCACTTAACATCACTAGCCAAGGCATCTGGGTTTTTCTATCTAAGGCATCAGAGGAGTGTAAAAATAATTATTACCCAAAGAACCCACCTTAAATTTTTAAATGAAGAATGTACCAATGACACCACACGTATTAAAATTCAACTTTACAATATCTTGGATCTAAAAAACTTTACAATATCCAGATCATTTTTACTATTTCCTTTTATTATTACAATGACATCCTTTCACTCGTAAACTATTACAATTTTCCTCAACCTTCAACCACCATCTTCTCGGCCCTTCAACCACCTCTTACACCATTCTCTATTAATAAATCGAACAAATTTTAATCTATTGATTCTGGCATTATGCCACCTTAATTCTGAAACAATTTTCCAACGATTATAGATATTATTATATTTTAGTAAACAAAGCCTTTTATTGAATTATCGGAAATTATTCATACAACGCCATATGCTGACTCTCCCCTTATATCAAAAGATGTGGACGAAGCGTAGGTCTGTCTTCTAAAACCTATGCTTGGCAAACCCCAATCATAGATGTTACTTTTAACTACTGAACATTCATTGATATAATCAATACATATACCGACCAACCCATCATACACAATTCGTTAATGAAGAAGGATAAGTTTTCGTAAACATTTATCATATCATCCGTGTTTATATTAATCCACTAAGGATCAATTTATACATTATAATTAATAGAAATCCAGCATATTGATTAGTTTTTTGACTGAAAAATAAGAGAATCGTCTATCAACCCTTGGGAGGAATGAACTTCATATCTTTTACTTACATTCACGGCTACTCAACCCTGAATAATGTAATGTGAAAGTGGTTCAGAATGCGTCACTTAGTTGTTATTAACAAACACATCAAACATTACCGTGAATCAAAAATTAGTTTGTAATCACTTTAGAGTTCATATTAATCTGTATATGGTCGTCTTATTTTAGTAAGATCTCTCGATCACAAAAATATATGAGAAATGAGGATTAAATCAATCCTCATATAAAATCAGCTCATATGTTCATTTCCCACTAAGATATCCAAAATCGACGGTCTGGATTATACGGCAACACTCTAAGTGGTGTATGCAAATTATAATAAAAATTAAATATGGCTATAAACACAACATAGAACCAAAAAGATGGATGAATTGAATAATTATATTATATCATAGAATTAGTGAAAGTAGCTAGATTAAAGATAAGCACAAGCTAGGAAGGAAAAAAAATGAAAGGCATTGACTCAAACAAGGTTCAACATTATTTTATAATCACCAAAACATGCATAAAAATGATTACAGAGACATTAACACAAAGGAGAAATTTAAAAGTTAGGCCTCTGTAGGGCCTGATATTTTTTTTTCAGGTCGGACAAACCCTGATATTTTGTTTACAACTTGCCCGTATAAATTTCAAGGTTTTGGAGTTAGCTCAAAGAAATTTCTACGGGCTCAAAACAAGTTTCGTAGGAAATGCAAAATACTAAATTCATGTTAGCCTTCCCAGAACTTTCTCCGCGTTAAAGCCAGGCCCCAAAAATTTCTACGGGTTAAAGTCAGCCCCTACGGCCCTTGTTTTGTGCCTGGAGAAATTTCTATGGTTTACAACCAAAACGTAGAATTTCTAGGTTTTGGGGTTAGCCCGTAGAAATTTCTACGGGCTCAAAACATGTGCCATAGAAAATGCGAAATACTAAATCCATGTTAGCCCCCAAAAATTACTACACGCTAAAGCGCCCCCAAAAATTACTACGGACTAAAGTCAGCCCCTACGGCTCTTGTTTTGAGCTTGTAGAAATTTCTACGAGTTGCTTGAAAAAAAATATGTCAGGATCTGTACGACCTAAAAAAAATATCAGGTCCTACAGAGGCATGATTTCCAAAATTCTCTTTAGCATTTCTGGTATGCGATCACTTCACATTCCCATAGAAACAAATTACTTTGAGAATAGAAATACTATTTGTTACAATCATTTTGATATAACAAATCAGTGTTCAGAGATTTCATCGATCGTTGTCTTGGAATATGATTCCGGACCTTCTGGCAGTTATAAAAACATTTCGCAGTAGCATCCAGGAGCGCAATAACCCAAATCTCTTATCACTAAACACTCAACAATACAAAATGGATAGTATCCATTGTTTAGTAGCATTCGTAGTCCTTTTTTTTTCGTTCGCCATAACTGTAAAACCTGCATTGCAATATTAATACACCTATTTCATTAATACAAAAAACCTTGATATATGACAAGTAAAAAGTATTCAAACATTTCTTCGTTGTCAGGCGGAGCGAAATGGGACCAGCCTTGAAAAGTCCCACATCTGTAAAAAATAATAGAATGCTCACTTCATATAAGTGTGAGACATAAAGTACTTGTCAACCCGGGTTAATCCTTTTACACCAAGCAATGACGGTCTAAGTAGTTGTTAGAGTATAAGGGTAATTGAGTCATTAAATAATGTAATAGGTGGCACTAGTGATGATGTGGCATAACTACCTCTAGTACTGAATCTATTGTAGATTGTGCAGTGTGTGGTGTATAAGATGTGTAATCCTTGGTATAATCAATGATAAGAAAGTTTTATCCTAAACTTAACTTGGTATCGGAGCTTTCTAGCCGTTAATGGCCGAACCACCAAATACCGGAGCTTCAGCTCCGCCGGTGTCAACCGGAACACCTTCACCTCCACCCATATCCACCTCTTCACATCCTAATGTTGTTTTCGGATCTCACAATGCTACCACCAGAGCTCAAACTCAACCACAGTCTTCCATCACCACCACCAGAGCTCAAATTCCATCTTTGTCTTCTTTTCCGATGTCCCAAATGGGAGTTTCATCTGTTTCGGCATTCACACCACATCATTTTGCTTCCACTTCTTTTCTCCGATCAACCTTGCCAGAACCACCACCGTTCATGCAGTCTAATTTGCTCCTCAAACTTCATCTTTGTTAACACCACCAGCTCTCAATCCTTTGACATCGTTTAACACCAACCTCAACCAGATCTGTACCATCAAACTAGACAAATCTAATTATCTACTATGGAAATCTACAATCTTACCAATCATTCGTGGCCATAAATTAGATGGTCTTCTGTTTGGAAACAAACCACAACCACCTGAAGTCATTGTTGCGTTTAATCCTACCACTGGCATACCTTGCACAGTACCGAACCTAGCATTTGAAGACTGGAACACTAAGGATCAACTTCTTGTTGGATAGATCATGAGCTCGATGAAAGAAGAAACTCTGATTGAAGTCATTGGATGCAACACTGCCAATGAAGTCTGGTCTTGCCTGGAGATCCTGTACAACAACAGATCAGAGGCTCGTATGTTGGAGTATAAGACTGCCCTTACCAAGACTGAAAAAGGTTCTAAGTCAATGATGGATTATCTTGCCCTGATGAAGTCCTACTCAGATGGATGAACAACTGCAGGATATCCCATTACAAAAGGTGAACTCATTCTGGCTGCTCTTGGAGGTCTCAGTAGGAATATGAATCTGTAATAGTAAATATGACTTCCAGAATTGGATCCTTGTCATGGCAAGAAGTTCAGTCACAATTGGTGACTCATGAGAGGTTACTTGCTAGGTTCAATCCAACAACTACTTTGGACCTAGGCCAAGCCTCTGCAAATGTATCTGCAAGGTCAGGAAATTCAAGGTCTTATTCTCAGCCTAGTAATAAAGATAGGAATCAAGACTCCAATACTGGTAGAGGAAGAGGCCAACGGGGTGGTAGGAGCTACAGAGGAAGAGGGGGCAGAGGCTCTAACAACAACACAAACACAGGGACTACTCCTAGACCTATTTGTCAAGTCTGTGGCAAATTACTGTACACATAGCTGTGGATTGTTGGCACAGGTTTGACTCTAATGTAGGGATTCCTAGCAACGGTGGAAACTCAGGTCAGAACAGAAACAACAGTGCCTATATTGCCTCCTCAGACACTGTTAATGATCTAAGTTGGTACATGGATAGTGGAGCAACAAGTCATGTGACTTCAGACCTGAACAACCTGCACATCAACTCTAGATATGAAGGATCAAACACTTTAACAGTAGGAAATGGTGGGCATCTATCCATAATTCATATTGGTCAATCAACAATTTGTGGTTCACACGCTGCACTAACACTTAAAAACATTCTTCATGTTCCTGAAATCACAAAGAATTTGCTTAATGTCTCCAAACTAACCAATGATTATCCTGTGTTAGTTAAATTTTATTCTTTTGGTTGTTTTATAAAGAACAAAACCACAGGGATGGTGCTGCTGGAAGGGGAGCATAAGGATGGCCTGTATCAGTTAAAATGTCCTAAAGATAACCTGAGCTCTGTTCAATCCAAGAATAAGTCTCTACTTGCTGTTGAAAATCAGTCTATGTCTAAGTTGAATGTGTCTGTAGTCCATTCTGGACCCCTAGAATCTTTTGTTTGTTTTGTGAATTCTCAGGAAAAAGCCATATTGTGGCATAGGAGGTTAGGTCATGCTTCTAGAAAAGGTCATTGACCAAGTTTTAAATCAATTTAATCTTCCTATCAATAAAATGTCTACTTTTTGTGAAGCTTGCCAGTATGGGAAACACCGTAATTTACCTTATAACTCATCTGACACTAAAACCACACACCCTCTGGATTTGATACACTCTGACCTTTGTGGGCCTTCTCCAGTCAAATCCACCAATGGCTTTGATAACGCTCTAAATTCACCATTAAATTAACCCTTATTTACCCCTAATTCTTCTCAAGAGAATGTAGATAGACCTATTATTGTGAAGGAATATATGTTAAACACTGAGTGTATGTTCCTAAGTTCATAATTATGCATTTATGTTGTTATCCCGAAGATTTGGTACTGTTTTGCCTTGTTTCATATACTTTTCAAGATGTATCAAATCTGGAGCACTTAAAGACGGATCTGGATAAAGGAAAGAGTAGTGGGCCTAGTGGAGTAAGTCAAGGAAGAGATCTGGTGAAAGAAAAGAAGAAAATCAGGCCTGGTTTACCGTGGGCTAAGCCCGACAAACCGAGGGTCCTGGGGAACACGAAACTGAATCTGCCGCATCTACTAGGTCGGTTAGGGTTTATTTGAGTCATAAGTCGACCAATGTATCTATATAAGGCCGCAGAAACTGATTATAGCATAGGTCTTCAATATGTTATAAAATTATTATTATTTCATTATACAATTTTGATGCAATAAAGTTCTTTTAAGCTTTTGGAGTTTATTTTCTGGTTTCCTTCCCTTCCTTGCCATCTCTAGCTTGAGTGGATCAAGCTAGATCACCATTGTTGAAGATATGAAGCTTAAAACGTTCATTTATGTCTTTAATATGGTATATCTACTTGTATTTACGTGTTTTAGTTGATTTTCATGTTTAACAACCCCATAATTTACTTGAATTAATCTGAATTGAGCAATGTAGATTCCCGATTAAGAACCACCGCCCCCGGTAAATCGGCGGTCTATACCGATTTGCCGAGGCAACTTTTAGGTCCCCTTAATCTGAAGATTCAGTGTCAGCTACGTTGATCGATAGAAATAATTAAAACGAGTAATAGGTATGGCCAATCTATTATTCGTAATTCGTCAATTAACATGAAGGATTGTCGGTGAAGTGGTAATTAGGACATTGTCTTGATGGACCCTAGGAACGTGCTAGTCATGGTCGATAGCTGCCTAGGTGGGTTAGCGGTATGGGTTAACGCTCAATACTGGCAATTCTAGTTCTTCATGTGTATGGGCTATTACGGACCAATTAAGGAGGGTAGCTGGCATATAGATTATAGATAGACAGAGAAAGAGAGAAGCTAACCTGAAAAGCATAGCAATAGGAGAATGAAACAACCCGACTTGAACATTTCTTTTTCTTTTCTGTTCAGAAGGCTTGGAAGATTTTAGATAAGTGGTCGTGCATCCTTCTTTTGCATCAATTCTTCGTAATTTGCCAGTTATTATATTATTATTTTTAGCCTAACGAATTTATTATTATTATTTGTTTTGAACAGCAAGATATGTATGAATTTTAAAACAAATTTTATTATTAAAAAAATGGTCAAAATCCCCACTGTTAGATTCCATTAATTAATTGTTGGGACGTTTAAAGTAGATCATCCTAAATCTAAAACATATCCTTAGGTAAGTTAAATAGATTGACAAAGTCCAGTGCCTAAAAAATGCCGTGTGGCGGATCTCTACCAATGTGTGAGTTACCGAGAGAACTTTGTCTCCTAAAAGGGAATAGAGCAAAATAACCTATTTATTTAGTTCATAATGACCTTGTCAGATGAACAAACAGGCTAGAGGAGGATTTGAGTACTTCATCACTTTTGTAGTTGATAACTCAAGATTCAGATATGTTTATCTCTTACGTTCAAAAGTCCAAGGTCTTTTGGAATGTTCAAGGAACTTCATGTGGAAGCCGAAAGGCAACTAGATAAAACCTTGAAATGGCTTCGATCCGATCGGGGTGGTGGGTATATGGACACCAATTTCAAGAACTAATTGATTGAGCATTGTATATCATGTCAAATGTCAACACCTAAGACACCTCAGCAAAATGGTGTTGTTGAGAGGAGGAACCAAACTTTATATGATATGATTCGGTCTATGATATCTCATTTCGGGGAGGAGGGATGTGCTGCAAACGGCGGTTGACATAATGAATGTCGTACCATCTAAGTCTACTGACAAGATGCCCTTAGAGTTGTGGAACAATGGCAAATTTAGTTTACGACAATACCACATATTGGAGTGCCCATCACATATCCTTGAGAATAAGACAAGTAAGTTGCATCCATGTTCGAAAGTGAGTTTGTCAGTTAGATTTCTCCGTCCAACAAGATGTATTCAAAGGCGTCGTTTGAATATCCATAGGGAGAGAGAAGAACCAGTCAGGACTCAATGTAGGACGGTTGGAGATTCAAGGATCCAAGAGGGGAAAGACGAATAGAGTTCTAGAATACTCGAAGGAGGTGGTGAAGAACCGGGAAATGTGGGATTAGGTTCGGGGATATTAGAGATTTGGGTTTATATAGGGTATGGTTTAGGTTGTAAGGCGGGTTGGAATTTGATGGGAGACGAGTTGAGCTTGGTTGAGGGTTCGACAGACTCAGATAACGGGTAGGAAGGTTTTGGGCTTAGGTTGAGGAGTTTCAGTTATGAGCAGATAGGCTGAGATTTCGGGTGTAGGTGAGTTATCGAGATGGATTGGTTTAACGGGATCATCTAATACATCTAACGACTCGGCAAAGAGTCATGATAAATAGCTCTAGTGAAATGTAGAAATTTATCGTATATCCGTCATTTGTAGATGATTACTCAAGATTCAACTATGTTTATCTCTTACATTTAAAAGTCCAAGGTCTTTTGGAATGTTCAAGGAACTTCATGTGGAAGCCGAAAGGCAGCTAGGTAAAACCTTGAAATGGTTTCGATCCGATCGAGGTGGTGGGTATATGGACACCAATTTCAAGAACTAATTGATTGAGCATTGCATATTATGTCAAATGTCAACACCTAAGACACCTCAGCAAAATGGTATTGCTGAGAGGAGAAACCAGACTTTGGGTTTCAAAGATCCAAGAGGGGAAAGACGAATAGAGTTCTAGAACTCTTGGATGAATGAGGCCGTAAAGAACCGGGAAATGTGGGATTAATTAGGTTTGAGGATATTAGAGTTATGGGTTTATATAAAGTATGGTTTAGGTTGTAAGGCGTGTTGGAACTTAATGGGAGACGGGTTGGGCTTGGTTGAGGTTTGACTGACTCAGATAATAGGTAGGAAGGTTTTGGGTTTAGGCCGAGGAGTTTCTGTTATGAGCAAATAGGCCTGAGATTTTGGGTTTAAGTGAGTTATCGGGTTGGATTGGTTTAATGGGCTCAGGTAATACATTTAACGACTCGACAAGGAGTCATGATAAAGAGCTTTAGTCAAAAGTCAAATGTAGAAATTTATCACATATCCAGCTTATCATTAATTAGGCACACGTCAGATAACTATCCGTTTTTTCGAAAAGAAGTAAACGGTGAGATTTTTTTTTTTTTGATTTCACTTTCAAAAGCGGTAACTCCGGCGAAATAATTAATCCAATAAATATTTTTTTTGGGTGTAATTTGACACTTGATTTTTTAAAATTTTAAAATGAGATGTTTTGATTATATTGGATTAAAGGTTGAGCATGTAGTGGAAGAAAAGGAGATAACTTTTGGACAATTAATAAGAGAAAAATTGCAAGGGAAAAACAACTTAAATTTATTAAACTGTCTGCAAGATTATAAAAGCAGGAAAAGTAAACTCAAAAGATCTTTTAGTCCTATTTCCTACATATCCCTTAGTATATGTCTTGACTACACTGAATGTACATCTTTTTCCTTTTTTTTAGTCAAATTAATTATGACAGATCTATGATTAATTTCCTGCACCACCAAACATAACCCCAAGCAAAATAAAGTTTAGATTTTAAAAAAGACCACAAAATAAAAATTAAAAACTGCTAATTAAATTGTTTTGAAAATGGCCATCTAATTTCTTCAAAACAACTTAGGAGTTTCCCCTAAAGGGACAGCTGCATCATCCAAAAGCCATTTCTCCAAGAAATTTAGCTGCATTTCAGACCCCAAATCCATGTTAATAACATTGTTATTATCTTGATCATCGAAAAGCCCGTTTTCGGGTCGATAATTCTGATTCTGATTCATCACCACATCATCCAAAGAATACCCATCAGAGTTAACAGACTTGAAGCTCGGAAACGAATCGAACCCTCCTTCATCCGGAGAAGAAGCGATTCGACTCACAACAGTACCATCACTCTGGCTCGAACCACCACCACCCGCGAAAAGACAAGGGTTGCTTGACAAACTGCAGTTAGACGACTCTGATACCACCTGTGACACCGCCGCCTTCCGCGGCGGAGAATTAATCTTCCAATTCTTCAACAACCTAGCAATGTTTTCAGCACTAGAAACATAAGCAGCAGATGATAATGATAGTACTTGAGGATTATTGTTAATAATTGGCTTGTATTGATTAAGTGGCTTAATATCTTGAGAATAATGATGATTATCAAGAGATAAAGCTTCACTTAAGGCTTGTTTTGCTTCATTAATATCAGTTTGAAGCCTTTTCTCCCATTGGCCCTTTACAACTGATCTTGGAATTGATAGCTGCCCATTGTTATTAGTGATTTGACCATCTTGCCCTTCATGTTTCTTCAGCTTCCTCCTCAAATGTGTGTTCCAATAGTTCTTGATATCATTATCAGTCCTTTGTGGCAGGTATGTTGCTATGGCTGCCCATCTGCACCCACCAAAACACATATAACACATTAAATTAATTATTATTTGACAATCCACCTTGTAATATAAATATATAGATTAAGAAAATAATTAAGACGTTGAGTTTTAATACTAATAGACGAGCATGTAAACAATAATTTTACAACTGGAGGTGTGTTTGGAAAAAAATAACATTAACTGATGTATTACAAATTTTGTTTAGGAAGTGGTATATATTTTTTAAAAATGGGTATATAAGGATATATATATCCATCAATACTTGAAATATAAAACATTGATTACTTTTTTATTTTGTATGAAAACAAAAAAGTATAATCAAATTTTTTTTTTTTTCTGAAACGAAAACTTAATCACACATCTTTTTTTTGATTTAAACCCGAGACCTTTTGGTCCTGGGGCTTCATCTTTTACTATCAGAGTAATGGTTCATTGGCTTTTAAAAGAAGGGCGTAACACAAGTACTCCCCAGAATGAAAAATAGATACTACCTCCTGTCCATTTTTTATGGTGTACATATATTAAAAAATAATTAATGTGTTGTATTTTAAGTGTTAATTGACATATACACCTCTCTTATATAATAAATGTTGTATTGGAATATGAAATGAATGTATATAATATATTAAATGTTATGTAATAGTATGTTTGGAAAAATTGCATTTCATGATGTTATTGATTATCTAAATAAACATTTTTATGAGACAATTTATTTTCAAAAAATGGACATTTTTTATAAGACGGATGTAGTATTTTTTATGGGACGGAAGGTATATATATATATATATATATATATATATATGGTTTGAATTGTCGGTGGGATCAAATTGGTACCGATTGCCAAGAAGGGCTTGGAGTTGAATGATCTTGTCTTCTTCCTGTTGAGTAAAGTTGCCACGTTTGATCCCCGGCCGGAGATAGTTGGTCCACCGGAGACGGCAGCTCTTGCTGCATCTGAGTAAACCTGAAATTTAAAACATTAATTAATACTAGCTTAATTAAATCATTAAAACAACAAAAAGGGTAGTCAAAAATAAATTAAAAAAAATTTAAAAATGGTGGAATTAAAGTAATACATAATTTACCAGTATTAGCAGGAACAGCTCTCCAGTTACTAGGGCCATGTTCTTGAATGTAAGAAACCAAAACTATGTCTTCTTCAGGAGTCCATGGACCTTTTTTCACTCCAATTTTGTCACAGCAAGGTGGCCTTCCCATTGAAAATGCAAACAAAAACACTTGAAAAAGCTGAAATGTTCTTGAAAAAAAAAAAAAAAAAAGAAGAATTTTCTTTCTTGAAACTTTATCTCTCCAAAAAAAAAAAAAACTGAGTAGAGAAGATTAGTGTTTTTGGGACATGGGTCTGAGGGATGGGGAAAGGTCTTGTCGGTATATATAGAGATGGAGAAGAGGAGAGAGGGTTGAAATTTGGCGTCGTTTACGTTGACCAAGTTAGAGGGAAAAAAATAAAAGAGTATTGTGGGGCCCTTAGGGTGAAAGGTTTTTTTTTATTTTTATTTTACGGATACAAAATTTACGTCGTATATTTTTTTTCTTTCTTATCGAGACTCTGTTCCAAAACGTTCAGATTAAAAACCACAGTAATTATCACTGCGTTAATACTCCCTCTCATTAGTTTAAAGAGGAGGGGGATTGATTTTTTGAAATGTTTAGTCTATGGTCATCAACATTGTATAAAATATTTTGATTGATATAATTTAACTATAATCAATAGTGTTAAAGAGTGTTTTAATCTTTGGGTAGGAACAATTTTATGCTAATCTAGCATTTTATGGTAGTAAAATTGTATCAGATGACTCAAATCAAATCATTTGATTTGATTTTTTTTTTCCATAGAGATGAAACATATAAAAATAAAAATCTTGTGTTATACTTTTTTTCACCATACTTGTTATGCCTGGTATTATTTTATATTGCAATTGTTTTACAAGAGATATTATAGTATAAAGCTGTAGAAAATGATATTTATCATACTCTTTTATTTTTATTCCTTTTCATCTAACAATCAGATATGTGTAAACGAGGGTGAATAATAGTCTAGGTTGTTTATATTTACACGGAGGAGACAAAGAGGACGGAAGATTTCTTTCGATACATTCCACTTAGACGTTAAACCACTGATATATAACCATAGAATGATATTATATGTGAAAATAAAGCAGACTTAGGAGTTTAAACTTATCAATATATACCATTGGAATGGCATATATCTTTTGATTTCTATTTTTATGAGAAATGATAGAAATAGTAGGAATATTTCTTTTTTTTTCCTTCAAATGAAATATGTGTGCTGACATGATGTAAAACTCCCTACTATTTCTATCATTTGTCATTGATCATACACACTCGTACTATACGAAAAACAGAAATCGAAAGATATATGTCATTTGAGATAGTATATTGATATGATTAAACTCAAAAGTTTGCATAAGTTTTACATCTAACATTATTTTATGATAATTAGTGGGTTTTTTTAAAAATGAAACCTTGTGATTAGATGACGTTGAACGTAGAAATCATATAAACTTTTGTCATAAATGCATCATTACAAACTTCAATTATAATTATTTTTTTCACTTAATCACAATATTATTTTATAAAACTATTTTTCAAAGAGAAATGTTACGTACGGTATTTTATTTATATCAAAGTTGTTCTAAGTTACATTAATCATACCATTTATTTTTACTTTCTTTCACCTCACACATTATCTACTTTGTGAAAAAGATTAAAAGTATATATATGTATTTCATTTCGTACAACAATTTTTTTTGGGAAAATTTCAACAACAATTGAATTTTATACTTATATATATATATATATATATATATATTTATGAGAAGATTGGCTGTATGTAAAGAGTCAAAACAGACAAGAGTGAGCATTTAGTGATACACATACTATGGTGGCAAAAGTCAGCTCTATGCATATGTTAGCCTCTTGAAAAAACGCGTGGCAATCAATATATGTCATTACTTTCTCCTGTGTGCTTTAGACAAAAGCACCAATTTCAATTTATTTTTATGAGTTTTTTTTTTTTTTTTTGTTTGATTTATTTAAAAGTTTGAGGCTATAACTAGTTCTAATGTGACATTTACACTTTATTACAGTCGAATTATTGTATTAAATCATTAGAATAAAATGTTTCGTTTCGGAAAATATATATATCATTAGAATAAAAATTATTAAGAAATCCAACAAATTTGACAATTTCCAATAAATTTGAATTAGTTTTTCAGTTTAGTATAAATGATGAATATGTTTTTAATGGACTAGGTTTAACGTGACATTTATTCTACTCCTTCCGTCTCATAATATAAGGTATTTTTGTCATTTCAAACAGTTTAAGAAATTTTATAAATAAGTTATTTTTTAATATTTCAAGGTAAAATATTGTATCATCTTTTAGGACAGACTAATAATATTTTAATGTGAAAGCAAACACAATGTATTTAATATTGTATTAAAATATGAGAAATTACTTATATTTTTAAACAATACGTAAAAGTTAAAAGACTCATATTAAGGGACGGAGGAAGTATTTTACAATAACACGACATCAATCTACTAAATCATTACACTAATTATTCCTAGGGAACTCTAAATAATTCAGCAATTTCCAATAAATTTGATTTACTTTATTTTTTCTACTCGAACCCAAAATCTTTTTGGCCCTAATGTCTCATAATTCATCACTACACCAAAGTCTTATCGACAAAAATACTACTCCAATAAATTTGATTTAAAATGATACTCATAAGCTCAATTATAACATTAACCACCTTACTTAAGTAAACTAAACCATAAAGGATAGGTAGTAATTAATGGAGGTGAATCTACTAGAAAATATCATTCCCATAATACATCAAGTCTTCCTATAATTCAAAAGCTATCATGCTCTTAATTATTATTTTAATGAATTTGATCTTTTTCAATATTCAGATTCAGATTTTATCATTATAAATTCAACACTTAAATCATTCAAATTCTTAATCAATTATTTTTTCTAATTCCAAATTGTGTTTTAACAAACGATCCCTTAAGCGATCTTTAGTTATCACGGGAAGGACAATAAATATAAATACCGAAAACAACGTATTAAGAAAATTCACTTTCAATTTTAAGTTTAGGGAAAAACTTATGGATGCTTCATTCAACAATAATACCCTCGTTTATTGACTCAAATAAATTTAATACATGCACTGATCTGTCCACAGCCATCTTCCCACCGGTATTCTCCGTAAATTAATATTCCTAACGAAATCCGGTAATCACCATAACTCTATCAAACAAGAAAGCTTTACACACTAATTGCACCATATCCCCCTTCACACCTCACCCCACACCCTAGGATGGATTCAATGAGCTAAGGGATGCACGTGCCCCTACTCAAATTTTAGAAATCTAGCTTATATATTTTGAAACGATGTAGATTTGCTACTAATTAATAAAATATACCTAGCATTTGTGCCCCCAACGACCACTTAATTTTTCGTTGCCCTCACTAGATCCAATTTCAAGATCAGGGGTGTAAACGATCCGAGTCGAATCAAATATTTAATTATCGAGTCGAACAATCACTCAACAATGATGCTCAAACTCGTTTTGAGTTCGTTCGAGTAAGCGAAAAATTGCTTGAGATAGGCTTGAAGAAGTTTTAAATATAATTGAGTTCAAATCGATTATACTCGATAAAAATTTAAACACTTTCAAGCTCGAACTAGTGGTCGAGCAACTCGAAAAAAACGTTAAAAAAATACTACCAAAGAATGTATATTGATATTATAATATAATAATGTTTGATAAAGCTCGTGAACTTATTGAGTCAAGCTTACAATGTTCGAATTTGGCTCATTAACTTTAATTGTTGAATTGCTCGAGTTCGACTCGAGATAGACTCGAGTTTAATTAAAACATATTTGAACGAGCATTACGTACGCTAAGCATCGAGTTGCTCATGAGCGGCTCGGCTAATTTTCCATCCCTCTACTGGATTTGCCATTGTCCACCCTTTAAAAAATTGGTACACACCCCAACTAGACCACCTACCCCGTTAGTGTTTTCAATTTTTGTGCCTCAATTGTTATAACTCCTTCAGTTCATCATTGTATTATGCGGTTGTCAGAAATATTTGTTCATTATTATCACATTTTCTCGAAGCATCATTGGTTGTCATTTTTTTCCCATACATTTCTCTTATTTACCACTAGTTGAAAGATTAAAACTGAAATTGTAGTATTACTTATAGTCTAATGATTTTTCTAAATTTTCTTTGTTAAAGTCTAAATGTAACACCTCATAACTTTGATTTAACAACGTTATTTGATTCATAATTGATCGAGTAACCTTTTAAGAGATAATTACCCTTTGATTTATTCGTGCGTCTGTCTAAGATTATAAAGAGGTTTCCACGTTATAGAGACCCCACGTCATAATCCTATTTAAATGTGGATTTATCAATGTTTGTGTGAAAACAAAGATAATCACTAGCCAGAGAAAATGAAGTGAAAAATAAAAATTGTTGTACAAGTAATTAAAAGTGTCATCATCCCATGACATGTGTACCGATATGCGACATTCACGACTGCATGTGTTGGATTTTGCACTAAAATACAAATTGTTTTTTTTTTTTTTTAAGGGTTTCACATTGTTTCTTGAAAATAGTAGATTATTTTCGAAATAAGTCAACTCACATATATAAAGGGAACCCTAAAGAAAATAAAAATAAAGAACCCCTAATAACAATTTCCAATTAATTAAACAATTTCATTATTACTCCCTTCGTTCCTTATTATCTGTCATATTTAAGAAAAACACACAAATTACGAAAATTAGTAATTGTATCGACTTTCATTATAAAAGAAAATCTTAAAAAATATAATGGTGTATTCAATATGAAAAATTGATTGATTGAATGATGCTAGAAAGATGAAAAGTAACTACGACATATAAAAAGAATTTTTATTGGAAAAATTAGTTTATAGTCCACTTTTTCTCATTTAATTAAGTGATAATCCTGCTTCAATTTTTTTGTTGCATTAAGGACAAATAAATTCCACCGGACGAATATACCCTTATTACCCCAATTACTTCAGCTCAAACGCCTTTCCATTCTTTTAACTCAGTAAATAGATGCTAGATCTCCAAACATCAAATCCATCTGCGATAAACTTATCATCCTTGTTGACCGCCTGTTATCATCAGCCAGAGGATCTTACCGATGGCAGGGGATTGATGGCAGGGGAAAAGTGATCGGCGGTGTTGGGAGGAGTCAGAGCGTGGGTGTGCCGGTAATCGGAAGGATTTATGAAGAAGAAGGTCTTTGAATTTGAAGATGATGTGAATTTGAAATTGGATTTTAATCCAAAAATGGGATTGCTCGGGATGGCTAAGAAGATTTCATTGAGAAACCATGAAGAATTAAAACAAAACATTCGAATTGCATGAAATTTATGCAGTTTTCCACTTCCATTGTTGAGATCAGCTTTGTCTTGATCTTTCCTTGTTCGCCTCTCTTATTTTCTTTTATTAATTTCTTGATGTTGTAAAGAGAAAATGGTAATGCCAACATAACACAATTTGTTGACATAGTAGGTTTGTACAAAGATTGATTTGTAAGTTCAAAATGTAGAACATAAAGGTGCTTTTGTTTCATATTTGTGGTGTGTGGTTTGCTCAAGTCATCTCCTTTGTGTTTAGGTAATGGTTCTTCCTCTTCGGTTTCGGAGATTGATGAGCAAGATCAAGAAGAAGTGGCTATGTGTTTGATGATTTTATCTAAGTTTTCCAATAACTGGGGTGGGATGAATTCAATTGTAGAATCTTTTGACAATCAATCTGATGTTTTAGAGGCTAAATCATCTTCTATGGAGACGAAAATTGCTCGAAATCTCGTCTTTGTTCAAGTTGTTACTCCAGAAGCTAATAAAATGGATATTAAAGCAGAGGTTAATAAGCAAGAAAGCTCTGATTCAGGTTACTATTTGGATGAATGTGTTGAAAAAGGTGAATCGGATACATCTTTTGAAGGATTTTTCAAGAATGCAACTGTTTATGAAGCCAAGAACAAGTGGCCTAATGTGATTGAACCCAAGAACAAGAAGAGGCCTAAAAGAAATGCTTCATGTTGGTTCTACTTATGCTTTGGCGTTGTTAGATTTGGGGGACATAGACATTGCAACAAAAAACCGAATGGAGAGTCCTTTTGAGCCTGACATCGATACTGATATCGTTGATAATCGACATCGACATCGCTACCGATATCTGCGATATTGATCATCGACATCGTCACGACATCGATCTCGATATCATGTGCCTTAATGCAATAGATAGGCCTAGTTCAAAGGCTTACTATGTGCCTTGGCGCGTCTTCAAAGTTTTTGATCTACATTGTATCATCATGTAATAGATAGGCTAGTTCATAGGCTTATTGAACTTGTAATTCAAAGACTTGTGAATTCGGGCATGATAATTTAGTTCTTTGAACTAGAATATCCTTCTTATAATTTGGTGATAGTTCAGATCGCTTCGCACTTGTATTGATCTTCTATGTATTACCTTTTAGTCTGATGTACCTATTATCAAACTATAGTCTGTTGTACTGATCTTCTATGTATTACCTTTTAGTCTGATGTACTTTTTAGGCTTAATTCAAGTGATTAACTCTCATTGAACCTCGCATGTTATAAACACCACACCTTAATCAAGTTATCTCATTAATGATTCTATCTCTTCGAATTGTATCATATAAACCAATTTAACACGGTGTGTTAGTGTATCTGATTTTGCATTTGGAGAATGATCTTTATCTCTCGATAAAGACCTTACAAAGAAATTCAGTGATTAAATAGCTTTGATGATGGTAAATAGAGACTAAACAAGCAAAAATCTGCTTTTTTTTTTTTTTTTCATGTTGTTAATCGATGTACATATTGTACTAAATCTATAGTTTGTTGTACTTGCTATTAATCTGCTGAGTTTGTTAACAGTCTGGTGGAATGTTCTCCTGCATATTCTTGTATAATCTGACATCGATATCGATACTACCGACATCGACATCGATACTTATCGACATCGACATCGATACTTCATCGACATCGACATCGATACTATCGACATCGACATCGACATCGTGTTAATGTAAATGCCGCTATTAAATTCGGCTTTCAAATACTACGCCGAAAAAAGGTATCAAACGCGTCTCAAAATGAAGATAAAAAAATATGAACTTTGGTGAAACTATTTTGATGATCGGTGTTCTAAATCAAAAGTTACGGTCGTTTATAAGAAAAAGCGCTCCGGTTAATACAAATATTTTTTCGTCTTTCAAAATATACGTCGGAAGGGTATCGTATTTGGGCTCAAATTGAAGAGCAAAAAAAAACATGAATTTTGGTGAAAAAATTTTGATGATCGGAGTTGTAAATCAAAAGTTACGGTTGTTTGAAAAAGAAAAAAAAAAAAAAAAAAACAAACAAACAAACATAAAGCAATAAAAATTTAATACATATGCGCGCGTCCCTTTAATAAAAGGTAATTTTGTCTGTCTGAAATTGTTTGTCTTTTTTGCAACTAAAAATTGAGTGTGTCCCTATTTATTTATTTTGTGTAAAAAAAGACTTTACTTTTTTATCTCTTTTATTTTTTTAAAATCGCGATAGCTTAAATAAAAACGGAGGGAGTAGTAAGTATGTCTATCTATGAATTGTTAGGTTGAAAAACACTTGTCCAAAATAGAAATTTACCAAAAATAATTACGAGAATAAATAAACATGGAAATCAACACGCTAAATATAGAAATCTTACTAAACGGGCGGATTTGAATTCAAGATCTTTAATCACTACAAGATACGTTTGTTTGAACATCGATTTTTGTTTTGAATTACAGCCATGAGTGAAAATTGTACAACATAACAGAAAGTTATGATCAAAATCTTCATCAGTCAAAAACCATCTCTCTTTTTTCAAATAGCCGTTCCTAATTAATGTCGAGTCAAATGGTTCGGTAGCGAGGTAGAAAGATAAAGAAATAGTCGCTCCTGATTAATGTTGAGTCAAACGGTTCGGTATCGAGTTAATTTCCGGTAGAAAGATAAAGAAATAGTCGCTCCTGATTAATGTTGAGTCAAACGGTTCGGTATCGAGTTAATATCCGGTAGAAAGATAAAGAAATAGCCGCTCCTGATTAATGTTGAGTCAAACGGTTCGGTATCGAGTTAATATCCGGTAGAAAGATAAAGAAATAGCCGCTCCTGATTAATGTTTAGTCAAACGGTTCGGTATCGAGTTAATTCCCGGTAAAAAGATAAAGATGCATTTGAATTATGTAATCTATGTATATGAATATCATATTGTTATATGAACATGTCAAGATGTATGTTTATTTATTTATTTGTCTTTCTCCACTGTTTTCAAGTCATAACGAGCAAGATATTTTATGGTGCAACAGTTGTAGGAAGGTTGTATCAAGTGACATACATTATAGCCTTATATTTATACTTTCTTTCACATAATACACTTTTAATTTATCATTCGTGAAGAAATGAATAGTTGTAATATATAACACTTGGTACAACATTCGTACAACAGTTGTGTAACAAAATTTTCCTTATGGACTTGGTTTGGATAGAGAAATGTAATGAGCAAGGATACTCCCTCAAAAAAAAAAGTAACGGTACGAGCACAACCTGTTAGACATAACATGTAACACAACCATCATCTGCACCCTTGATCATGGTGTATGATCTAGTGAGTGTAAGGACACCCACAACAGGTAACACAACCATCATCTGTACCCTTGATCATGGTGTAGATTATCATGATCAATGGTGTAAATGATGGTTTTATCACCCGTTGTGTGTCAGAGATTGTGTCCGTATCCTTACCTAAATGTAATATCCTCCGCCTCAAAATGTTTGGGACGTTTGATTTTCAATCGCTTTATTTAAAGATTAATTAATCCTTCAAATTTCATCAAATGATCTAATACTTTTACATTTATGTACTTTAAGTTTCACTTTATCATAACCCTAATAATATTACATCAATTAACGAAATTCCAAGTTAATTAACTTTTAAATTAAATGAAATGTCCCAAACATTTTGAGACGTTTTTAAATAACAGTTTTTATATGTTGTTATCACGGGAAAATGTTGTGTTAGTTATCTCGTTTACATGTTACACGATAATTACGTACTAATCCATCTAGTTTTTTACGTCTTGTTTTGGTGATGCAATTTATTTTACTGAAGTTAAACGTGTTAAAGTAAATAATGGACACATATTCAAAAAAATATTAATTACCAAAACCCCCCTTGACTTTAGCATCACATCATGTTTCTTTTCCTTTCAGAGACAAAAAAAACACACACAATTTATAAACTACGTCCCAAACGTGGTTCGAAGACTGGTTTTCCTTCTGAATAGTCAGTTTAGACCCTAATAAAAACCACTAGGGCAATGTAACTTGTACTAAATAATATTTACGTTTACATTTACGTAATATATATCGGACTTTAGCGCTTTCATGATGTGTTTGCCAGCAAATTAATTCTATTTATATATACAAATAATATAATTAATAGTGGATATTAATCTAATTAAAATAAAATATTTTAAGTATAAAGATAATAAACTATTTACAAATGATAAGATAAAATTGATGGATAAATGATAGTTTATAATGTGACGAATTTCTTATGTAATCGCTTTCATCAGTATATATGATCATTTCAATTGAGCATAATATAATTAATAGTGGATATTTATTTTATCTTTAATTAATAGTGGATATTAATCTAATTAAAATAAAATATTCTAAGTATAAAGATAATAAACTATTTACAAATGATAAGATAAAATTGATGGATAAAGGATATAGTTTATAATGTGACGAATTTCTTATGTAATCGCTTTCATCAGTATATATGATAATTTCAATTGACCAGCAAATGTGGGAAGACTTGGGTAAGTAGTACATCAGCAATGCAAGGATATTGTTTCTGAACGATCGGTTTTAGACATTAATTGGACCGTTTGGAAAAGGGTTTTGCCTACTAGTTTACTTGTGAATAAACTTGACGGATCGTAATGAGTCGTAATGCGGGTTATTGGACCTCGCAGGGATGATCCAAATAGTTTTTCTTTTCTTCTGGATAATGTCTACTGAATCAGTCTGGAAAACACACATAGCGTTAGATGGGCCTGGAGTTCTTCTCCGAGTAGCCATCCTGACTTTCAAATTAGTATTTGGTGAATTTTTATATATAATTGACTATAGTTTTGAGTCAGGAGTGTGCGTGGCTGATGGAAGTGATGAACAATCGTGGAGTCATTATTGGGACGATAAAAAAACGCGATGTAAAGTATGCGTAATGCCCGGAGTGCTCATTTAATGAAGAGTTACTGTTGTATGAGATACCGAATATAAATGACCAAGGTGAACATGCACCATGTTGGCTACAAAAGACATATCACGTCCTACGTCATGTCGGTAATATTATCACAACGTGACATGCGCTACGTTGTGATGATCTTTGTTGAAGTCTTTTGATAATAGCCCAATATTGAGCTGAGCCAATGTCGTTTTGTTTGCTAAGATGGCCTTCGGTATCCCCCCAAGGCTTGATAAGTGTCACATTTGTGAAGTCGGATCATACTCATGTCAAAAACCCCCTAAACCATCGCCGGATGTATATCATAAGTTAGGTATGTTATGAGAAGACGTGCCACGGTTGAGAGGTCGAAGTCCAACTGTCTTTGACGTAAAAATATTAGATATATTACGTAGTTATTGTGAATATTCTATATTTATGTTTCTATATTTTGTATTAATTATAGTATCGAGCCTCTGTACTATATATACTCTTGTAATACTATTCTTTCAAGTGTGAATAAAATCATTCTATTTTATAATTCTATCATGGTAGCAGAGCTCTAAAAGATCCTGATTTTGCTCCACGGTGCCGCCACCTACACGGCCTAAACCCTAACTTTTTTTCTTCTCCTTCCCACCGGCGTTAATGGCCAAATTCCGGCAGCCTTCTTCTCCGATCAGCTCCCTAACAGCCTCTCAACTGCTATATGAGCAGCACTCGGCATCTTCGCCGCACTTGCACAGTATGAGCATCACCTCCTACAACCGCGGCAATTCCCGCACAAAGAAGAAATTTCTTCCACCTTCTTCTCCGACAAACCGATGAGGTTCCTCTTCGCAGCGAATAAAGAAATAGCCGCTGCAATTTTGTGGGCCGCAATTGCCCAGTCCGAACAGCTTGTCCGGGCAAAGCTATTCCGGTCACTACGCCCGACAAAGAAATTGTAATTCAAGACTGACTGGTGCCTCCAAATGCATTTATCAGCACCGCAACGGCACATCTATCAACACAGCAGCAGCGGCTTCTCCATCTCTGCTCCGGCGAGTGCTCATCACACCTACAGGTTGTCCTCTTCGCCCCAGCTGCAGCAAAATAGCTCCTCTCCCCAATTTAGGAGCAACGCAGCCATCTCTGCCTGCAGCAACAGTAATTCAAATTTTATTTTTAATAAAACAAGCATTAATCATGGTAAACGTTCCCGTCCTCGACGCCCTTATCTCGGTACATGTCAATTATGTTATGTGCCCGGACACTCGCTCGCACTTGCACACCGCTTCAAGCTCACTCGGTTGGCCAAAGCTCGGCTCGTTCGGATAGGCCACAGGCTCGTTCAGCCTCCCCACCTGGAAACTCGGCTCAATTCGTCTACATCCATATGGCTTCATGACAGTGGTGCTTCGCACCACGTGACTCGGATATTCGGAATCTCTCGCCGCTTCCTCGCATATGGGACCGGCGATATTATCATTGGTGATGGTAAATGTATCTATATTTCTCATACTAGCAGTATTTTACTCCCTATTTTCCCTGCACAATCCCTTCCTTTACGCAACGTTTTGTGTGCCCGAGCATGTCTCGTAACTTACTCTCTGTCTCTCAATTATGTCAAGACAATAATCTGTCTGTTGAATTCCTTCCCTCTGAATTTGTTGTAAAAGACCTAAGCCAGAATCAACCCCTACTCCGTGGCCCAGTTAAAAACGGGCTCTATGAATGGACGTCTCAACCTTTAGTTGCATTTGCCTCCACAAAAGCCACCTCTCAGGAATGACATCATCGTTTGGGTCATCCTGCCAGCCCGATTTTATCTACCATTTTACGCAACTATAATTTAGACTCGACGCTTTCTTCCTCTTCGCATTGTTCTCGCTTGCTTAGAGAGTAAAAGCCACAAGCTATCCTTTGGCCACCCACCTTATGTTCCTCCCACCTCTTGAAATCGCTTTTAGTGATGTTTGGACATCTCCTGTGCTTTCGTGGAATGGTTTTAAATACTATGTGATTTTTGGTGATCATTTCACTCGCTTTGTCTGGTTTTACCCGTTGACTCGAAAATCTGAGGTTCACTCAACTTTTATTCGCTTCAGCTCCATCGTTGAAAAATCTTTGATCAACCCATTAAAGTGCTATATTCCGATAATGGGGGCGAATTTATTTCCCTCCGTGACTATCTTTCTACACATGGAATCTCTTTTCTCACCACCCCACCTCACACTCCGGAACATAATGGCAGTTCTGAACGCATGCATATGCACATTGTTGAAACAGGTCTTGCTCTCCTTACCCATGTGTTATGTTTTAAAGTCTCATGTGTTATGTTTTAAAGTGAAATGTATGTGTTTTAATTAGTGGCTTTCTCTGCACCGTGAAGCACGGGAGCATTGTAACACGTTTCATTAGACCTTACGTGGTGATGTATTTATTTCTATGTGACAAAGCTAAGGGTTCGATTTCTAGTGGATTTGGATCAGCCCCTTGATAATACCTAATACAGGGAGATACTCAGGATCATTGGAAACCTTATTCCTTGGCCTTGTTGGTGTTAAATCAGAATCCAATATTTATGTGCTATCTGCTAAGTAGTGTAACTTCGAATGGTCTAAGGTCTAGTAGTCCTTAAGAAGCCTTTTATGTGAAATGAATATTATGTGGTTATCTTAAACACATAAATACAAACTTGACGTGTCTAAAAGATAAACATCTTGGTCTTTGGTGAGGCACGTTTCTCTTTCACAACTTAGAACTATTACCCCTCAACAAGGGTTGCCGCTACGTGGACGGGGTAATCTTTCACATGGGTAGACGTCGTGCCATATGAGGAGTTGAGGATATGTCGTGGTACACACTCACCATGCGAATTGTCCTTAGACTATTGTGAAAGATATTCCTTTGTTTGTTGAGTTTACTAGTGAGACTAGTAGAGGGGAGTGAGATCTTGAACGTATGTGGTATTATGTTAATGTCTCTTGCTATTTATGTAGATTCGGTACTCATACCATTTACTAAGTACTTTTGTACATATCCCTTGATTATATTCTTTTCATCCCGAGAAGGTGATGCAAGTTATGATGATAATTACGAGTATTTTGAGGAGTGACCTCGGGATGCTTTGGAAGAGCTTTTGTTGATATTTATTCATTTCAATCGTTAATAGCTTAGACTATCTTTTGAGCAGTTTTAGAAACTTGTGAAATCTTTGAACCATAGATGTTTTATTGTGCTTTCAGTTATCATTGAACTCTTTGGATTGAATGTTGTTTGGACTCGACATTTGATTTCCTATTCTACCCTTATTGATATATGATTCCCTAGTTGATTCCGTTTCCGTTATTATACTCTGATGTTGATTTTGTAAGCCTTATGTATATAATTTAATTAAATTTAAGTTATATACTTGTCGAACGTTCATTTCCGAATACAGACCCGGTATTTGTTGAAATCTATGATGATCAAAGATTTACAGAAGTAAAACCAGAAAAATCAAATGAGGAAGAAAATGAAGATCATCATCTTTATTCAAAACGAAAAAAGACGGGAAACTTGTTTACTAAGAATTTAAAGAAATTGATTCTTCCAAACAGCAATTGGAACTTCTAATTACATAGTGAACCATCCAATTGACATTTATACTAGTCTAATCTAACTAATTCTGTTGTAACCGCTTTTGCCAACTTGGATAGTATAGGTGTTCGATGAAATGCCTAAATGAACAAACCACCATCTAATCCCTTTTGTCATTAGTCTTAACACCCCCCCTCAAATTGGCAATGTCTGAAAGGCATGAACAACTTGCATACCATATAATCCCTTTTGTCATTGGCTTCCAAATAGGTTCGTTAGAGGATATGCCTGTAACAAGGTGTTAAGGATTTGTTTGTTGACTGGTTTGGTCAAGATGTCTGCTGGTTGCTCATGTGTCTGAATGGGTGGAAGTTTTAACACTTTTTCTAAGTATTTCTCTCTCACAAAGTGACAGTCTATGTCTGTGTGTTTTGCTTTTCATGCAAAACCGGATTTTCCACAATATGCAAAGCACTAGAGTCGCCGAGTAGAGTGGAATGTAAGTCGTGTAGTTGATCCGAAAAATCCTTTAGTAAATATAGCAACCATTGTATTTCACAAGCAATGGCCATGGCTTTATACTCTTACTCACTTGAACTTCTAGAAACTATAGGTTGCTTTTTGGATTTCCAAGAAATTAAGGATCTCCCTAGATATACTAGAAGACCTGTAACAGATCTTCTGGTTTTTGTACATGCAGCCCAATCAGAGTCATTGAAATCTTTGAGACTAATAGAACTGTCACTAGAGAAAAATAACCCTTTGCTAGGAGCTGCCTTCATGTATCTGAGTAACCTATATGAAGCTTTCAAGTGTGCTTCATTTGGCTTGTCCAGAAATTGGCTTAACTGTTGTGTGGCAAATGCTATAGCAGGCCTTGTGTTACCCAAATATAAGAGTTTGCCAATGAGACTCATGCATTATATGTTGGAAGACAATAGTGGAGCCTGAACTTCTGTTAGATTTTGTGTGAAATCTATAGGTGTGGAGGCAGGCTTACATTCTAGAAACCATACTGTCTTAATAGATCCAGACAGTACTTTCTCTGGTTGATGACAATTCCAAATTGTGTTCTTGCAACTTCAAAGCCAAGAAAGTACTTTAGTTCCCCAAGATCCTAGATAGTAAAAGCATTGTGTAAGAGATCTTTGAGGTGTTGAATGGTTGTTAGACTAGGGCTTCCTACAACAATGTCATCCATATACCAAAAGAGCAATGAATTCTGAACTTGTAACTTTGGTAAATATACTATGGTCATTTTAAGATTGCTTATAGCCACTTTCTATCAGTTTCTGTGTTAATTTGGCATTCCATTGCCTGCTAGCTTGCCTAAGACCATATAAAGACCTATTTAGTTTGCACACCTTTCCATTGGCCTGTAGGCCTTGTGGAGGTCTCATATACACCTCTTCATCAAGGTCCCCATGTAGTAATGCATTATTAACATCCATTTGGTGTAGATGCCACCCTTTGATTGCTATTAAGGTCATGAACAATCTGATTATTGTTTGTTTGGCCACTAGTGAGAAGGTCTCAAGGAAGTCTATTCCCTCAATTTCAGTGAAACCCTTGGCTACCAGTCTTGCTTAGCTTTCCTTTTAATCCTATACACCCATTTGCAGCTAATAGGTTTGATCCTTTTTAATAGATCAACAAATGTCCAAGTGTTGGTACTGTCTAGGGCTTTGAGCTCCTTATCCATAGCATCTTGCCAATTTGAATCCCTTGCTCCTTCTTGATATGAAGTAGGCTCAGTGTCTGCATTGCCATTGCTAATGAATCCCTAATATTTAGAAGAATTATTAGCATAAGAAACACATGATTCAAAGTGCGTGGAGAGGTTATATGTGTAGGCTTCGTGTTGATCGCGTGCAAAGCACTTACTAGCAATAGGACTAGGTCTATCATAGTAGAGTACTGGAAAATCAAGGTCAATCCGACAGAGACTCGTAAGAACGTCTAATTATCAAGATTGAGCTTGTCACAATAACGGTCCACGACCAACTATAATATAGACAATAGTAAAATTTGGTTACAATCAACTTGCAAGATTATGCAAGTTCACACGAAGCAAACTAGAGTTTCAAATGTATTAGTTCAATTATGAGTAATTAGTCATTCCCCCCACACATGCAATAGTCCTCCCCATTGGTGAATTTATTCATTGTTCAGCTACGGGTACAACTCCTAACCCTATCTACTCCGACAATGGCAGTAGATAATCTATACGCAAGCTACCCACCTTAATTGGTCCGTAATAGCCCATACGCATAAAGAACTGTAGTCACAATATTGAGCGCTAACTCGCACCGAAACCCGCCTCAGCAAAATCGCCGACATTGACCAAAGACGCCTCCTGGGTCCATCAAGATTTTGTCCTAATTAACACTTCACTAACAGTCCTTCATGTTAATTTACGATAACATGCAAATAGTTGATCAGGCTAAAAACATGTAAATCAAATCTATCGATCAACGTAGCTGGCGCCAATTATCATGAATTAGTAATTTACTAGGTATTCAGATCTAGTGATATAGACCGTCACAGATTTGAAGAACGCAACTACTATTTCATGATTTCTTCACCAACAAATCAAGTCTATAACACATGGGGTAAAATAAACTAACTACTACATAATTAAACTAAATAAGCAATTAAAACATACTAGTCGAATAGAACAACGATAGATCTACATCTTGGAAAAAACAGAAAATCATACCCTCGAAGACGAGCATAGATCTCCTTCGGATCTCTCCCTAGGCGGTGACTCCGTTGTCTCTCCGACCAGAACTCATAAATAACTAAAATAAAGAACAAGGAACTTTTATTGCATAATGCTTGTAAATTGTATGGTACATTGTGTTTTGAGGTGAATCCTCTTATTTATAGCTATCTAAACCGACTTAGGAACATCTAGTTCGACCCTTCGTCCAAGAAAACACATTTCGGAATATTCTCGATCCTCGGTAAGTCGGCATCGCCTCCCGGGTTACAGAGGGTATTTTCGTCCTTTTTCTTCAGCCGACTTGACTTGGATGCTTTTGGAATACTCTAGGCCCATTCTTTTCGTTCAGTCCACTCCAGATTTGTCCATCATGCTCAGCCCACTATTTCGTATCCTGAAAATCATCAAATAATGCACGAAATAATATCGAAACAGGGAAAATAAACGCTAAGTGCAGATTTCTCGAATCACGAACCCGACATTTGCTATTCAACGTAAATGGTTCATATTTATAGGTTGAAACAACTATTTTTAGCTCATAATGGATATAATATTGATGCCGTAGGATAGACTATTTTAACCGTCATCAGGTGTAAACATAATCATTAAGATAAGTAGGAGTTGATTTTGGTTTGATCTTCTTTGATGTGTGGTAGTAAGACCAAGTGAACTTTGAGGTTGATCAACAGAATGATCAGATCCTGGAGGATCAAGATGTCCAGCTAATAAAGGAGATGAATCTGCATACTCATCCGAAAGAGGTAATGGCAAACATAAGTCAGTATCAGAATGTGAATTGGCAAGATCAGAGAATGGAAATGTGTTTTCATGAAACACAACATCCCTAGACACATATGTTTCTGGTTTGAAGATTTAGTACTTTATAACCTTTCATGTGATCTTCAAACCCTAGAAAGATAGATTTGGTATCTCTGTCATCAAATTTGCCCTTGCCTTGTGAAGGTGTAGACACAAAACACAAGCAACCAAAGACTCTTAAATTGTCAAAAACAGGTGCCTTATTATGCATTATTTGATAAGCAGTTTTGTTATCAAGTAACGGAGTAGGGATAACATTGATCAAACATACTGCATGCAACACACAATGACCCCAATATTCAATAGGCAAATTAGACTGTAACCTCAATGCCCTAGCAACATTCAATATATGTTGGTGTTTTCTTTCAATCAGTCCATTTTTTTGAGGGGTTCTAACACAGGATTTATGATGAACAATGCCCTTTGTTCTGTAAAACAGTTTCATACTGAACTCCTCCCCATGATCAGATCTAATGATCTTGATACATTTATCATATTGAGTTTGCACCATATTACAAAACTGCTGTAATAAAGAATTAGCATCAGATTTACTTTTCATCAATAGTAACCATGTAAATCTACTATGATCATCTACAATAGAAAGAAAGTAGTAATCACCATCTACAGTAGGTATTCTGTTAGGTCCCTAAATATCAACATGAATGAGATCGAAAAAAGAGGCAGAAGTAGAAGAACTAACATGAAACTTTGGTTTCTTTTGTTTTGCTAGAGGACAAATAGTACAATTATGTGTAGGAATCTCAATGTTGCTGTCAAAAGTACGTACAACTTTCATTCTTTCTACAGAAGGATGTCCTAATCTACTATGCCACAGTAAGGTATCATTCTTATTACAAATTTGGTACAAATTGCTAGAAACAGACAAACAGGACTTCTGTGCACCAGCAATGAAAATGTATAGTCCATCTTTGTGTTCAGCTATACCAAACTTCCTCAAATTCTGCAATTCTTGCACAACACAACTGTTAGGATGAAAGGAAACAACTAAATTGCTATTTGCAGTTAATTTTCTGAGAGAAATCAGATTGAATCAGGTATGCAACACACATTTTGCGAAATTAGAAACTTGTTAATCTGTACTTTGCCAATATGTGTAACCATAACAGATGCTCCATTAGGCAATTTCACATATAGATTTGATGCTACTTTTATATCAAACATATTTTGTAAACAGAAGGTAATATGGTTTGTAGCTCCTGAATCCACGATCCAGTGAGTACTACTACCAAAGATACTTGGTCCTTGAGAAGTGGAACCTGCAGCCATCACTACAAAATTGCATTGATTGACATTTGGATGCAAGCTTTGAATCTAGGAGAGCAAATGATCATACTGGAATTGACTAAGAGCACCAGTAACACCACTATTGCATTGAACACTAGTGTCTGAACTTGATGAATCCACATTTGAACTAGGAAACTGTTCATCTGCAATGACATTATTAGCCACAGAGCCTCCTCCCCTGCCAAATTTAGGAGGATAACCTTATTTTTTTGTAATATTTTTCTATTGTGTGGACTTCCTTTCCACAATAAGTACACTGAGGTTTCTTTTAAGCACCATGGCCTCTTCTAGAACCACCATAGCCTCTGCCTTGCCCCCTTCCTTGCCCTTGAAATCTTGATTGCATAACAGCATTTTGAATTACCAAAGTCTGGAATTCTGTTGTCCACCTGTGATGCAAGAATCATAGAATCTGGGGCAGAAGCACTATAATTCAATTGTTGTTCATGGTTAAGTGCCATGACAAAGGCAGTTTTGATGTCTGGTAATGGTAAAGTCATCAAGACTTGTGACTTCACATTAGCAAAATTTCCATTCAGTCCCTTGACGAACCTAGTTGTATAAGCATTGTCATAGTACTCCCTTATAATCTGTAAAACCGGGCAAACACAGGAAGGAATTGGCTTTAACACCAAGTACTAATCCCACAACGACTTTAATTTGGTGTAATAATCTGAGACTGGCAGATTTCCTTTCTTCGTTTTCTCAATTTCCTCCTACAGATTCGATAACTTGTATGCATTACCTCTTCCAAAACGATCTTGAAGATCTAACCAAATCTATCTAGCTATGTCAAAATACATGACACTTTCTGCAACTGATGGCACCATAGAATTGACTAGCCAAGAATGAGCTAAATCATTCAATTGCATCCAAGAAGCATAACCAGTATTAATCGGGCATGGTTTAAGAACCATCCACATACAACAATTTGCCACGACTTGACAGCATTTTGGTCATAGAACGCTTCCAATGATTATAGTCGTCCACACCTTTCAATAAAGGTCAACCAAGACTAGACTAGGATTATCAAGGCTATTTCCTAATTTGCGTGAGCTATTGATGAAGACTTTGAGGAACTCGAAGAACAAAAGAATCAAGAAGATGAAGAACTTAACAGCGGAAAACCTTTTTGAAACTGATTAGCTCTGATACCATGTTGAAATCTATGATGATCGAAGATTTACAGAAGTAAAACCAGAAAAATCAAACGAGGAAGAAGATGAAGATCATCATCTTTATTCAAAACTAAAAAGGCGGGAAACTTGTTTACTAAGAATTTACAGAAATTGATTCTTCCAAACTGCATTTAATTACATAGTGAACTATCCAATTGACATTTATACTAGGCTAATCTAACTAATTCTGTTGTAACCGCTTTTGCCAATAGTATAGGTGTTCGATGAAATTCCTAAATGAACAAACCACCATCTAATCCATTTTGTCATTAGTCTTAACAGTATTCAGGAATGGTACATCACACGTAATCACAGGGATGGTGCGTGGGTTATAGAATTTTACGTGACAGCTACGTGTTAGTGCTCATAATGTTGGGTGGATCACTCCTTTGTGTAGCCCAAGCCCACTAAATAATTGGAAAAATAATAATATGTCAATTAGTATTTAAGGGAACAAATTAGTTTAATTTTTCCCTAATCTTCACAATCTTTTACAACAAAAAGAGAAGAAATTCGCAGCAATTTTTTGTGTTGCAACAGCAACTGTACGACAACCATCGGGCATAGAAACGGACTCCGATCGGCACGAAATTTTGAGGGCTTGTTCATCTCTCATTCTTCTTAAATATGAACGGTGGAATTTATATTTAAACGGTTCAATATCCGGGAAATCGTCCACGACCTGACTGCTGCGTTTCTGCTGCGTTTTCGGTGATATTTTTCAACAACTATTGTATTTTGCATTCTTAGTTGATGTTTTGGTGTTGTTGAGTTGGTTGATGTGTTTGAAACACTTTTTTTATCATCTTTTGCTTATTAGTGGAGTTTTGTGGGCCTCGGCCTCGTAGTTTTTACTCTCTCACACCGAGAGGGGTTTTCCACGTTAAAATTGTGGTATTGATTTTCTTTGTGTTTTGTTTCGCTTTATTTGTGATTTGATTTCGTTGGGGCTGCGTCATTTAGTTCCGTTGCATGTAATTGGGAAGACTTTGTAGGTATTTGTGATACGTGTGGTATTGCGATTGTTTGTTTTCCCAACAAGTGGTATCGGAGCCCCGGTTAGTTGATTTGGTTTTGAAAGTGTTTTTGGTGAATTTTTTTTATTGGTGCAATGGAAGCCAACTTGAATAGAATGATCACTAATGGGTCTAACAATGCCATTTGGAAAAATAAAATGGAGGATCTTTTGTATGTGAAAAATTATTTCTTGCCGGTTTTCAGTGTTGAAAAACCTGAAGATAAAACAGATGAAAAGTGGAGCTTGTTGCATATACAAGTTTGTGGTTATATTAGACAATGGGTTGATGATAATGTTTTAAATCACATTAGTGAGGGGAACATGCTATTGCTAGGTCTTTGTGGAAAAATCTTGAAGACTTGCTTTCCCGGAAAACTGGAAACAATAAGATGCTTTTGATGTATAAATTGATGAATTTGAGATATCATGATGGAATTCCTATGGCTGATCATTTGAATACTTTCTTGGGTATTATGAACCAACTTAATGCTATGGGTATTAAGTTTGATGAAGTGCAGGGATGGATGCTTCTTGGCTCCTTACCGGAATCGTGGGAAAATTTTCGAAGATCTCTATCTAATTCCACCCCAGATGGTGCTATGACCATTGATCTAGAAAAGACTAGTGTTTTGGAAGAAGATACAAGGAGGAAGGCACATGGTGTTTCCTCACAGTCGGATGTCTTGGTTACTGAGTCACGGGGGAGAAGCCAAAGTTGAGCTTCTAAAGATAAAGGTCGGAGTAGAAGTAAATCCAAGGGCAAGTACAAAAATTTTGAATGCAATCACTGTGGCAAGAAGGGACACATCAGGAAATTTTGCTTTAAATTGAAACGGGAGAAAAATGAAAACAATGACGAGAAAGATGATGATAAGAAGGAATATACAGTTAATGCAGCTTCTTCTGATGATTTCCTTGTGTTTCAAGAGGTTGATGATGTTATTCTTGCTGATGATATGACTAGTCAGGTTGTTGATAGTGGTGCTTCGGTCCAGCTACTTCAAGAAGAGAGTTTTTTCACATCATACACTCTAGGTGACTTTGGTGATGTGAGAACGGCTCAAGATTCTATCTTAAAGTGTGCAGGTGTTGGAGATATTAGTTTGGAGACGTCTAATAGTACCAGACTGATTCTTAAACGGGTTAAGCATGTTCCACGGATCGGGTTGAATTTGATTTCTGTTGGAAGACTATGTGATGAAGGTTATAATAGCTCATTTTCTTGTGATAAGTGGAAGCTCACAAAGGGGTCTTCAGTTGTGGCTAGAGGTACAAAGACACCTACACTTTTCTTGACTCAAGCCAAAGTTATTGTTGATGAGGCTCATGCAGTAGAGTCACGTGATGAGACCGAGTTGTGGCATAAGAGGTTATGTCATATGAGCTTGAAAGGAATGACTCTCTTATGTAAGAAAAATTTATTGTCTTGTTCTAACAGTTTGCATTTGGAAAAGTGTGCTCATTGTCTTGCAGGGAAGCAATCTAGAATTTCTTTTAAATCAAATCCACCTTCAAGAAAGTCAGAAGTACTTGAGCTTGTTCATTCTGATGTTTGTGGTCCTATGAAGACAAGGACGCTTGGTGGTTCTCGTTATTTTGTGACTTTTATTGACGATGACTCAAGAAAACTTTGGGTCTACACTTTGAAGACAAAAGATCAAGTGTTAGACGTGTTCAAGCAGTTTCAAGTTTCAGTTGAAAGGAAAACTGGAAAGAAGTTGAAGTGTATTCGGACTGACAATGGAGGTGAATACAAAGGTCTGTTTCATTATTACTGTAAGAAACAGGGTATCGGACATGAGAGAACTCTGCCAAAGACTCCGCAGTTGAATGGCTTGGCGGAGAGGATGAACAGAACATTAGTGGAGAGAGTCACATGTTTGCTTTCACAAGCCGGATTGCCTAAATCCTTTTGGGGTGAAGCTTTGAGTACAGTTGTTCATGTACTAAATATGTCTCCATGTGTTCCTTTGCAGAATGATGTTCCTTAGAAGGTATGTTCAGGTAAAGATGTATTTTACCATTATTTACGAGTTTTTGGTTGTAAAGCTTATGTTCACATTCCTAAAGATGAGAGGTCTAAGCTTGATGCTAATACTAAACAATGTATTTTTCTCAAGTTATGGTCAAGATGAGTTTGGGTACAAATTTTATGATCCCGTTGACAAGAAAGTGATTGTGGCCGAGATGTTGTGTTTGTAGAGAATGAGACTTTGCAGGATGTTGATAAAAATCAGAGTTCAACACCTCAGGCTAGTGATGGTTCAGCTGACTTGGAGATAATTTCTCCTACACCTATAGAGGAGCATGGTGCAGTTGACGACCAAGGTAATCAACAGGATGATGCAGTTGATTTCGATCAGAACATTGACGATGATATGATTGGTGAACCAAAGACTGCATGAGGGCTCCACTGCTTATTCCCGTGAGATCTACTGTAGAGAGACACCTTCTACTAGATATCCAAAGGATCGAGTATGTTTTGCTCTCGATAGTGGAGAGCCTCGAATGTTTTTTGGGAGGCCATGGATGATGAACATAAAGATAAATAGCTTGATGCTATGAAAGACAAGATGGAGTCTTTGCATGACAATCACATATATGAGTTGGTGAAATTGCCTAAAGGGAAGAAAGCTTTGAAGAATAAGTGGGTCTTCAGAATTAAGAACGAAAACGGTAATTCTACACCTCAGTATAAAGCAAGATTAGTAGTCAAAGGTTTTGGTCAGAGAAAGGGCATTGATTTTGGTGAGATTTTCTCCCCTGTTGTGAAAATGTCTTCTACACGGACTGTTCTTGGCTTGGCAGCTAGTCTTGATTTGGAGGTTGAACAGATGGATGTTAAAACAGCTTTTCTTCATGGTGGTTTGGAAGAAGACATATACATGGAGCAGCGAGAGGTTTCCAGTGAAAGGAAAAGAGGATCTTGTGTGCAAGTTGAAGAAGAGTCTTTATGGGTTGAAGCAAGCGCCAGATAAAGGGTATAAGAAATTTGAGTCTCACATGAAGGAGCAGGGTTACTGAAAGACTACTTCAGATCATTGCGTGTTTATTAACAGATTCTCAGAGGATGATTTTATCATTCTTTTACTCTATTTGATGATATTTTGATTATTGGCAAGAATGCTTCAAGGATTGACGGGTTGAAGCAGCAGTTAAGCAAGTCTTTTTCCATGAAAGACTTGGGCCATGCAAAGCATATTTTACGGATGTAGATTACTCGTGACAGAGAGGCTGGGAAAATTTATTTATCACAAGGGAAGTACATAAAGAAGGTGCTTCATAGATTTAGCATGAGTGATGATAAAGCAGTGTCCAGTCCACTTGCATCTCATTTCAATTTGAGTATCAAACAGTGTCCTTCTAGCGATGATGAAAAGAAAGGTATGCAGAAGGTCCCGTATGCTTCAACATTGGGTAGTCTGATGTATGCCATGGTATGTACTAGACCAGACATAGCTTATGCAGTTGGTAAGGTTAGTCGTTTTCTTTCTAATCCTGGTAGAGAGAATTGGAATGTTGTGAAATGGATTATGAGATATCTTAAGGGTACTACGGATTTATGCCTTACTTTTGATGGTGAAAAACCAGTGTTGGTTGGTTTCATTGATTCTGATATGGCTGGAGATGTTGATTCTTACAAATCTACTACAAGATATTTGGGTAAATTTGCGTGGGAGTCGTGTCACGGCAATCGAGGTTGCAAAAATGTGTTGCACTTTCAACTACCAAGCCGAGAATATTGCAAAAGAATCAAAGAATGTAAAGAGTTGTTATGGATGAAGAAGTTTCTCCGGGAGCTTGGTTTGAAACAAGATCAAGATGTGTTGCTTTGTGATAGCCAGAGTGCTATTCATCTGGTAAGAATGCAAATTTTTCATTCTAGGACCAAGCACATTAATGTTCGTTATCATTGGATTCGGGATGTGTTGGAGTTGAAGTTGCTAGCACTTGAAAAAGTGCACACGGATGACAATGGTGCGGATATGTTGACAAAAGCGTTGACAATGGAGAAGCTTGAGATATGTCGTTCTATTGTGGGAATGACAAATTCCTCCACAATGTCTTGAGGGGGAGATTTGTTGGGTGGATCACTCCTTTGTGGAGCCCAGGCCCACTAAATAATTGGAAAATAATAATATGTCAAGTAGTATTTAAGGGAACAAATTAGGTTAATTTTTCCTTAATCTTTACAATCTTTTACAACAAAAAGAGAAGAAATTCGCAGCAATTTTCTGGTTGCAGCAGCAACTTTACGGCGAAGATCAGACATCGAAACGGACTCCGATCGGCACGAAATTTTGAGGGCTTGTTCATCTCTCATTCTTCTTCAATCTGAATGGTGAAATTTACGTTTCAACTGTTCAATCTCCGGGAAATTGTCCACGACCTGACTGCTGCGTTTTCGGTGATATTTTTCAACAACTCTTGTATTTTACATTCTTAGTTGATGCTTTGGTGTAGTTGAGTTGGTTGATGTGTTTGAAACATTTTGTATCATCTTTTGCTGATAAGTGGAGTTTTGTGGGCCTCGGCCTCGTGGTTTTTACTCTCTCACATCGAGAGGGGTTTTCCACGTTAAAATTGTGGTGTTGATTTTCTTTGTGTTTTGTTTCGCTTTATTTGTGATTTGATTTCGTTGGGGCTGCCTCATTTAATTCCGTTGCGTGTAATTGGGAAGACTTTATGGGTATTTGTGATACGTGTGGTATTGAGGTTATTTGTTTTCCCAAGACATAATTGATCAATAGTGACCAACACTGTGGGATCATACATGCTGATCATGATTTGAGCAGTTTTTTGCTTTTTTTTAACCGTATTGGTCGAGGTTAAGGCATCTTTGAAGGCCATTCCGTAATTCGAATAGTGTGACATACGAGTTACTACTATGTAACGAGTGAAATAAGTGAATATCAATTTAGATTTGTTTTTTAATTTTTGTGTGATACTTAGAAATCGTCGGATATTATGAGCGGATAATTGATCTTTTCAGAGAATTCCAAACTGCAATTTGGTGTTTTTGTTGATGATTTATGGTTGGGTCGCTTTGAGATCGCCTACATACTAAAGTATTGTATGAAATAAAGCCCAATAACATAGTTTCGAAAGATTGACATAAGTCCTTTATATATATGCATCCCGCGTGGGGAAATTAATACACGAATCCTTTGATTTTTGGGCCTATATTGAAGATCAATGCGATGTCAATTGTGAGGCAATGATGGTTGAATTAGGCTGTAATCCTGAGATGTGATAATCATTTATTATGACGGTTAATGAACAAAGAAACACTTGGCCAGATCTTTTGGGAATAACTATTATTATCCAGATAAACAAACATATTGTCCTAAAAATAATAAGAAGAAAAAAAACTATATTATTACTCCTATTAAAATTTAAAATTGTTTATCCAGAACAAGTCGATCAATCAGTCCACACTTGTCTAACTTAAAATAGAATGTTTTCCTCATAGATGCCCACACGGGCATATGGAAAAATAGAGAAAGGTTGAAGACAATCATTCATCCTGGATTAAGCATGATAGGCCGCATGATTTTTGTAATACGGGTCAATGATCGAGAATAACACATCCTATTACAAGTTTTTAATACATTAATTTTAAATATCTAAGCATCACAAATTATATTATGGCCCTGGCCAAGTATACACACGGGTCAATTAACAGATTAGTTAATACATATTAGTGACATAATTTTCAAAAGGTGATATAAAAATACATACAATTTTTTTTTTATTTTTTGGTTTGGGGTCACTTGACCCAAACCTCCCTTGGTGCAGCTTACGTGTTTTATTTTCACCAACATCATATGTAACTTAATAATTAAAAAAAAATTGTAGTAAATATCAACTCTATAACTAAAAACACTCGTGTAAATTCACTTGTCTTCCAAAAGAAAATATAAAAACTAATATATCCAATATCAACATACGTACCTGAAAAATTTGTGAATTATATGTGAATTGTTATGATTGTACGAATAATGTTTAAGATTTTCTATGTTACATCACGATAGGTTGTTTGTTTTTCCTTTTTTTAATAAGGAACAAAAGAATTGTATTCAAGCGTATCCGCTAGAGTAGCGGTCAAAATATTACCCCAAAAAAACAAAATGAAAAGAATCTAAATCATATCTAGCTAAAAGATGCGTCGGCACATTACCCGCGCGCCTAACAAAAGAAACCGAACTAGAGAGAAGAAGTCAACATGTCTAGTTGGCATACGCCTTATGTTACGAGCCATAACAAGCAACTGAGTGACTCACTATATTTTGGATAATGATTCGTGCATGTACATAAAATTTACAAATAATATCATAATAATTGTGGTTTCGAGTGTTTTTATGTTTTTTTAAATTTCCTTGTTTTTTGGACCAATTTTTCAATTTTCTTTAAACATAAGAAAAATGGATGGTGAGATGAAGAGGGTGTAAATTTTATGTAAAGATTTGGAGGGACACATATTGTTATCCGTCTCTAATTCAAACATTTTTTATTATTCGATCGGTTCATACATGTCTTAAACACTAAACACACGAGACACGCCAGCCTCAATGATATCATTAACTAGAATACAATGTGGAAGCCACGGAATTATAATTTACAACTCAAGAAACACAAACTGCAAAGTACAAACTACCCATATCACAACGAGTAAATTTCCATGTCAATAATTGAGTCCTTAGCTCATCCAACCATACCCATACAAAGCTTTTCTCAATTTGCAGTTGTACTAAGGTTTTGTGGGATCAGTAAAACTTTATGGTTGAGGCTTGTACGCAGATTCATGCAGTTTACCATTCAAAAAGGCATTATTAATCTCCACCTGATAAATAGGCCACTTGAGAGTCACATCAATTTCTAATATTACCCTGATAGTAGAGGCCTTGGCTACAAGGTCAAGGATTTCACTATAACCAATTCATGCATATTGATGAAACCCTTCCGTCACTAATATGCCATTGCGCTTAAGGACCGATTCATCAAGTTTTAGTTTAAGTTTATTAACCCATTTGTTACCCACCATATTCTTGTTGAAACTAAGTGGCATGAGGTTTTAGGTTCTATTTTGGCATAATGCCACGTGCTCTTCATCCATAGTTGCCTTCCATTGAGGTTGTATAAGAGCTTTTGATGCTTTGGTACGTTCTTCTAGTTAGTGGGAAGAAATCTACTTTGTAAGACCTACAAATTTTTTCGGCTTGAAGATTCCACTTTTTGATATGGTTTGAATAGGACTATCAAAATGGGTGGGTTGATGTAGATGAGACATACTATGGTATGATGGATTGGACTGGAAGGAAATGTGGTAGAAGAGAGCGATGAAGAGGGAATATAGGGCAAGGAGTATGAGTCGGGGACTAAGGACTGTGTGCAATATGTGGAGAAAGAACATAACTAGCTGGAGGTTCATGAAAGACTTATGAGGACTGGACACAAGAGGGTATCTAGCGACTTCTGAGGATGAAAAGACAACAAGATTGAAACTAAAGGTTGGAGGATCAGATGTTGATGGTATGAAGGAAATGCTTAAGATTTATGAGGAAAGTGGACTTCATTGAAGTAAACATCTCTGCAAACGTTGATCCTTCCATCCGAGACAAGACATTGATAGACATTATGAAGAGGACGAGTGCCAAGGTTTATGCATCTTTGAGTGTGAAACTGAAATTTGTGTTTGTGAAATGGTCTATGTAAATGATAACAAGCATATCCAAAGGTTTTGCATAGGGTGTAAGTTGACTTCTTGTTGCGTAGAACTTCATGTGGCGTTTTGAATTTAAGAACCACATTGGGAAGATTGTTGATAAAGTAGGCGGCATATTGAATAATGTGCCACTTGAATTTTTGAGGTAAATAGGCCTTGGCTAATAGAGTGAGACCAATCTTTGTAAGGTGACTCTTTTTTCTACCTGCCTTCCCATTTGGTTCGGCGAATGTGTGGACAAAGATATCTAAATTAAATGCCAAGTTATTCAAGCAAGGGAACAAAAAACTTATATTCATCTCCCCAATCTAATTAAACAATATTAATCTTAATCTTAAATTGAGTTTACAAGAGTTTTAAAGTTAAGAAATGTTTTCAAGACCTCCGATTTCTGTTTCAAATGGAATATCCATGTGAAACGACTAAAGTCCTCAATGAAGTGTATGTAGTAATAGTATCCAGACATTGATCTGACTTGTGAAGCCCCCATAGATTTGTGTGGATAAGTTCAAAGGAGTGGAGGTTTTAGTGTTTGAATCAAGAAAAGGAGTGGAATGGAGTTTTCCATATTGGCATGCTTCACAAAAAAGAGAGTTTCTCATTAACTTGTACATTACAATTTTTAGAACATGTTGCAAAGCTCTAAGGGGAGGGTGACCTAATCTCCAATGCGAAAGATCAGCACAACCATTTGAAATAGACTTAGAATCAATACAACTCTTAGAAATGAACCTGGCATTAGACTCAACAGTTTGAGCAATGCCCTTAGGATAAACTCAGTACTGGACACATAAATAGAACTGGTCCATATATTATATCTAGCAGTCTTAGATTGAAGAGATCTCTTGCTTGGTTTGGGATAATGAACTTGATAGAGACCCTCTCTGAGCAACCCTTTCAATGGCATAGTCTTGGTAACTTTGTCCTTAATGAAACAATAGAAACCAGATAATTCAACAAGAACAAAATCATCAATGACAAGTTTAGAGACACTCAACAGATTTTTAGCAATTTTAGGAACATAGAGGACATCTAAGAGTTGTAAAATAGTCTGAGTGTAAGGAAAAGGAAGAGTTCTACTACCAATACGAGCAATAACAAGTTTCTCAACATTGCTTATAACCATAGCATCAAGAATCGTCATACGATGACCTCAAGCCCAGATCAGAAAGCCCAGATCAGAAGTAATGTGATTTGAGGCCACACCATCTTCATATAGATGAGCTAGCTTTGTGAAAGCTTGTTACAAGCTATTAATGAGCTAGCACTGTGAAAGTTTGTTACAAGGAACACATGGCACTAGGCTATTGGTCACAATAGGACAAAGACTATCTACCAAACGATTACTTCAATAACACAAACTACTTATACATAATACAAGACCCTAGTTATCAGTTTAGCTTGTCAGCTCTGTTTTATCTTCAACATCCTTATCTTCAATATGCTTAATATTACCTATAAAAACTTGTCTTTTGGAAAGATTTTTTTTTCAATTCTTTGTTTAGCCAGTGAATCAATCACTCAATTTGTATTTTCAACCGACTCAAACACATATGAAAAAAAGAAAAAGAAAAAGAAAGAAGAAGAGTGATGATATAGGCACAACAGTTGTGCCACAACGAGTGACACAACGGTGATATGCACCGTTGATCATTTTAGATGTACATCATAATGAATTTTGACACATTATTATCAACAGTACATATCAACGTTGTGTCACTTGTTGTGACACAACTGTTGTGTCTGTATCATTACTGAAGAAAAAAAATTGTAGCCAAGACAAGTTTTTCTCAAGTTGACAAAGACACCAATTGATGATTATTGGGCCTAATAAATTAATTGGAGCCCACAAAGGAAGAAAAGTATATTTTAATCCATCTCATTTGGGCCATCTCTAATAACGACCTGGCGAATTTTGTGTGGGCCTCATTTATATCATATTCTATGAGAAACTAACCAGGGGGTTTGACACCTCTTCACGTCATGATTAAGAAGGCAATGGGATCACAAATTTGTATCATGTGCTGTTCTTACACGTTGCAGCTAAAGTGGGACCACTTTCCCTACACAAAAGAAAAGGTAGAGCCCACCCTCTTTAAACATATTGGGCCCACAATCCCAAAGGAAGAAGAATTGGAATGTAGTGATATATCCACGACGATTGTCACACCACCAATAATACAACACAAGTTTAGTTATTTATGTTGATTCTGACTTTATTCAAGGGTAAGATCTAACCAAGAGATTTTTCAACATGACGTCTAATCGGTAGATCTAATCAAGAGATTTTTCAACATGACGTCTAACCGGTAACTTCCACAGGTATTCTTAAATCACATAGCACTTGAGCCAGCTGTTTGATTTAATATTTCTAATTTTATTTTGGTGGAAAATGAGGCAATGATAGTATTCGGAAGAAGAAAAAAAACCTTCCTTCAATACCACAAAATACTTCACATACCATAATTGCTACACTCAATAAATTACTTCAACATCATGATTGTGACAAATAAATTAATAAAATTACTTATGGCACAACTAATTTTATAAAGTAAATTTTAGTCCAACATTAATAAAAAGTAATGGATAAACCCATTGTACATTCAATTCTTAATCAGAATTCTCAATTCGAGAGTTGCGGCACCCAATGTAGAATTTGACTATGATTGGCACTCCCGAGGCACGTATACCTAGTGAGATCCATTCTCTTGAGTCCCTGCTAGTAGATCCACGAGTACTTATGGGGATTCCCCTTGGTCTAATTCCACGCTTTATGATACATGTGAGTCGGCATGCTCGATGGCTTTACTCTAATTCCGGATAACCCAAAATCTCATGGATGTGATTAGCCATATCTTTGAGAATTAGTTTATTTAACTTACGCAGCGATTGATTGCCGCGTCGTGAGTTGTGACACTCCATTTTGACGGTTTGGAGATGGCGATGGTGATTGAACCGGTGCCTGAGTTTGATAAGAACTTCTTCCCTACCAGCCACCGCTAGCCATTTCCACCCATGATTCGTTAGATAACTCATTCGCTCAAATCCATCCAGTCATATCCCATTTAAGCCACCATATCTCATTATCCCATGCTCTTCCGGTAGAGCCCCCTTCTCACTAGCATTGAACCTAACCATCAAATTAAATGAAAGATAATGTCAAATGACATATTCTACAACTAGTGATGTTACTTCTAGGCATCAAACTGTCAAATCATTTTCTAATGGTGAAAATCCTTATCCCTACATTACTACCATGAAATTAAATGGTACAAATTTTTTGGATTGCTGCCAATCTGTTAAAGTGTATTTCACTGGTAGAGGAAAATTTTGATACTTGACTGGCATAGTTAAGGTTTCAGATTCTTCAAAACCAGATGATGTTTTTGTTTGGGAAATAGAGAATCCATGATCATGTCATGGTTGATCAACTCAATGGAATCCAGCATTGGTGAAACATCACTTTTGTTCTAATTCCAAATAAATCTAGAAGGAATGATAGCAACTTAATCTAATCGGGGAAAACATGATCAAGCTTTTGTCATCATATCCGAGCTCAAAAGTTTTGAGCAAGGTTTTAAAGATGTAACAAAGTATTTAAATCGTCTAAAGACCTTGGGCAAGAACTTGACTAGCTGAAAACAATCAACTAGAATGCTCCACTAATGGGAGCAAGTACAAAAAGGCCCTTGATGAATACAAAGTGAGTTTTTGGGGGGTGTGAACCCAGAATATGATCCTGCAAGAGAAATGGTTATGTCCCAGAGTCCTCTTCCCAATATCATTGAAGCCTATGCTTATATCAAAATAGAATAGAGTAGAAGTGCTGATGACGGTCAACTTGGTATCATATTTTACAATCAACTTACCTCGGATTTGTGCTCTCAATGGGGATAATATGTATGAAATTATGGGTTAGTTAGCTAAATATGATTAAGCCACATCCGGGGTGACTAAATTGGTATTATATGTATTAACCGTGTATTTTATGCGTTATTTGCCATAAATAGAAGCTACTATGTGTGCTATGGTTTTATTGACAGATGAACGAGTGTATGGAGCATCATTTGGGTTGAATATAAGAGTCAATTGATAAAGAACTGAACAGAGTTGAAGGTTGAAGTGTTTTGAGTGGAGATTAGATCCGAGAATCTGATCGGTAACGAAACATGGGCCTAGCAGTACGAACGGATTCTGGAGCGGACTGGACAAAAGGATTGGACCTAGGACATTCCAGAACCTTCCAATTTAAGTCGGCAGAAGACAAAGTACGAAAATGACCTCGATTCATCGAGAGTTGCCGCCGACTAATCGAGCCTCCCAGAATCTTCCAGAACGCGTTTTCTTGACCTATCTTATATTAAACCGTATATCACTTTTTGGGTCGATCCGATCAGTCGCCCATGCACAAACTAAAGAAGAGACATCTGGACACAGCTTTTAGGATGCTCGGATATCTAAAAGAAAGTTTAGGAAGTGGACTGTTCCTCAAGACAGAGGGAGATCTTATCATTGAAGCTTTTGTGGATGCTGACTGGGCTAGTTCTCTGTCTAATTAGAAGATCCACTTGTGGCTGGTAGGTTTTCCGTAGTGGAAACCTAATATTTTGGTAGAGCAGAAAGCAATTTTTGGTGGCCAGAAGCAATGCAGAAGCATAATACATGGTTGTTTCACAAGTTATCTATGAGATTCTATGGGTGAAAATATGATTATAGGAAAGAATCAAAATTCAAGAACCTACCAAAGTCTACTGAGAACGCAAGTCTCTAGAGATGACCAAGAATCCAACTCAACATGACAAAACCGAGCATGTTGAGATTGACCAAAATTTCATCATAGAGAAATTGGAAGGAGTGGATTTCAGCATATCTCACATCCTTACACATCAAGAAGTTGTTGACATGTTTATTAAGGGGCTCAACAAACTGCAGTTTGAGTTTTGTAAAGGCATGATAAACCTATAAAAACCTCGTTTGAGGGGGAGAGTTGAAGAAATCAACTAATTAAGTTAGGACTTAGCATTGATAGGACTCGGCTATGATAGCACTAAGTTGTGATAGGACACAACTTTACTAGTCTCTGCGCATCTGGTATGTACACAATTGGTCCCAACACAGCTGGTCTCTACGCAGCTGGTCTCTACTCACCTGGTCTCAACCCTCTTTGTTGTTGTTCTCAGACTCATCTGGTGATATTTGCTGTTGTTCTATGCTTACGATATCGGCATAATGGTTGTGTATTATGTCAATTCCATAATACTATCTTAGTGATTGTCTTAGTTCGTAATATTTTTTGGACTGTTGTTAACGGTATTGTTCTCTTTTTAGTAATTGGGTTGTTGTCTATTCACCCACAATGGCTATTTTTGTAATTTGTAATTTGTAATCTATTTAAACGCAACTATTCCAAGAGTTGTGGTATGAATGAAAGACACACTCTTTTATCTTCTTTTATTTATATGCATTTTTACATTTGTTGCACAAAAACTTAGAATGCTAAATCATGTCTTCATGATAAAATCAAGTTAACACAGAAATGATAAAATCTTTGATGCATTGAGTTTCTACATTGAATGTTGGGGCTGATATCTGCAGATTCATCTTCAATTGGAATGTATTCCTCTCCTACAAACATGATTCCTTGGTTTCACTAAAAAATACAAGATGAAAGCCTCAGTGAGTATTCCAGGAGTATAAATGATATATCGGATGTAAAACATATATATTTTTAGAGATTTTGACATTTTTAGTCCCTCAGGTTTTAGTTTTGTTACAAAAATAACCCTTATCTTTTTGAATGCCACTTTTGGTCCCCTATGTATTTTGATTTAATTTTAGGACAATTATCCAATTATCCGTCTAAGTTAACGCCGGTTAAACGTTGAATTCAATCTGACAGCCACGTTTGATTTAATTTCCCATCTAAAATCGATATTTTCCTGACGGATTCAACGTTTAGTCGACGTTAACTTAGACACCTAATTGAGCAATTGTCCTAAAATTGAAACAAAATACAAACTTAAAGGACCAAAAGTGTAATTCAAAACATAAGGTATTTTTGAAACATAGTTAAAACATGAGGACCAAAAGTGTTCAAATCCCTATATTTTAATAAGATTTTGTATTTTTATAACGCCATATGGATTCAAAAGTGACAGCGATGAAATCATACTCATGGTATTACAATATAACAAATGAACTCACTCAATTGAGTTTGAAGCTACACTAACATAAATGTAATCTTGTCATAAACACTAGTTAAAGGGGGCTGACGATATATGGGCCCACTGGGTCGGGTTATTTGTAATTGGGCCAGGCCCAAAGTTAATAATGGAGACAAACGATCCAATCAAGCCCGACCATCAAAATGTCGACCGCACCAAGACGCTGTATGTAATAGTCGGAGGAGCAGACTACACCGTGTCCTCGACCGACGAATGGTTTCGGACGAATGCTTGGTCGAATGCAATGGAGACCGAGTCAACATCAGTTCAACCACGATAGATATGGGTAGGCCCCACGATCAGCAACGTGCGGAAGTAACCGTTGATAACTTCCCATCACACAAGGAAGAGAATCACGATCTACTACTATATAAGGGATACCCTGAACTACGAGGGGGACTTGATTCCAGTTTTATTACTTAAATTGGATACGTAGGCAGCTCTCTCGAGAGTTCAGTCCAAATCATACCCAAATATTCTTGTTCTTGTGTTATTTCCTAATTAGAATTACCCGATTACCCGTTCGTAATACCCATACAACATCATTTGGCGCTAGAAGGAGGGTCGATTCTAGTTAGTGAGCAATCAATACAGAAAAAATGGCAAGAAACCAAGGAAATTCAAAGAAACAACAAAATCAACAGGAGGAAGAAAGTGACCAGCAGATACAAGAGGACTCTGAACGGACAGTGTCAGCCATTCCTGGTCAAGGCGAGACTTCCGCTCAGAAAGAAACAGGAGATGTAGGCTGCGATTCGGGAAGCCGCTTCGAGAATATAGTTCTTTGCATTGGAACCTTCTCGCTCAGATTATCCCAAGCATCGAAGAGAATACTACTCGGTCGAGTTGGATATTCCTCCCATCGACCCGGACTCGCCTCGACAATGGTGCCCTCGAGGTCTATTCCCAAAAAGCAAGAAACGGCCTAGACCTTCTTCATCGGGGACATCTTCTCGGTGATTCCTCTTTCAATTTTGAGGATATGTCCGCCGATGACTTTGCTTGATTCTGTAAGTGTTTTCCTAAACACCTTCATTTTGGTTTTAATTTCTGTCTTCTAAGATATTCTCTTTGCAGTGTTACCGCCTGGGTAAGGCCTTGCACAAGAAAACTTCAAGCATGGCTAAAGATATCTCTTCCTTGCAACACAAAGTAATTCAGTTAAACGAGGCCAACGCCAAAATTGCCAGCCTGGAAGAATCTAACCATGAAGCCAATGCTAAGGTGGCCAGTTTGGAGGAGGTCCACCTTGCTGATCAGCGAGAGATTGAGAAGTTAAAGTCTGATTGTTAAGGGTGAAATTCATGGTTTATTCTACGTTATTTCCGTAACAATATCCTTCGTATCTTTATGGTTTTTATAGAAAATCATTGGTTTTATCTAGATATTGAGCAAACGTGTATTCTAAATGTCTAAGTGCAGAACCGAGCTAATTATGTGATTTTATAGGTAAATATCGTTATATCCGTGATATTACATTTTGCACATCTTTATCGTGATGGTAGGTACCTAAATATGTCATGAGAAGTGATGGGATGAGCTTAAACAATGGTCAAGTGAAGATACGAATGGAAGGAAGATGGAGATAAAGCTTGGAATGAAGCATTCAAGCAGCCGAACTTCCGACGCAGTTCTTGATACGATATACACTGATTTGACTCTCGACCTCAAGAGAAGAGTTGTAGGGCTTGAAGAGAGGATTCTACAGGATCTTGAATCACTTCATTCCGACTTACGAGGCCCGAGATATGAGCGTTACAAGTTTGAATAATGATGTTGTGGTATTGGAAAATCCCAAAACGACTCGTATCTGACGGGCTAGTCAAAAGGCGTTTTCTGAAGAAGAGTCCTTAATGAAAGTTGTAGAGTTTTCCGAGGGCTTAATTATGACGTTCGGATCATAATTTTTGGAGGTCTACAACTCAAGATATGAATTTTAGAAGTTTGAGTTCAAAAAAAAAAATGCAAATCAGCATCCAAGGGGAACCGACAGCATCTATATATATATATATGCGCATAATCAACCCGAGGAGACAAATTTTTTGAGCAGCCGCAATTCACATCAACAGAGAGGGCCGACTTTTTCTTTTTTTTTTCCTTTATATTTTTCATTCCAAAACACAAAATTAGGGTGTAAATTTCTCAACAATGAGGAGCTAATTTCTTCATCAAGCAAACTAGGGGAAGCGTTTCAAACGGATTTTGGTTTCAGATTATTGTATTGATTGATTTCTATCAAAAAAAGGTTAGAACTTTTGTATCGTTTTCATATCGTTTTTACATTTCGATCGATAGATTATGTGTATGATTCGACAATCCGTTGATGACGATTAATGGAACCCTGGTCACTATACAAAAGTTTGAATCTTTTAAACCAAATTATAACGAAAGTTGTGGTTTAAACGGTTTAGATTTTTGGATATTGATAAATATCCCCACCTAAGAACGTTAAAGGATCGATCTTTGATAAAAGATTGTGAATAAAATCATCTAAGCAATTAGAGATTTGGGCATTCGGTTAGGTGTAATAATCGTAACCTTGGGATAGAATCATTTGATTAATAGTTTGAAACCGGTATTTGTTTGATTCGTGGAACCGTGTTTGCTTGCTTTTATATCACTGCACTTGGATAATTGTTCAAGCCTTCACCCTAGTTGTTGATTATTATTTTTCTGAAATTTACTGCTTCATCTGCGTTTTACTTGTTCACCGCGACTCGCTCATCGTCGTTTTTCTTGTTCATTCTTGCATAATTAGTATAAACTCGTGACATTTGCAACTAAAACTTGAATCGATACAACCCCAATTCCCGTGATCGACTCCGTTACACCATTTTGCTACGACCTTGCACTTGAGGCCCACGACCGGATTATAAATTTTATAGCTTGTTTTAATCGTTTTATTTGATATAATCCGTTTTCTACAACAAGTTTTTGCGCCGTTGCGCCGGGAATTGGCAACGGTTGTGTGTTCCTATTTTTGTTTTAGTTGTTAGAATAGCCTTAGATTAATTTGATCACACGTCCCTGTTTTTTATAACTTAATTTAGTTTTTCTCTTAGTGTAGTTAAAAAAAAAAAAAAAAAAAAAAAAAATTTTTTGACTGAAAATATCACATCCAGTGTGAAAATTTTCACACCCGTGAAATTTTGTAGCTTAAAAAAAAAAAAAAAAAAAAAAAAAAAACCTTTTAGCCGAAAATATCACACCTGGTGTGAAATTTTTCACACCAGTGAAATTCTACAATCATCCAATTTCATTCCTTCTTTAAGTCCTTTCCTTTTCCAGTCTTTCCTAATCACCTTTAGCAACCTTTCACACCTTGTTCCACTCTTTTTCCATTCCTTGCAACCTATTCTCGTCCGAACACCTAAGTGTCCCTTCTAGAGAGTCGGTTTTGAGTGCTATTTACTTTTGCTCGCCTTTCCGTTCATTTGACAAGGGTGCCTTATACGACTTAGTAAAAAAAAAAAAAAAAAAAAAAAAAAAAAACGCTCTCTTTGCGCTCCTCGATTTTCACTTGATTGTATGCTTACACGGCAAATCAGACCTTTAATTTTCAATCCGAGATCGAACGTATTATTGTCCGCCCAAACCGAAAAGGAGGCAAATCTCTTTAGGTGGTCACTCGATAGAAAACCTTGAAGAAGCTTGCCAGGAAGAACTTGAAGAAACCGTTATCACAATGGTGACAATAGACGGTCATTAGCAGATTATGCTATGCCGGGAGCCATCACGGTAAACCCTGCTGTAGCCCTGCCTGAAATCGCAGCAGACCACTTGAGCCGAGGCCCGAAGAAGAAGTTGTAGTGAGTAAGAACCTTTCGCCTTGGAGAAAGTAGATTTATTAGAAGCTATGTTGCTCTCCTCTAATAATTTGCAAAGTAAAGTTTTAAAGTCTAGTTTGGAAGACCCTCCGATTGACCTCGAGTTAAAACCGTTATCAAACATTTAAAGTATGTTTTCCTCGAGAGGGTGATCGGCTTCCGTTAATTGTTTCCGCTAAGCTGACAGAGGAAGAAGAAGCGAAGTTGTTGGCCGTCTTGAAAAGAAATGAGAAAGCTTTTGGCTGGCAGGTAGGAGATATCAGAGGTATATCTCCTGACGTATGTATGCACAAGATAAAAATCGAAGAAGGAGCCAAGCATATTAGACAACCTCAAAGACGGTTAAATCCCCACATGCAGGAGGTGGTGAAGAAAGAAATTATCAAGTTGCTTGATATGGGGATTATATATGCGATAGCTGACAGTGATTGGGTGTCCCCACGCAGGTGGTCCCCAAGAAAGGTGGTATCACCATTGAAAAGAATGATAAGGGAGAAGAAGTCGCTTTGAGATTAGTCACTGGTTACCGTGTGTGTATTGACTATAGGAAACTGAATGAGGTAACCATGAAGGACCACTTCCCTCTCCCCTTCATTGACCAAATGCTCGAGCGTTTGGCAGGACACCCTTTATTTGTTTCTGGGCGGATACTCCGGTACTTCCGAGATCCCTATAAACCCCGTTGATCAGGAAAAGATGACCTTCACCTGCCCGTATGGTACTTTTGCTTATAGGCGAATGCCGTTCGGCCTCTGTAATGCTCCTGCCACTTTTCAAAGATGCATGTTAGCAATTTTTGACGGGCTAATTGAGAAATGCATGGAGGTCTTTATGGACGACTTCTCGGTGTTTGGTAACTCGTTCGATGATTGTCTTGCTAATCTGGACAAGGTGCTTAACAGATGTGTGGAGAAGAACCTAATCCTCAATTGGGAAAAATGCCACCTTATGGTGGATGAAGGGATTGTTCTTGGCCATAAAATTTCAGCTAAGGGCATAGAAGTTGATAGGGCCAAAATAGAGGCCATAGAAAAGATGAACTACCCTAAGAACGTGAAAGAAGTGAGGAGTTTTCTTGGTCACGTCGGCTTCTATAGAGATTCATTCAAGATTTCTCCAAGATCTCAAAACCTCTATCAACTTTACTTAAAGAGGACGTTGTTTTCAACTTCGACAATGATTGCAAGTGTGCCTTCAAAGAGCTTAAACATCGCCTGATCTCCGCTCCGATTCTGATCTCTCCGGATTGGAACTTACCATTCGAATTAATGTGTGATGCTTCCAACTACGCCGTTGGTGCGGTTTTGGGGCAAAGACTTAATGGTAAATTCCAACCTATCTACTACGCCACCATACCTCGAATCCGGCACAAGCAAACTACACTACCACGGAAAAGGAACTTTTAGTCGTTGTTGTTTTTCATGGACAAGTTCCGGTTATTTATTGGGTGCCAAGGTGATTGTCTGGACCGATCACGCAAACTCTGCGCTATTTGATGAATAAAAGGGACGCAAAACCGAGATCGCTATGCGTTGGATTCTTACCCTTCAGGAGTTTGATGTTCATATTAAAGATATCAAGGGTAGTGAAAACACAGTAGCGGACCACATATCAAGAGTGTTGCCCGTAGTAGAGGAAAATCCACAAGACATCGATTTATATTGCCCTTTTGAGAGTGTTATGTCTGTGAATAGTTGCACGTCTGATCCTCCGTGGTATTCTTCAATCGTTAATTACCTCCATTCCCAATATCTGAATCCCAAGTTTTCGTATCAGGAGAAGAAGAAATTCTTCTCTGATCTCAAGTATTATGTCTGGGAAGAACCGTATCTTTTTAAACTCTGTAAAGATGGGTTGCTTCGCCGGTGTGTCCTCGAATCGAGCAACGGGACATAATTGAACAATGTCATAGTGGTCCCACCGGGCGCCACTTTGGTCCTGGAAGACCGTTATAAGATATTCCAATCTGTTTTTACCGCCCTCGATTTTTAAGGATACTGAAGCCTTTTGTAAAGGCCGTGATAGGTGCCAAAGAACCGGTGCTTTGACAAGGAGATATGATATGCCGTTAAAACCCATTTTAGAGTGTGAGGTGTTCGATGTGCAGGGGATTGACTTTATGGGTCCTTCCCATCCTCATGCGGGAATAGATACATCCTAGTCTGTGTAGACTATGTGTATCTAAATGGGTGGAGGCTATCGCCACCCCTCACAATGACCATAAAACGGTCATGAAATTTTTAAAGAAAAATATTTTCGTGAGGTTTGGCTGCCCGAGAGCCTTAATCAGCGACGAGGGGACGCACTTTTGTAATCGACCACTGGACAAAGTATTAGAGAAATATGGTGTTCGGCATAAAACCGGTACACCATACCATCCTATGACAAGTGGTCGAGTAGAGCGTAGTAACGAGCCTCAAGAAGATCTTAGAAAAGACGGTTAACAGTCATCGGAAGGACTGGAGTCTAAAATTGGATGATGTACTGTGGGCTTACAGGACAGCTTACAAGACACCTATGGGTACATCTCCATATCAAATGGTTTATGGAAAGCCATGTCATTTGCCGGTCGAACTTGAGCATAAAGCTTCTTGGGCGGCGAAGTTTTAAATTTTGATTCCAAAGCTTGTGGTGAGCACAGACTTGGCAGATGCATGAGCTAGATGAGTTCAGCTCCAGGCCTCACGAGGCGCCCAAGTGAGTAAGGACGAGAATGAAATTGCTCCATGATAAGAAAATTAAGCAAAGAGAGTTTCATGCGGGAGAGCAAGTCTTGCTATACAATTCCAGGTTACATTTGTTTCTGAAAAGCTACGGACACGGTGGTCCGGCCCGTTCGAGATTTTGCAAGTCTTTCCAAGCGGAGTGTTGGAGCTAAAAGGAATTGGTGATCGACCGCTTTAAGGTAAACGGTCAAAGGTGCAAACATTACATTGGTCTACCAAAGGAGGCACCTTTGATTGTTCGATTCTCGACATATTTGAGTGTGTGAATCTCAAGTCGATGACTTTACTGAGTTTGCACAGATTTATTCACCGAGGCCGTTATCGAATCACCACCAAGTCTTCTTATTGGAAGTTGGGATATGGAGCAATATTGTAAGGAAATGCATCCAAGAGAGGAGGAAGGAGGAGGAAATCAACGGCTAGAAAGATTAAAGGAGCACAGGAGAGTTTGAAGAGCGTGATGCCTGCATGCATGGTTGTTTTCGTGGTTACATTGCCGACAAGAGCTCTTTTGATAGAGTGGATCGGCCGAAAGATCAAGTGGCCCGATCCGGGTTGAACTTTCACTAATCGTCGAGCCCTCGACGTTAAACAAAGCGCCGGTGGGAGGCAACCCACCATTTCTTTGTTTCTCTTTTTGTTTTTATGTTTTTGTGATGTTTTGATGTAAAGTTGTATTCACTTTGGGTTTAATCAAGAAATTTCTGTTTGGTTTGCATGCTGTTTAAGTCGAACGCCCGTTTTCTCTGAATAAAGCCGTTGTTCTTTGATTAAACATTAGTTGATTTGGATATTTTCATTTGCGCTTGTATAGCACTATCTTATTACATAGATGTTCTGTACTTCCTCGTTTCATCCTTTCATCTATGCATCCTTGTTAATTACATGTTTATACTATGCACTGTGTTCTCCTTTCTCTATATCTATCTCGTGCATGTTTCCCCGATGCCCCCAGATATTTTGTTGTGTCTATCAAGTAATGCAGGTTACTTTAAGCTATTTAGCTGATACAAGCCTTCTACATACGGGGATCGTTGCCTTTTTCATGCTGCAGCCTGCTCAACGATCCGAACTTTATAAATCAGCTAAGTACTATACTTTCCTTTATCTCTGCACAACTTGAGGACATGTTGTGTTTTAAGTGTGGGGGAGGGGATAAATTGTGTACCTATATACCTTCGCTCATATCATGATAAGTTCAATGAAAAATGCACAAACATTTGAACTTAATGTCCCGAGTGAGCAACTACATGCCGATGTTCAATGTTTAAACTTAATGGATGCCTGAGATTGTGTATGCTAGATGAGTTAGAGGTTCACCTGACCCTTATTTCACGTGCCTTATCAAATGACGAGCTAATTTAAAAAAAAAAAAAAAAAAAAAGGTTAGATCCATATAGGTTAAGCATTCCTTGATTAGCTTATACTATGTGCTTAATGCTATATTTCGTAATAGTTTGGATTTAAATTCAAAGTATGACATATTGTGAATATCATAGAGTTTGAATGTGATAAGTAAGTCATTGCCAAAGTCTTGAAGTAGTAATAATAAATAATTCATTACTTGAGGCATTATGCTCATGAGTTTTGTATAGCCCATGGCTTAGAACCAACCGCCCAAATAAAATCTCATATAAGTAGTGCTAATTGATAATAAATGTGTGTGTCGGAAGCTGGTTTATGATTTGAGTGAGGTAGGGCGTATCACGAACGTCCTATACCACTATGACGACCAATAGCTCACGACAGTCAGAAAAGCTGCCTTATGATTTGGGTAGTTAGGGCATATTTCAAAATGTCCTATTCTACTATGACGGGCAAGAGCTCATTTTTGATGTGTGTTAAAAAGTGAATTTGAAAAAGAAAAAATGTATAATAAATCGGAAAAAAAAAAATTTCAAGACTTGGCCAATGATGATTTTATACCCAGTATAAACTCTTATGATATGTTGTAGGAATCATCCTCTAAGTATGTCAGAAATGGTTTGATTACTTTCTATTATATTTTCGCATGCACATCTAAGCGTCATCTATGCTTAACTTAAGTGTGATACTAGCTAGTTTTGCTTGACTTAAATTCAAGTTGGGGTCTAGTGGAAGTTTGATATGGCCCTTGCACACAAACACTTGGGTGAATTTCTACTTAGTTACTATGCACTTTATTTAGTATCCACCTATTCTGTGATTCTGAGCTAGGTTTTGTTTTGTTTTGCTCGGGACGAGCAAGTTTTAAGTGTGGGGGAGTTGTTAAGGGTGAAATTCATGGTTTATTCTACGTTATTTCCGTAACAATATCCTTCGTATCTTTATGGTTTTTATAGAAAATCATTGGTTTTATCTAGATATTGAGCAAACGTGTATTCTAAATGTCTAAGTGCAGAACCGAGCTAATTATGTGATTTTATAGGTAAATATCGTTATATCCGTGATATTACATTTTGCACATCTTTATCGTGATGGTAGGTACCTAAATATGTCATGAGAAGTGATGGGATGAGCTTAAACAATGGTCAAGTGAAGATACGAATGGAAGGAAGATGGAGATAAAGCTTGGAATGAAGCATTCAAGCAGCCGAACTTCCGACGCAGTTCTTGATACGATATACACTGATTTGACTCTCGACCTCAAGAGAAGAGTTGTAGGGCTTGAAGAGAGGATTCTACAGGATCTTGAATCACTTCATTCCGACTTACGAGGCCCGAGATATGAGCGTTACAAGTTTGAATAATGATGTTGTGGTATTGGAAAATCCCGAAAACGACTCGTAATACGACGGGCTAGTCAAAAAGGCGTTTTCTGAAGAAGAGTCCTTAATGAAAGTTGTAGAGTTTTCCGAGGGCTTAATTATGACGTTCGGATCATAATTTTTGGAGGTCTACAACTCAAGATATGAATTTTAGAAGTTTGAGTTCAAAAAAAAAAAATGCAAATCAGCATCCAAGGGGAACCGACAGCATCTATATATATATATATGCGCATAATCAACCCGAGGAGACAATTTTTTACACAGCCGCAACACATCAACAGGAAGGGCCGACTTTTTTTTTTCTTTTTTTTCCCTTTATATTTTTCATTCCAAAACACAAAATTAGGGTGTAAATTTCTCAACAATGAGGAGCTAATTTCTTCATCAAGCAAACTAGGGGAAGCGTTTCAAACGGATTTTGGTTTCAGATTATTGTATTGATTGATTTCTATCAAAAAAAGGTTAGAACTTTTGTATCGTTTTCATATCGTTTTTACATTTCGATCGATAGATTATGTGTATGATTCGACAATCCGTTGATGACGATTAATGGAACCCTAGGTCACTATACAAAAGTTTGAATCTTTTAAACCAAATTATAACGAAAGTTGTGGTTTAAACGGTTTAGATTTTTGGATATTGATAAATATCCCCACCTAAGAACGTTAAAGGATCGATCTTTGATAAAAGATTGTGAATAAAATCATCTAAGCAATTAGAGATTTGGGCATTCGGTTAGGTGTAATAATCGTAACCTTGGATAGAATCATTTGATTAATAGTTTGAAACCGGTATTTGTTTGATTCGTGGAACCGTGTTTGCTTGCTTTTATATCACCGCACTTGGATAATTGTTCAAGCCTTCACCCTAGTTGTTGATTATTATTTTTCTCAAATTTACTGTTCATCCGCTTTTTCTTGCTCACATGATCTGCTCATCGCCGCTTTTACTGTTCATTACCGCATAATTAGTATAAACTCGTGACATTTGCAACTAAAACTTGAATCGATACAACCCCAATTCCCGTGATCGACTCGGTTACACCATTTTGCTACGACCTTGCACTTGAGGCCCACGACCGGATTATAAATTTTATAGCTTGTTTTAATCGCTTTATTTGATATAATCCGTTTTCTACAACACTGATCTTGCCAAAGCTGAGGGTATGATCTTCACCCAAGAGGAACAACTGAACTTAAGAGATCAGCGGTTGGCGAAATTGAACGAGGAGCATCTCGCAACATCTTGCTACCGCAAAGAAGATGAAGGCTGATTTTGACGAAACCTTGAGGCGATGGAGGAAATCCACCGCCGTAATATCGTCCGTAAGGTTGTCGTCAGGTATAAGTCTTCTCCTCGGACTTATGAGGAGATCCAGATCATATTGGCTCCTCGCTTCTACGCAGAGGATATACACTTGGTGTTGATGAGGCCAAACTCACCGACTGGTGATTAACTCTCTGCCTAATCACCGATTGTATGATAAAAAAGCAGGGAGATCTTCACGGCGATATGATGAATACAAGAATGGAGAAGACATAATTAGCAAATATGCTAAGAAAAATCTGCTCAACCTTCGGAGAAGTCCGCCACTGTGTAGAGAAACCTGCTCAACCTCGCCTCCTCTACATCTTAACTTAGTTTCCTTTGAAAACTTTGAGTTTGCCTGACTTTTGATAATAACTATGTATGTAACTTCTTTTCAAGACATTTTTAATCTCTTTATTTTTGAGTTTGTACCTGTGAATTTGACCTTCTTTGTTTCCCTGTTTAAAGATCCATCTATGTTTAGAGTACTTTTGTTTTGTCTTCATATTGCGCTGCAAAGAAGTTAGGATCTTTAATCCTTAGCTTCTTTAATTTTATCTTATATCCTGCGCAGAATGTTCTTGCTCTGCAAGTTTAGCTGTTACTCGTTTATAGTCGGGTCCTTTGCCCAGAATGCCTTTGCACTGCAAGTTTGGCATCCATAATTTTTTAATTATGTGATTTGAAATCTTTGAGTGGGACTTCGCCTGTAATGCTCTTTATGGCAAAGTTCGGCATTATAGTTGTTTAAGTGGGACTTCTGCCCAGGATGCTCTTGCACTGCAAGTTTAGCATTTAGTTATTTAAGTGGGACTTCTGCCCAGAATGCTCTTGCGCTGCAAGTTCGGCATTATAGTTGTTTAAGTGGGACTTACGCCAGATGCTCTTGCAATCGCAAGTTTAGCATTTAGTTATTTAAGTGGGACTTCGGCCCAGAATTTTCGCATTGCAAATTACTGATAAATTAAGTATCCTGACCTTAATTCCTTGTTTTAGCACAAGTAAAAACAAATACACATATAATCATAAAATCGAAAGAAACATTGATTCAAAGTAGCATTATTTACAGAACAAAATTGTTTTAAGGAAAAATTTCCTTAAATGAACAAAGATTCCACTTTTCTAGAACTGCTTTTCCCAGAGGCATCGGCTAGTTGATAAGATCCTTTTCCATGTATTTTGGCAATTTTATAAGGACCTTCCCAATTTGGGTCTAGCTTTCAGTGGGACCTGTTTACTAGCCTCATTTTCGCCTCAAAACTAAATCGCTTTCTTTAAAATACGTACCTTTAACTTTTGAGTTATAGTATTGAGCAATTCTCTGCTTGTATTTGGCCATCTCAGATCAAGGCTATGTCCCTTTTGTGCTCCAAATCATCTTTGAGGTGCAAAGATGTCTACTTCTTGAGTTTCTGGACAGTATAATTCGGTTCTGGGAGACTTGTGCCCTATCTCTGCTGGTATTACCGCCTCGCATCCATATGCTAAAGAGTATGGAGTTTCCTGGGTAGCAGCATTTGGTGTAGTCCTGTATGCCCATAAGATATTTGGGAGATGATTTACCTAATGAGATCCCTCTTGTTCCAGTCTTTTCTTCAGTCCTTGCTTTATTTGCCTATTTGTCTGCTCTACCTGCCCATTGGCTTGGGGATAGGCCACTGATGTAAAGTGTTGAGAGATTCCAAAATTGGTGCACCAGGCTTGTATTCCTTGATCTTCAAATTGTGTGCCATTATCAGAGATGAGGACTTTGGGGATTCCATATCTGCATAGGATGTTTTTCCACAAGAATTTCTCAGATTTGGTTGGTGTGATGGTGGTTAAGGGTTCTCGCTTCCACCCACTTAGTGAAATAATCCACCGCCACTACCAAAAACTTGAATTTTCCCGGTGCTGTGGGTAATGGACCCACTAAGTCTACTCCCCACCGATCAAAGGCCATGGAGACACAATCGGTATCATTTTACTGCAGATTGTGTGATAGGTTACTATGTACCTGGCATGTTCGGCACGTCCTGACTAGAGTCTCTGCGTCTTCTTGCATGGCTGGCCAGTAATATCCATATATCCTACATTTTCTGGCCAGAGCTCTTGCCCCCAGATGATTTCCACAAATTCCGAGGTGGATCTCTCTTAATACATAATCTCCTCATCCGAGTAACGCACTTCAACCAAGGGGCTGTATAGGATTTTCGGTATAGAACGTCATTGAACAGAGCATACCTGGCCGAGAGTCTTATCAATTTCCTGGCGCGTACTTTATCCTCAGGAAGTCTTCCATCTCTCAAGTACATGACAATTGGATCCATCCAAGTTTCTGATTGTGTTATTGGTTGTACCTCTATCACATCACAACTCTTCTGCTTCAATTGTTCGACTAACACCTTTTTATTGGACAAGAAGTTCGATCCTAGCTTCGACAAAGCATCTGCTCGGGTGTTTTGGGCTCGAGTTATCTGTTCCACCTCTATCATCAAGAAATCTTGCGCTTCTCCTCTGTACTCTTGCCGATACTTTTCATAGGACCTTCCTTTGCTTCATACTCCCTTGATGTGATTTGTTACCGGTTGAATCATGTAGACTTTTAAATTCTGCACGCCCAACTTCTGTGCTAGGTTTAATCCAGTTATCAAAGCTTCGTACTCTGCTTCATTGTTAGTTGCTTGAACCCAAACAGGATGAATTCAGGTTGGTGTCTCCTTTCACTGAAGATATCGATGCGTTCCCATGTCCCTCAGGATTCAAAATTCCAAAAATTCAGGCATATGATGGAACTAAGGATCCATACGACCATATGCATCAATACATTCAAAGATATGAATTTGTATAATGCTCGTAAGAGATGAAATGCGTGGCATTTGCAACTCTTCTAACTCGAAAGGCAAGAGATTGGTTCAATAAGTTGAACCCCGCATCTATACCGATTTTCCCACTCGACCGTAAAGTTCATGCATGCATTCATCGCAGCAAGGCCTTTCCAGAGAAACAGGACTTATTTGCTGACGGTTAGGCAAAAAAGTGATGAAACAGTTTTACAATTTATCAAAAGATTCAATGGGGAATCATCCCAGATAGCAGATCTGGATGATAAGTTCTTGGTAGCATCCTTCATAGCGGGACTTAAAGAAGGGCGGTTACTTGCGAAGCTAAGCAGCAAAGATCCAAAAACGATGGAAGAATGTCTGGAAATAGCATACAGACATTGTCAAGGAGAAGAGGCCAACAGAGCCAAGAGAGAAGAATCCCATAGGGATGCTAAAAAAGGAAAAACCGAAGATAGGAACAACAAGAAAAGGAAATCTGTTTGGGATAGAGTAACCGCCCCTATCTCTGAAAGATTAGGGAAAAAGGGCGCTCTGCAGGACAGAGACCTAATTCCTCTGAATAGATCTCGCGACCAAGTGTTGGCAATTATGGAGAAGAAAGGAATTGCTAAGACTCCTCCTCCGCTGAGGGGTCCAAGGGAAAAAAGAGACCACACCAGGTGGTGCAAGTACCATAAAGACATTGGACATGACTCAAGCAAGGTAGGATCTCGATCGTAGATATCGACGCAAAGAAGAATGGAGGGAAAAATCGATGAGTGCATCGATCGAGCGCAGGAGATAATCCCAGAGGAAGGAGAGAGTTCAAAAAACATAGTAACAAAATTAAAACCAAAATGAAGGTGTTTAGGAAAACACTTACAGAATCAGCAAAGTCATCAGCGGACATATCCTCAAAATTGAAAGAGGAATCACCAGAAGATGTCCCCGATGAAGAAGGTCTAGGCCGTTTCTTGCTTTTTTGGGGAATAGACCTCAAGGGGCACCATGCCGTAGGCGAGTCCGGTCGATGGGAGGAATATCCAACTCGACCGAGTAGTATTCTCTTCGATGCTTGGGATAATCTGAATGAAGGTTCCAATGCAAAGAACTATATTCGAAAGCGGCTTCCCCGTAATCAATCGAGCTACATCTCCTGCTTTCTTTACGAGCGGAAGTCTCGCCTTGACCAGAATGGTGACATCGTCTCTCAGAGTCCTCTTGTATCTATTTGGTCACTTTCTTCCTCCTCATCAACGCAATATGGATCGATCGTCTACATTGGCCATTTGTAAAGAGAAATAGTCAAAGTATATTCATAAAGCAAAAGGAGGAGAAAAGACAAACCTACGCTTTCGATATTGTTTCTTGGTAAATTCTACATAACCGCAGCCCCGCCGTTAGAAGTCGGGCGAAGATCCACCAACGCAGAGCCGATAGTGCTCAAAGTCAAAGTAATGTTATTATTGGAAAGGTATGTAACCGTGAGCTTCGCCTATAGGATCCTCCAGCTTTATCTTTCATGGAGGAAGAATTCCAACGACCAAGATCCGCCCAGGTGTTGTGCTTTACAAAGAAGAAACGCTCTGACCATTTCTTCTTAGTCTTATCTTTGGTAGACAGAGGGATGATTTGGGCTAACCTACCGGATCTGCGACAAAAATGGTACCACCCTCCACTACCCTGAGTCAATTTGCACTGATAGAAGTTCCTGAATAACTTCACAGAGAAGGGTGTGGTGTTCAGGCGACACCAAATCATAAAACCTACCAGAAATTTAACGCTATTCGGATGTATTTGGCCGACCCCTAACTTATAATACTTTAGCACCTCAATACACCCAGGGGGAAGAGGGAACCTTAATCCGCTATGGAGCTGATCAGCATACACTGTACAGAAGCCATCTGGGGGATTATACGCATATTCAGTGGATTTAGGAAGAAGAACTGCAAAAGGCTCAGTCTGAATTTTGTAAGTTTTCAATAGATTGACCATTTCTGTTTTGGTCATCTTGCTTGAGACACCATGGCAGGCCATTATCGCCTTGGTTTTATCGAATCGGTTGATTTCTCTCTTCAATGTATGTAAAAAGGCAGTATGGTCTTCTGGGTACTGATGAACAATTGAAGTGGGGTAAAAATCCCAGGAGGCGTAAGATGAGAGGCAAAAAAGACACAAATGGTTATCCCAAAAGTGGAGGTATTTCTTAAATCAATTGAAGAGGATGGATGATCGAGGGTTGTTGCGGTTTCAGACAAAAAAGCAGGGTTAGAAGTCACTTCCTCACTCTCTATGGACCTAGAAAGTTTCTCTGGAGACTCAAACAACTTTTCGATAGAATCGCTAGAGGCGATTTGCTCTCAAAGACATGAACAAAATGAAGATTTCAAAAGAAGTAAAGAACAATGAAAGAGACTTACTTGTAATCACGAGACGCTATTCCAAAAGTCTAATATAGAAGGGCGTTTGACAAGAGGATGATTATATGACAAGAAGTGGATACGACGCAATGGTTTGATTCAATCGCATATGATGATAACAAATGGGTGCAACTTGGCCTCGTTTCGCGTAAAATTAATAACGAAGAAACCGTTTGTGCTGGCGTTTGTAAACGATCTACACCCTAGTCCGGGGACTTGTGACGATATATATACGGCCCACCGGGTCGGGTTATTTGTAATTGGGCCAGGCCCAAAGTTAATAATGGAGACAAACGATCCAAATAAGCCCGACCATCAAAATGTCGACTGCACCAAGACGCTAGATGAATAGTCGGAGGAGCGGGACTCCACCGTGTCCCGACTTGAGAATGGTTTTACGACGAATGCTTGGTGAATGCAAATGGAGACCGAGTCAACATCAGTTCAACCACGATAGATATGGGTAGGCCCCACGATCGACAACGTCGGAAGTAACCGCTGATAACTTCCCATCACACAAGGAAGAGAATCACGATCTACTACTATATAAGGGATACCTGAACTACGAGGGGACTTGATTCCGCTTTATTACTTAAATTGGATACGTGGCGCTTTCTCTCGAGTTCACCCAAATCATACCCAAATATTCTTGTTCTTGTGTTATTTCCTAATTAGAATTACCCGATTACCCGTTCGTAATACCCATACAACATCAGGGGCATTTGGCAAATTTTATGCCGGTTCATAGGACAAATAACAATTAACAATTAAAATCGTGCGTAATAAACAATCACCACTAAAATAATGTCCTTGACTAAAAAAATAAATAAAGAGAATAGGGTTTTTCCTGGAAAAATATGGTGCTGTCTTGACTTTTATATTCATCAAACAAAATTTAATTACAAACTTAGTGAATACACTTTAACCTTAGTCAATTTAGTACCAACTAAAGTAAACCAAGTCCAAATAACCCTGTCCATTTCAATTTGGTCGTTATTGTTTGAGTAAATAAGTTAGTGACAGAAGGATTATTTTTTATTTTGGCCATAGTTGTTCTAATAGTAACAAAAATAAGGGTGTCTGTTCTCAAAAAAAAAAAGTAAAAAAAAGGGGTCATGTGAGACAAAAATAAGGGTGTCATGTGATTGTCAAACTAAGTCTGCTAACAACAGGCCAGTAAATTGTGTTGTATTATTGTCTCAAAAGTTTAAGTTTAATTATAAGATGATAAATAATTAATATTTTAAATATTTCAACACATAACCTCAATTCTAGAGATACCCAACAGATGAAACAATATTTTTTTTTGGCGAAATATAATGTTTGTAAAGAGGACTATGTTAAATTACCATCTATGGTCAAAAGTTTAAGAATATAAAAGGTAGATAATTTACGTTTTACTCCATCCTTTCCCATAAGTGAAATGCAGAATTTTACATCATTCATAATGGTTTGATTCATGATGGTGTAAATGTATGTTTTCTCAATTATTATAATCATATTATCGTGGAAACAAAACATTAATTGCATGCGATTCGTGACTGCCATTGGTCCAATGTCGTATGGAAACAAATCATTCATCGAAGTTGCTAGACGACCTTTGCTCAACCTGACGATCCGATGACTTGGTTGGCTAACTGCCTGAAAATTAACATGTACAAGAACGATAACATTGATTTTTGGAGATTTCTGTTTCGAGAGATTATGCAAGGATTGTGGTACTGGCACGAGTTTCATCAGCACGATCGCTCCGACCCCCAAAGATGATTTTCATCTCGGAAGCTATCCGACGAGCGAGGGAACTTAGGGTACGTAGCGTGGAGTTGATTATGAAATCATAATTTCTTAATTTAGCTCTTTGTACAGATTTTGAACATTTCATTGTACAGTTTTTTGGTGTATATCAATAAAATATCCAATTTCGACAAATACATATATATATATATATATATATATATATATATAGTAAGCAGGGGCGGCTCCAATAAAGGGGGTTATGGGTCACCTGACACTCTAAAATATTAAAAAAATATTTATAGGTATATTTTACATTACTTAAATTTTTTATACACTAATCTCTATTAACCGACTCTCCAAGTTTTTGAAATATTAGCTATTGACTCATATCATACTTAGATATTTAAAATTAATCTTATAAACTTATAATACAACGCTATCGCTTTCGATTAAATAACGTATCGCACTCTTTGAGGAGCGCCGTGATGGTAAAGACTTCTTCCAATTTATAATGTTGGTGGAGTTGAAATCAAATCTCAATCGTTTATATAGAAGAGTGTAGTAGTTGCATCATGCATGCAAAACTCAAAAGTCATACTAATCTCTGCACTCTTTTTACGTTATTGGCTTGATTTTCCTACCTTTTGTGTACAGTAACTAATAATTTTTCTCTTCCGGAGCCTTTTATTAACTTTCTCATAAGGTCCACCCCCATTCCAACCCCCCACACACACACACAATCCCCACAAATATTTCTGAATAATTGGGGTTTGTAGATAAAAATCTGAGTAGGGTTACGCGCATACGCCACTGTTATCTTCTTATTGATTAATTGCAACAATGGTTGGAAGCAACTAGAAAGAAAGTGGCTTTAAAGTTGGTAGACAAAAACTAATGAGATATTAGAATTTCATTAGCAAAGGCCCAAGTGGAAGCTTACAAGAAATGCTATTGTTAGACTAGTTGAGTTTCTTAATATCATGCAACAAATGAAAATAAGATAAATGTTACGCCATAATGGTTGTGTCGTAACGAGTGACACCGTCACTTTTTATCATAATAATGATAGTGCCACAACAAAATTATCACATCAAAATATCATATCGTATATACTTTTGCTCCATTGATTATTAACTGAGACATTTTGATTACTAATGAAACCATAAAGATCAATGGTGTAAAGAGAAATATTTGTGGCTCAATAAAATGTGCACAACAATGTGCCACAACACTCTTTATTACCATTGATTTTTATGAGACCTACTTGAATCAATACGTCTCACATCATAATCAATGGTTCAAAAGTGTGTTATGCACTTTATTGTGGTCATTTTGTTGTGGCACTATCACTACTATGGTGTAAAAGTGTTTTCCTAGACTCTTTCGCCTAGAGGAATTCAACGAGTGTTTGGTGAGTGATAGAGGGAGTATTGTGGATAGGGGGTTGTCTTGGGAATGAAGGTGGAGAAGAGAGATGAGGGGTAGAGAGTGGGGAGAGTTTGTAGAACTTATTGCTTTGCTCTCAAATATCTCTCCCATTGCAGGTAATTCATATACTCCACTTTGAAAACTTTGCTCTAATGGTAACTTTTCAGTGTGTGGCTCGGCTTAAAATAACCCTTCTTGGCACTACTTATATTGGAGCTCCGTCGGCTATCTTCCCATAGAGGTGGAATGCTACTATTCCTCGAAGGTCAACATCTTTAAATTGAAAGTTGCTCACAACCGTATCCCCACTGGACTGATATTGCAAAAGAGGCATTCGTATTGATAGTTTGGTTTGCCCTATTTGCAAGGTGGTGAATGAGGACATCTCGCATCTACTCTTTCACTGTCCCTTTGCTTCTTCTAGTTGGCGTAAGATTGTTGATTGGCTCTCTATTCCACGAGCGTTACTTATGGATTAGGATTCATTCATTCAATCATCTCTTTTTTCGGCTAGACAATGTGAGAAAGTCAAAGTATGGGATGTTGTTAAAAAAGTTGCTATTTGGTCTATCTGGATGGCTAGAAATCAAATTGTGCTTAACTCAAAATATCTCAATGTGGACATGTTATTTGGGGAAATTCAAAGTAGAAGCTTCGCCTAGATCACCGGTAGAAAAAGTAATATCAGTATCGATTGGACAACTTGGAAGACTAGTCCGCTCTCTTTTACCATATTTTAGTCATTGTGTAGCTAATTGGTGTTAATTTTTTCATTTTTGTTTCACTTTGGTTATGGCTTGGTCGGCTTATTTCTTAAGACCAGGTGAACGTTTGTAATTGAGAAACTTTGGACTTCTAGCGCCTTGCTAGCCCCTTAATAATAATATCATTTGCTTTTAAAAAAGCAACTATATATAAAAGTGTGTTGTGATACTTTGTTGTGACTATTTTGTTGTGGCACAAATATTTCTCTTTTCATCATTGATTATAATGTAGGCCCTATTGATTATCATGTAGGCCCAATATAATCAACAGTGCAAAGGTATGTTGTGTCATTTGTTGTGCCACAACCGTTGTGTCTGTATCATCACTGAATGAAAAAATTTATCTATGATGCAACTATTGTTTTATCCTCGTGACAAGGATACATCAAGATCACCACATATCAACATTTTATTTGTTTGTTTTATCAGGTCAACTCGATTATTGTACACATAGGAACCGGTCTTTGTATGACCACATCTCTGGACAGCTCAGACCTAGGCAACTTACGTGGTGTCTATCTACGTGGTGTCTATCTTTGAGCATTAGCATCAAAGTCCTTATACTGTCTTTTATCTTCACAATAGGGTTAAAATATAGGGATACAACAAAAATACACTTCATCAGCCTCCTCATCTTTTCCCCACAATAGGGACCATCAACAGTGCCACCCCAAATGTAGGGTGGTACTGTAGCTCACCTTACATATTTTTTATTCATTCTTTATCTCTCTTTCTCACAAAAGTTAATTTTGGAAAAAAAAAAATTTATAGATAAAGTGAATATTTTAATGGTGTAAGGATAGAGATAGTGATCTTTGATGTAGAGACTAATTCGATTCTTTGTAAAGTAGTGATATGTATTTTTAATAGTATTTTTGGGGATAATGATATGGACTTTGATGCTAATGCTCTTATTATAAGTCTTGACCACCCCCCGAGTCACCTCGGGCTAGTAACAATGATCCTCCTATACACTCCATGTATGTCTAAGTGTAAGTCTCCATAATCCTAGACGGACAACTACTTTTATTTTTAACATCTCGCTCCTTGAAAATTCTTTCTCGACCAGAGTCGAAGCCGCCATACGATCTTATCCATCCCCAAAACATATATTCTTACCGCAAATCTGATAAAGAAAACTAAATGGATTATATTGTCTCATTCATATTCACGCACTTGTCTCGATAGAGACTGGCTGAAATTTTACCAACTTGTAGGAGGCCAATGTACCACCCCCTCGTAGTTCATCTGTAGCTCTCCTTCACGCCTATAAATACCCTAGTGATACATCATTTAGATAACTTTTGAATGCTAGCAACATTTCGATTTTAACCCCTTATATCTTTAACTCTCACACATATTCTCACACTTTCATAGCCGTAAACGCTCTATAGCATAACTCATTGAGTATCCAATCTTTGGTTGCCTTTATATCATTGCATTTATTTATTGATTTAATCGTCGGAGGAGCTTTCTGAACATAATTTATAGCCCGTTCGACGCGTGTTTCTCTTATCAGGTCACCAGAGCTTACTGGAAACTCACAGGCATTCAAGCTCAGTTCACTTGGATCTCCCCAGATCCAACCGATTGGCGAGACAGAACTCGTCACTGTAAGGAAATCGATCGGATTGCACAATGAAAATTCAAATATTGATTTATTTTGACCCGAAAACTGACTGTGAATAACAATAAAATACACAAAAGAGAGGATAAAGATTATTACCAAATTCATCTTTAAAATCGCCGCTTTATCTACGGTTGTTGGTTGTGCACAAAGCGATTTAAGCATCCAGCCTCTAGTGGTGATCCACATGAATGACCACCGAAATCCTCGTATGACTCATACTAAGAAAGTTTGCCCACAAGGTCAACTTTTCTTCTTCCCAAATTCTCGAGTCTATGAATCTCTCTTTTTCATTGGTATAGTAAAGAACTTAACACATCTTCCTTTTTATAAGGAGAAGTGGTGCCCAAATCCCTCTCCCAATGGATTGTAAAGAACTTGGCACATCTTCTCTTGCAGCTCACTGCTCCACCATTAAGTGTGAACACAAACCCAGACCATGACTTGATATCATCTCTTTCAGATAGAAAACTTTCATATGTATAACTGTGATTTACTATTCTGAGTTTCCATAATTCGGGATCATATCCTTAGTCCTTCTCATGTACTTAAGGATATTATTGACATGAACCCAATGACCTTCAACAGGGTTTGCCTGATACCGGCTCATGACACTCAAAGAGTATGAGACATCTGGTTTAGTAAACAACATTGCCTACATGATAGACCTAATAGCTGATGCATACGGGATCTTCTACTATGCTCCATTTCCTTCTTTATTTTATGACACATGTCCTCGGACACATAGACCCCATGAGACAGGCAACACTTCTCTCCTGGATTGTTCCATGATTGTCTATATAGGTGGATTGTGATAGACCCAAAAATCTTTTAGATCTATCCTTAGATATCTTGATTCAATGAATATAGACTGTTTCACCCAAGTCTTTCAAAAAGATATTATTGAATAACCAAATTTTAACGGACTATAACGTAGGATATCATTCCCTATTAGAAATATGTCATCCTTGTAAAGAACATCGATGTTGAATCTAAGCACAAGCAATATGCTCCAGAAGGGGGGGTGAATGGAGACCTATTTTCAACTAGTTGGATTTTATTTTATTTATGGTTAGAGTTTTCTAACTTATGGTTCAGTTCTTTTTAGTTAGGCGGAAGAAGTAACAAAAGAAACCTAAATGAACCTAAGTTAAACTAATATAGAACATGTTATATGCGTTTTTTTTTAAACCCTGTAATTTTATTAAAAATGAAGGAAATTACAAGGTTTTGCCACCAAGGTCTCCTCAAACACCATATGTCATCAATATACACCTGCATCCTTAAAACCCTAAATCCAGTAAAACACAATGCAGGAAAACCAGGATGCTAAGGAAAGAGTATAAGCATCAGAAAAATGTAAATGAACGCCGATGATTCGATTCGATTCATTGTATTCGGCTCGAAAAAGCTCGATTCGAGTTCGATTCAACCTTCGAACGCCGAGTCGAACGTTAGGTATTTGATATTCGCTCTATCGAGCCGAATCAGATGTCGAACACGCTCGCGCCTCGAACTATTGTATATTTAAAAAAAAACTATATATATAAGGTTCGAACATGTTCAACCGTTCGAACATGTTCGAACGGTTCGAGCATGTTGAAACGCTCAACCCGAGCCGAACCTTGCTAAACTAAGGTTCGATCGATTCGAGCCGAGCCAACCTTAGGTTCGAACCTTTCGAGCGAACTCAACCCTGGCACATGTTCGGTAGGGTTCGCTTTCGTTTACTACACTTTCTAGGCATCTGTATATTGGAAACCCAAACACCAATAACATACAGCCAAATCTATTCTAATGCTAAAACAACAACAGCTTAAACTTAGGAAAACATAGCAGCAAAAAATAAATGATCAGCCACAGCACTTGATAAAAGCATATCAAATGCTTTTAAAAATGTCACAGAAAAACTTCTTGCAAGCTTCTGTATCAAGCACCACCGAGCATCCTTAGATCATCCAAAAATCCAGGCAAACCGCCATTGTAGCCTTGGCCCCATGACCCGAAAGCCTTTATCTCTTCCCATGTAGCAAGATTCGAAACACAACAACTTTTTCAAAGTGAAGACTGTGATAAAAGGATTGAAAAATAAGAGTAGAAACCACCTATTTGCACTCTTCATTAACATGAAGAGTGTTTCCAGGATGAGTAGGCATTGTAGCAACTCCAACTCCATCAGAGAACTCTTATAGCTGGCAAACAAAGATTATCTCTAGGCACCAGCAAGCCAAGAGCACTGTCAAGTCTTGTGCTATCCAAAATCTGAGATCTTTGCAAAGTGCTAGCTTGTTTAGCTAAATAATTAGCCACATCATTGCCTTCCCTATATATATGATGCACCAAAATTTGGTATTTAATAATCAGATCTTGAATCTCTTGAGCATCGTCTAAATATTTCCAAGGAATCCCAGTCTGATGAATCAACATTTGAACCATACTTGAGAGTCTGATTCAACTATAAAGTGGTCATATCCAAAATTCAAGCTATAAAGGATACCCGAACGCATAGCTCGAATTTCTGCATCCATATTTGAGCAAGTACCATAAGCTTCATAACCTGCAAACAAAATCTTTCCCAAATGGTTCCTGATTACAAATCCCCCCCAGCAAGCCCAGGATTTCCAAGCGCAGAACCATCGCAATTAACTTTAATCTGATTTTCAGCAGGTAGGTGCCATAACACAATCTGAAACTTTGTGGGTGTAGCTGGTGGTAAGGATTTTAAAAAACCACTTTCCAAAAGAATTTTATCCTCAGCCGAACCTAAACACAACTTCATTTTGCTAGCTGCAAATTGCACCTGCTGCGTAATAGCATGAGTAGAGTTATTTACAGAAGGGCATCCATCCCCATAAATCTCCAGATCGATTCCAACATTTCCATATTTCCCATAAAGTAAAGTAGAAAACAACTTTAAGAACTGACTGCAAAGCACCCTTATATGAATTCTACAACCAAGAAATCATGAATTCTTACCAATTTTGAACAGCTGGATTGAACCTTAATAACCTTTGAAAATATCCCCATAACTCTTGAGCCCTGTTGCACCTCCAGAATACATGAAGTAAGGAATCTGATGATTGACAGAAAGGTTTGCCACGCTCCAGTGAAAAAGCGCCTCAAAAAGTTACTTTTTGCGTCACTGTTTACGAGCGACGCAAAAGGTACCTTTACTGTAATTTTTTTTGATAAAACAATGACGCGAAAACATCTTTTTTGCGACGCTCATAAAAGGTGACGCTACAGGTTCATTTTTTGCGGCGCTTATTTTGTGGCGTGGCAAGCTATAGTGTAGCAAAAAGGTATTTTTTTTGTAGTGGCTAATTTCAACAATTGAGCTGGAAAGGGCAAAAGTTTGTTGTATAACCTCCAGAGAAAGAAAGATACCATGAGTGGAATGTAAGGTTTCCAAATTTTGCCCAAATCAAATCTAGACAAATTGCTTTTCTTAAGATTGCATAAAGGCAAACAAATAAAAATTACCTGAAGTTGAAGAGTCCATACCCAACGCTTAGTAGATCCACCCAAGTATCTAAATAAGTGTCTACGCAATCCTCGAAGTTGCGATAATGCCTTCCGTGCATGAAGCTTATATAACGGATATTGCCCACTCATTACCTTAGAAGCCCATAAGCCTTGACCATTTTGCAACTTCCACCATAATTGCAAGCAAAACTACTTTGAATATGTCGGAAGCTCTTAATCCCCAAGCCATTTTCTTTCTCAGGAAAACAGAGATCATCCCACATTCTCCATATTCTTCTTTTCCTATCCGAAGAATCATTCCATAGAAAATGCGACATAATCCTTTCAAGCCGACGAATGACTGTGGTTGGAACCTGCAAGGCCGCCATGAGGTTTATGGGAATTGAGGTTAGTACATGACGGATAAGAATAATTCAACCACCTTGATAGATTGGGCATCCCAAGTAGGTAAATGGAAACTTAGTTTGCCTCATATTAGTCAGATCCTCTATATTCAGAATAGTACCAACATACGCCTTTTTTCCTATTAGAAATGAGCTTTTGTTCCTATTTATCTTTTGTCCCGTGGCCTTCTCATAATTCTCCAAAATGACATAAGTTTCCTGACGGTGCTGTGTTCCCCATTTGAAAAAAACAATTAAATCATCCGCGTACAATGAATGCGTAACTAAAGGAAATCCCCTTGGCACCGCAAAGGTATCTTGTCCCGCCTTAAATAATCCTCCTTGACAAGGCCTCAGTGACTAGAATGAAGAGATAAGGTGAGATTGGATCACCTTGTTTAATTCCCCTCAAGATCAAACAAACCCTCAGGAGAGCCATTGAGAAGAAGTAAGAACCAACTACCCCTTAAATTGTTCATTACCAGAGTTGTGAACTGCCTAGAGAAGCTAAACTTCAATAAAAGCTTCTTCAAGAACGCCCATGACACCATATCAAATGCCTTCATCACATCAAACTTGAAGATGATGTTATAACCTTTTTATGGATGAATTGAACCATTTCCTGAACCAGTAGCACATTGTCCGCTATGTCTTTTCCTTGGAGAAATGCTGATTGCTCCTCAGAGATTAGAAGAGGAAAGACCACTTGAAGTCTAGAACTCATAATCTTGATGAAAATCTTGTTGATAAAAGTACTTAGAGAAATAGGTCAGAAGTCAGAAAAAGTTGTTGGAGCCTCAACTTTGGGGATCAAAGTAATCAACGTAGCTCCTATGGACCTAGGTAAAGGAGTGCCTTGAAAATAATCATGAACTGCTAGCACCAAGTTATCCCCAATAACATCCCAACAATGCCGAATGAAAAAACCTGAAAAACCATCAATCCCGGCAGCACTATGGGGATCTAAATCAAAAACTGCCTCATAAACTTCATTTTTGGTAACAGGGCCAATTAAAAGATTGTTGTGATCCTGGGTAACTAGAGTAGGAATAAACTCCAAAAATCTTCTCATAGCATCTAAGTCTTGCAGATCGTCATCTTTAAGTAAGCCCGAGAAGAAGTCTATACCTGCTTGAGCAATGTCTGATCTCTCTGTACACCATTGCCCAGAACTATTTTTGATTCTACACATCTGCAATTGTTGTTGCTTACTCATGGCCGGCCCTATGCTAAGGCCACCGAGACCCGGGTCTTAAGCCCAACGGTGTCGGGAGGCCCAACGGTACATGTTTCGTTAAAAGAAAAAGAAATTCGTGTAGATTTAATCCGATCCAACCTAATATAATAGGTTAATTTTCTTTTTTGATAAAGGCCCAATTTTTTTTACTCCAATCGATAAAGGTCCGAATAACAAAATTTACTTGGCCCAAAGAAAAATAGACATACAAACAAGTTTTATTAACTTTTTGCATTTACGGATGTTAAAACGCGATTAGTGTTAGAAAAAATGTAGAACTTAGGATTTGACAGAGAATTAAAAACTCCAAGGCACATTAATAACGTTGTCTTTTAAGAGATGTTTTGTCCCACACGATTTGTCACTAAGGGATCAAATGAAAATCTCTTTCAGGATACAATGGAGGTGTTTGATTCAAACAGTGACTTGTTTGAATCAAACCCGTGGACAATCAGAGTTTTTCTGATGATGTTGTCAAACTTATGAATTTTCGTCTACATACTTATGCATTTTATAGGTTGCAAGTACCCCATAAACGAATGGAGGTACTCCTTGCACGAAAGGGTAGGGTTGTCACTGTTCACTGGATGAAAGCATGCAACCCTTACACGAAATGGTAAGTACATATCAGTTCGAAAATGCATGCATCTGAAAATGCATATCCCTTCATGAACTGATGCATGCATTGGTTTAGGTCGAACCCCGTTTCGTTGGGATAACATTAATTCGTACGGCAACATGTATGCAAACGATAACCAAAATATTTATTTATGAAAAAATATCTAACAATAAGTATGTTTTTTATATAAAAAAAAAAACGTCAACTAAAAGGCCTAATTCGGGGACTTGGTCTTAAGCCCAACAAAAGCGAGGGCCAACCCTGTGCTTACTTCTGGCAAAATCTTGAAAAAAAACTTGTGTTTCTATCACCATCATTGAACCACTTGAATTGGGACTTTTGCCTCCAATAATCCTCTTGCTGCACAAGATATTGTGCATAATCAGCAGCTGCCTTAGCAAAGTCTTCTTTGTTTGCTAATGAAGGATCTAAATCATAAAAAGCCTCCTTTTGCTGTACAATTTGCTCTTTGGTGGATGTTGCCAAAACAAAACTTATTCCAAGCCTTTAAAACAACCTTCATGTTTTTGAGTCTACACATAAAGTTGACCATTATGTTATATGCGTTTCTTAGGTTAAAGAAACACGAAATAGGTTTTGATCAAGTTTAATTATTTGATTAAACTAGATGCAGTGTTATCCTATATAATTATCATTACTAGTCGCATGTAAGTCACTAATACTAGAAAATGACTAAGCGAAGTTCAGTATAGTTAAGTGAGTGGCATTCCCACAGAGACTGTTATTTAGCAAGTATGAACAAAAACCACTAAACTAGAAATTATCACGAAAGGATTGTTTAAGTTGCTAACCGGAAATAATAAAAATGCATGTTCTACTAATTCTAAGTATTTATTCAAAGAAGGCTAACCACAACCATGTTCCAAATAACCGTCCACATTTTATGACATAATCCGAATCGATGATTTAACACTACTAACCCTAGTTCTACTCAATTAATGGTGTGGTCATCTAATTTGGTTATTGATTCCGAGTAGGACATTAGAACCCTACGCTTAATTCAAAAGTCAATCCGGATAGGACTAGATCGAATTGGCCAAATATGCATTAATTATCTATAGGATGCCGATACGAGTATTCAAACCTCACACTGGGACCGTTCATCATTGATGGTGATTTTACATGGCGATTTAGTCATCTATGACTTACCTATTTCTTCAATGGCGCTTTCATCAAAATAATTTTTGATAGCATGCATGAAATTGGCCGTTTTTGCACACGACTACACTAGGTGTTAATAATGTGATATCCCACATTGAAAGTGGAGGATACGCATCACCACCATATAAGTGTGTGAAATAAAGATATTGTCAACTCAGGTTAGCCATTTTAGACCAAGTAAGGACGGTGGTCTAAGCAATTGACCAAACATTTATGACTCATTTAGTGCTACGTACCAGACCCGGTGTCTGGGGACGTTACAGAATTGTATCAAAGCCGATAGGCATACGGAACTAAGTGTCACACCGTGAGAGGCGGTGGGGGCCACCTCTAGGATCCTATGGTAGGGACAAACTGGGACAAGTCCACTGGGAAAGAGAGTACCAGACCCGGTGTCTGGGGACGTTACAGAATTGTATCAAAGCCGATAGGCATACGGAACTAAGTGTCACACATGCGGAGAGGCGGTGGGGCACCCTCTGAGATCCTACAGTAGGACACAACCGGGACAAGTCCACTGGGAAAGAGAGGGAGAATGTGATGTCCACATTGAAAGTGGGGGAAGCGCATCACCACCATATAAGTGTGAGACATAAAGATCTTGTCAATTCGGGTGTGCTCTTTTAGACCAATCGAGGACGGCGGTCTAAACAGTTAACCGGACATTTATGACTCATTTAACGCTACCAGACTCGGGGTCTGAGGGCGTTACAGATAACCAGAATTTTCACATGATTTAGTAAACAAAAATCTTATCATTCAGCAAAAAAAAATTTATCATAGCATTGCTTTGATGGACACACAAGAAACCATGATTAGAAAGGATAAAACAAACATTACGACGAATAAACCTTAGGTACTTTAGAAGAATATCGTAAGCACCCTCTCATATTGCTCAATCATGATTTCTTCATTTTTTACAACATGAATTTCTTGTTCTTGTGGATGGGGATAAAGAAAAAGATGAAACTCGTAAAAGTGGAGAATCAATGCGTGAATCGTGAACTATGTATTGATAATGGAGAACAGTGTGTTCTTGATTTTAAGAGGATAATCAATTAAATAATTCAAAGGAATTTCCATCATAAATGGCCCCGAGGGACGGAGGAGGCTAGGTTAGCCGAAAGATGGTTATCGGTTCAAGAACGTAAGGTGTCCCTGTTTTATCGGAGTAAGAAAAGGTAGAGAAAATGTCTCGAGTCAATGTTCGAGTACCAGGTGTGTTTATGTCAATAAGTCAAACCCCTTGATATTAGCACTCCAAAATTTGGTGTTGGACTTCGTGGTCGGTGTAGGGTGATGTCTCAAGCCCATTAGGCCCCGCGATTTTCTATGCCACTTCTCTTTTAAGAAGAGTAATGGTGCAACTGGGAGACGGCCAGGAATTCACGACACGGTGTGCAACTGTGGATAGTTTCGTGAATTCGCGACACGGTCGTAATCGAGAAATGACACATCGTATTACAAGTTTATAAGCATTAATTTTAAATATCTAAGTATGATATGGGTGAAGGGTTAATATTTCAAAAAATTAGAGAGTCGTGTAGTAGAGATTAGTGTATAAAATTTTTAAATAATGTAAAATATACCTATATTTTTTTTTAAAAATATTTTAGGGGGGACTTGTGACCCATAACCCCCCTTTTGGAGTCGCCCCTGGGTGCAAATGGTAAATGAATTAAGAATATCTGAGGATGTCACAGGTTAATTTTTTCTCTAAGACGCTATTTTGAAAAAACTAACTCTTGACCAAACCTTACACCTGAGTGAGAATACGCAGGCATGACCCGAGCCAAACTCTAAATTAGTCGGGTGAGTTGGTCCCGGATACCGAAGGCATTAAGCAAACAATAAATAAATAAAATAATGAAAAAGTGACACATGTATGTGTATAATATAAGCATAAGAGAGTGGGGTGTCAAGTGGACAAAAGATCCCAGCCGTGAGACCTGATCAACTTGTCCCAAAAACATTGAAGCAGGCGGCCGTGAGACCTGATCAATGCCCTTTAGTCGCAGACAATATCCTGTGAAAAATAAGAAGACGTCTTGCTCAAGCAAGAAAAGTAAGTAGGGTAGCATATCATGATTCATGACAAGTAGTGTTATTATTAAAAATGAAAAAAATGGCTAAAATGGTTAAGCCTCACGCCTTCACTATCCACGTCCCACGAGATGAGTGAAGATGTTAATCAGGTAACCTATTGCCTCAGAATTATGGGTTTGCTATTATACCAAAGAACTGAAAGAAGCATCTACTTTACTACGGGGTTGAACCTCTCTACTTAAACTTAAGGCCCAATTCTTCTTTTTAAGCGATCCGAAAGATTTTACCACTGTATCGTATCGCCCTGGGACCAAGTAGTGTTATTATTGTAATGACAATTTATCATGATAAAGTAATACATCATTGTTTTACATCATTGATCGATTAGTATATCAGGACAATTAGTGTTATTGTAATAACAATTTATCATAATGAAGTGATACGGCATTGTTTTACACTACTGATTACGGAACATAGGTATTAGTTTCATCATAATAAATGTTGTATAACTATTATAATGTATCACTTTGTTGTGATAATTTTGATATTACATTTGCATTTCCCTTTCTTGACGGTTGTCCTCATGTATGCCACTACATTCAGCGACAAATTTAGAAAACTAATCTAGTGAGGGCATAGATGGGTATTTCTATTTGGGAATTGTTATTGGCAACATATCAAATCTATTTTGGGATATCACATTGACATTCGACCTCATCAGAGTCGATTTTTTTTTTTTAATATTTTTTTTTTCTTCTGGAAATGTGGTGTCCCAGTATATTTATTGTGGTGCCGATAACAATGATCTTTGTATTTTTTTAGCAACGAAACTGTATCTTTCGAATACAAATTAATGGAGTTCCGATCTTGGTCGGAAGGTGTGGAGAAAAGAATGGAGAAGGGGAGGTTCTACTATGAAGACTCCAACATAGGAGTGACATGTGTGATAATCCGGTGACACACACAAGCCATTCTGAGATGAAAATGCGCTGGCCCAGATTATTATCATGTACACGGCCACCCATACGTTGAGCCGCTGGTGCTAAATTTCCCATGGAGAAGGGCCTATCCCACTACCAAACTAGTGATGTTAAGCGAACCGAACTGTTCACGAGCTCGTTTATGTTATCGAACCAAGCTCGAACAGATTATAGTGCTCGTTTATTTAACGAACGAACTCGAACATGTTCGCTTACGCTTAATATTGTTCGTGTTATCGAGCCAAACTCGAATGCGATTATATGTTCTTTTGACAAACAAACGAACTCAAGCATGTTCGCTTAACAAACGAGCTCAAACCATAGATGTTCGGCTCGGCTCGGCTCGGCTCGTGAACACCACTAACCTAACCAGCCTCCACAAGAATCTGAATCTAGAACTGAATGAAAATTTAGCTCAAGAGGAAATCTATTGGCAGTTTGATGAAATGTTTGTTATCAATACAATTATTTTGCAAAAGTTAATAAAATGTTGTGCCCAACTCAGATTTCTTGCAAAAATTTGTACAGTTCTTCAGCAATGATGCTAGGATATTCTTCATGAGGAAGAAGGGCACCTGGGACTTCAACATATTTCGTTACGCCTTTTGCTTCCCTTAGAGCTTCCATTTCTGCTTTCGATCTCTTAGGCGAACCTACCCCGGTTACTACAAGAACCGGGATTTTCCCTTCTAATCCACTGAAAAGCTCGAGAAATTCTTCTCGAGAACTCACGGGGTCGAGTAAACCGGTCAAGAAAGCAGCAGGCACGTATCGAGCGCCTTTCCTTTTCGTAAGCTCGTATCTGCTGTTGATTATAGCCGGGCTCACGTTTTCAGGATCTGCATATACGTGCGATTTGTACTGGGATTGGATTGCTTTCTCGTTGCTTACGAGTACGTTGTACATCATCCAGCCTAGTGCAGGTGCCCTTAATGTCCCTCTAAGCAACCCATATCTGTTACAATTAGGACATGTAATGTTAGTCGGTCGTTTACACTTTTAGCCCTCATCTATGCGTTATTTTCGTCTTTTTAGTCCATTTTGCCAAATGTCAAGATTGTATTGCTTGAAGCATGTTATACCTTCAAGGTTGGGCGTGGAACACGAGGCACATTGCACTAAAAAGGTAATACAAAAGTGCATAGATAAAGGGCAAAAGTGTAAAAACGAAACAACGGGAATAAAAGTGCAAATTTCATGAAACGAAAAGGGATCAAAAGTGTTTTTATCATTAAGAAAACTACCAAAAGTGCCCCTCTCACAAACTAACACTTGACATTCTTACTAAGCAACAAAACATTATCATGAAAAAATCACACAATGTAATTGGCACTACAATCAATCTATCGGGCACCACACTTCGGGTTAGGTTCGATTTTACAGAGATCGAAAAGAGACATTCAACATCTGCAAAGTCGAATGTTGAGCTATACATTCAACTTTCCGTGAGGCCAAATGTTTGGTGTGTTTTCCTATGAATAGATTCGTTATGCTGCCAATAACTCGCCATAAAAGAACCATACCTAGTCTCCATGTTAGAGTCTTTGCCAAAGACAATAGGAAGTGGTCCAGCCCATGTAGGTGCAACAGCAGCAATAGCAGCAGGGTTTACCAAACCTTTCTTCGTAGCACGAATCGCCATTGTAGCAGCATGTCCTCCTCCAAAGATCACTAAATCTTTATCTACAAAGGAAGTTGAAATTTAACAAACAAAGTTATCAACAAAGACTGTCAGGCTTTTGGATATCTGCATCAAAGTACTAATACCCCTGTGCCCGCACACCCCCCCCCCCCCACACCCCCACTTCCTTGGTATAGTGGTGACAACAGTGGGGGGATACATATAAAAGCAAGAGGTGTATTGAAGTGTGTTGTGTTTAAATATGTTGATTACTCACTTCTCAAGAACTTAAGGTTTTGGGAGGGATGATGATTCACAATCACAATGAACAGAAATATTGTTCATTAGTTTTGTTTTGATGGGGTGGAATGTAATGGAATGATTTTTCATTGCATTTCATTTCCTGGATGTGATTAAATGTAATAGAACATTATGAAATTTCATTCCAATAGAATTGAAAAAGTTTATTTTCATTACGACAAAAAATTGATGGAATATAATGAAATGAAAATTGATAAAGCGCATCGTCCCTACAACATCACCCTAACCATACGCCCCTACGGCCCTACCCTATCCCACCCCCACCCCACTCTCACCCTATCCCACATACCTTACCCTACCCTTACCCAACCACACACTTAGTTTATGTCCTATCTCCCATCATTCCACCACCATACCCCACCCTACCCGCCACCTTATCTTACCATGAGTCCTCACCCACCCTACCTCACCTTTACCATACACACACACCCCAACCTACTCCCTCACTCCTGCCTCACCTTTACCCTTTACACCCCCACCCTACCTCATACGCACCCTACCATATCTCATCACCTACCACCCTCTACTCTCCACCACCCGGTGTGTAACCTATTATGAAATCTGATCCATTTCATTTTTTCTCAAGTTTAACGTACTAATGGAATATCTTCATTTCATTACATTCTATTATATTCCATTCTAACGAGTCAAATTAACATAAGGAACATAACATGGAAAGCATATTCTTAAGTCATTAGCCAAAAGAAGTTTGACACTCAGCCTTGTCATTAGCTGCCTGATGATTTCTTATTCAAGTAACTGGATAACTAAAAAGGCCAAACCAAAAGATTCCATCATAAATCTTCCTAAAGGCTAATCATTTGTTTATCTCCATACACGAAAATAAGGCCTTGATGTTCATTTTCACGGTGCAAATCCACTCATGCGATTTCCTCAAGTGATTTCACAATTAAATAGGTTCCAACCATATACTCGCCTCGTGGTGACATCTAACTACAAATTTGTTCTCTTTTTTTTTTTTCACTGTACTTAAAACGACATCGTTTTAAAGTTGTTGAAATGAAAGGAAAACTTCCATTATAAGGAATCACTTAAGGAAATGAGTATCCTATCAAAACTCACACCTTCCCAAGCTTACAAACAAGATGGCAATCTACAACGTTTTTAGAGTATATGATACCATGTTTGTTGAATCTCGCTACAACCATTTCATCCAATTTGTGTTGCACACGCGTAATGTGCCTTATTCGTTCAATCCCCTTACCTTATTACTCATACATGATTGTACACGTGTAATGTGCCCTATTCGCTCAATCCCTTACCAGTATTACTCATACATGATTGTACACGTGTAATGTGCCCTATTCTTTGAATCCCCTTACCGTTTACTCATACATGATTGTACACATGTAGTGTCCTATTCGTTCACCCCTTACCGTATTACTCATACACGATGACATTAACACAGTTTATACATCCACATATCAGCTCTACATTTTGGTGAAATGAAACAATAAATGAATTTCAAGGCCTAATAGGAGCTGATACCTAGAAAACTACCAATTCAAAGATGACTTACAATTTCATTATGACTAGAAAGCAATGTCATTTCAAGAAAATAAGGTAGTACTCAGCATAGAACATCAGCACAAGATTCAAAACAACATAACAACTAGAACATATGGCATATACAGCTCAATTATCCTAGAGCCCTTTATTCAAAAACCAATAAAGCAACCAATTTTGCTACAATTGATCTCACTAACCTTGGTTGCTGCTAACAGGGCTATCAGGAGAGTTGACCAAGTCAACAAGGAATTTCTCCAAGACATCAGCATTATAATCAAGTTTAGGCCTATCAGAAAAACCCAACCCAGGCCAATCCACAATGGTAGCTTTGTAATTACTTTTCCCATCACGCCCAACAATGTCTTTAGCCACTTCTCTCCACTCCTCCACTGTACTAACATCAGATATTGTGGGAATCATCAAAAGATTCTTACTTGGACGATCTGAGACTTTCCCCACGTTTTGATGTTCTTCGAAGTAGATGTTTACTGAATTGCCCTTGAACTTCCATTGCCAGTTGGTGGAGGATGTGGGCTGTTTAGGGGTAGTACTAGTGGAAGGTGGGTAGTCTACAGAAGTTGAGGATGCCTTTGCCTTGATTTTTATGGGGTTGAAGAAGAGATTGATTGGATGAAGTGATGGGGAGGTGATTTTGTATGAGAAAATGGCTGATGATGGCGGATGAATTGCTTTCAAGGCCATTGTTTTCTTCTTTTCCTGAAAATTGTGGTTAGTAGGTATTTGAGCGTGTGATACAGAAGGCTAGGAAGAGGAAAGGGTGGTAGTGGATTTGGGAGGTGTTAAACGAGTCGAGCCGAGCCGAGCCGAACTCAAACGACCTCATATTCTTATTTACAACTTTTGCCGATATCCTCAACTATCACTCCGAAATATGAAATGACGAATGTGATAAATGTCTTTTTACTTTATTAAACTAGTATCAATTACATAATTGATAGAAATGAAAATTTGGCCAGTTTGGAGTCGGTTCGGTTCGGTTTTGCTACTATAAATTGGTCGGTTTGGGTGAAATTTATCACTCAAACCGAACTGATCACTGGAAAAATGGTTCGGTTTGAACCAATTTCGTTTGGCGTTCGGTTTGGAGTTCGGTTTGAACCAGGTTTATCTATTAAATGGTTGTTCGGTTTGGGGTTGATTCGGTTTGCATATATCATAAAACCCAAAAATAAGATCGGTTTGGATTGGTTTAAAATATAATATAATATATATATATATACAATATATGATATATATATATATATATATATATAAAATCGGTTCGGAGTTCGGTTTGGATTGGTTTAAAATAAAAAAAAACGAAACCAAACCAATACATTTCAGTTCGGTTTGAAACCAAACCGAAAATTCTGATTTTGTATCGGTTTGGAGTCAAATTGGTTTGGATCGGTTTGGATCGGTTTGGTTTCGCTTTCTGGGTTTTCATAACCCACCTAATAATTGATGTGGAAAATAATAGCAAGATGGATTGAGACAATGGATTACTTAAACAAGGTGTAATATCCGTTGATTATGTGGAGTCAAAGAATAACTTAGTGGATCTTTTGAAAAAAAAACTGGCCGTAGAGATGATTACGAAAACAACAAAATGAATTGTTAAAGTCCATATAACAACAATTAGCTTTGACAGGAACCTTACTTCTTTTTTTTTTTTGAAATATAAACAAAATTCAAAGGGTACAAACAAATTAAAGTGTAACTAGAACAAGACACTAAAGTATTTCATAAATCTCATTCGTTAAATATCTAGTGTGAGTGAATGTTGCATAGTATAAGTTGATTATAGTTATTGATAAGTCCTATTGTCGGAGCGAGTACTCGCAGAATCACTTTTAACGTACTTACCTATTAGAGTGTGTAAGTCATGTCGTTTTCTATGAGATATAGATCATCTCTAGAGCACTCATGAATATCGGGATACAACACATGGTCGTATGCGTTGGAACAAATAGACACTCTATTATCGGAAATAGTATGTGTGATGACTCCGGTTACATCGTGAGGGGATCCTTGATTCAAGATGCATTCACCATAGAACACTGATGAAATTTTGAGTTATTTACAATAAGTGGAAATTCAAATCCAAAAGCTATTTTCAATTATGTACAATTTCCTACGAAGATAGTTTGTCCATGTCTGGTTGAACTATGATGACTTGATCCCACAAAGGTATGTAAGCAATCACTTAGGTGATGCAACCGCTTCAATTCTTTGTTTTTAACTTATCAAAATTTTGAAGAAAAAAATTATATAAGGAAATGTTAGATATTTTTTCATAAATTACATATTTTAGTGATCGTTTGCATTCTCCAGCTGAATGGTTGTGCATGCCAGAGGCGGACGCAGGCTCTCGAATGAAGGGGCCGATACAATAGCGAGTTTTTTTCCAATCCGACAAGAACATTTTGTTTGAATAATAAGGATAATTGATGAGAGTCAACACTTTTTATGCATTTTTCACCTATTTCATTCCATTTTTAGCGTTCCAGGTAGTCATTCATGTTTTAGACCATATTTCATTCTGTTTTTATCGATAATATAGGAAATTATCCACGATCTATACCTAAGATTTACGACTTGCCCGGTTTTTAACTTTGATTGGACAATATTGATATAATACAACAATACGGTTCGCTTTACAATTTAATTTTCTACTGTTTTAATATAATAAAAAAATTTAACATGCATCACTTTGGTAATTATTAGTAAAAAATTGTTAAAGTATTCGATTATATTATGTCACAAGACGAATATAGGGGCGAAAATAAAAATTAAAGGGGGCAAAATAAAATGCATCTTATATATATTAGTGTATTTTTCCGATCCAAGGGGGGCGACTGCCACCCCACCCTCTCATGTGCATCCGCCATTGGCCTCTGCAATGAGAAGTGATGCACCTCAACAATTCCATAGAGATATAACTCTTCAACTAAAGATATATACATTTTAGGCCGAAGTGAGACGATTATTACGCTTCATGAAGGTGTACTGTTGGTGATTTAAGTATAATCACAAGCCATTGAGGTTATCGGGGTTTAGTACAAGGGTGGTTATGCTCATAAAGCTAAAATATAAGTATGGAGGTGCGGAGTGCACGCTTATATAAGTGTTTACGAGTGTACGGATGTGAAATGAAAATCCAAATTTTCTGATTAAGAGCTATCAATACGGATAATAATCTATCCGTACGGATGAGAGTTATCCGTACGGATAAGAATCTATCCGTGCGGATGAAAAATTTGAAATGTAAAATTTTGATATCGTGATTTATCCGTCCGGATGATAATCGCATCCGTGACGATGGGCACCTGCGGTCCGAAAACTGATTTTGGTGTCTTTTGGCCGTTTTAAGTGGGTACAACCAAATGGTACCTTTTCCTTTGGTGTCTATCACTTAAGGAACGAGTTCCTTTGCTCTTTTTTCAGATCCAAGTGCTATATATAAGCAAGTTTACATTGTTAAACAAAAAAAATAACAATTGTAAGCATCCTTGTTAGACATTCTATATAACTCAACACTTCTAAGTGCTCTTTAATCTCTTGTCCAGAGTTTAAAGGTTGTTCTCTCAGTTTTATCTCACTTAAATATTCGTGATACCCGGGACAAAGTATAGGGTCGAATAATTTAAGAAGGACAACGATTTATCGTGAAACGGAGAGGATCCAAATCTCTTCTTTTGCAGGAATTCAAAGCATTGTCGATCATCTTCACACCCTCAAAATACAACATTCTTTTTAAATTATTGTTTGATCACAATGGTGAATGCAAAGGATTTGATGATGAATTTCGGGAAACTACACAAGTTTGAAGGCGTTGATTTCCGGAGGTGGCAAAGGAAGATGCATTTTCTTCTCACAACTTTGAAAGTGGTATATGTTCTTAGCACTGAGATACCAGAAGTTGATGATGATGCACCGTTGGAGGAATTGCGAAGGCGAAACAAATGGGAAAATGATGACTACATCTGTCGTGGTCACATTGTAAACGGTATGTCTGATTCGTTGTTTGATATTTATCAAAACTTTTCATCTGCAAAAGAGTTATGGGATGCACTAGAAACTAAATACTTAAATGAAGATGCATCCGCTAAAAAGTTTCTAGTTGGTAATTTCATGAAATACATGATGGTAGATACACGGTCTGTAATTGAACAATTCAATGAACTTCAACGCATTTTAGGCCAGTTTGCACAACACAAAATGGAAATGGATGAATCCATTTCTGTTTCTAGTATCATTGATAAACTACCACCATCATGGAAAGATTTTAAGCATATGTTAAAACACAAAAAGGAAGAACTCTCCTTGGTTGAACTTGGTAGCCACCTGCGTATTGAGGAATCCTCGTGGGCACGAGAGGGTGTGAAAACCAAGGGAAAGGAAATTGATGAATCGACATCCATTCATGTAATGGAGGCCGGGGAGTGTTCTAAAACAAACAAGGGAAAAGGTAATGGTAAGAAAAAGAAACCATTCAAGGCTGGCGACAAAGAATTCGGAAAAAGGCCAAAGGGTGCTTGTTGGATTTGTGGCAAAAGCTGGCACTTCAAGGCCGATTGCCGAGTGCGGAAGAACGGAAAGAACAAAGGTCCGTAATGCGGGTCGAAAGACCAAGGACCACCCAAACATCAAGGTCGAATGTTAACTTTGGTATTAATTCGATTATGAATTATGTGCCATTTATTTCAAGCATTTTACATGCGAGGATGATGATGTATCGTGGTGGATCGACTCGAGCAACAAGACATGTATGCAAAGATCAACGCTGGTTTGAAGACTTTGAACCGGTGAATGATGGTTCCATACTAAAGATGGGAAACGAGTCGATGGTCATTGTAAAAGGCATTGGAAATGTTATTTTAAATTTCGATTCTGGAAAATTTGTAAAACTATTTGTTGTTTTATTTGTTCCGTGCATCCGGAAGAACCTTGTATCCGTGCACTATTATGTAAATCGGGCTACAAACAAGTTTATGAGTCCGATAGGTTTATTTTGTCAAAACATGGTGTATTTGTTGGTTTTGATATTTGTGTAATAATATGTTTATGCTTAATATTGTTAATAATAAAGTTAATCAAGTTATGCATATTTCGATGTTAATATCTCAAAGTTATGGCATGCTCGGTTAGGACACGTGCATTATAAACGATGCATGTTATGTCTAAGAATGCTTTAATTCCCCGTTTGATATCAATATGGATAAGTGTACTACTTGTATGCTTAATAAAATTGTAAGACAACCATTTCGTGGTGTTGAAAGATCGTCTACAATTTTAGAACTTATCCATAGTGATTTGTGTGATTTTAATGCATCACCATCTTTGGGAAATAAGAAATATGTGATTACTTTGATGGATGATAATACTCGTTTTTGTTATGTGTATTTACTTAACACTAAAGATGAGGCACTTGATAAATTCAAGATTTATAAAAGTGAAGTAGAATTACAATTGAATTCTAGTATTAAACGTTTTACGTACCGATAGAGGTGGAAGTACTATGATCCAACCTACTGGTCGTGGTGGTGTATTATTATACGCAGGTTACTTGCACCGTGTAAATTCCATGTTATCCTACTCGGGATTGAAAGCGGTGGATTTTGGGGTGAGGCCATGTTAACGGCTGTTATCTACTAAACAATTCCTAATAAAAGGAATTCTCGCTACCCCGTATGAACTTTGGTTCAAAAAGAAACCAAACTTGAATTACTTAAAAGTTTGGGGCTGCGAGGCGGTTGTTAGACTTCCGATCCTAAAATTAAAACTTTAGGAGAAAGAGGCATCGATTGCATTTTCATTGGATATGCTAGTCATTCCAAGGCTTATAGGTTTTATGTTATGTAACCTAGTGATTTTGTGGTCGCACATTCGGTTATAGAATCATGTGATGCCATATTTGATGAGAATAGATTTACATCTATTCCTAGACCAAAGGATATTGCTCCTACGATAGTTGGAGTGGAGAATGTGGAGAATAATGATTCTCAAGATGAGCCTTCTGAACTTCGAAGAAGTAAGAGGGCTAGAATAGCAAAATCATTTCCACCGGATTTTGTCACTTATTTGGTAGAAGATTCGAGAAATGAAGTTGGATATCAATACTCATATTGTTACAATATTGAGGATGATCCAAGAACATTTTCTGAGGCGATGGGATCTCAGGATGTACATTTTGGAAAGAAGCCATCAATGACGAGATGGATTCCATAATGGGTAACAATACGTGGATTCTTACAGATTTACCACGAGGTTGCAAACCATTAGGTTGTCGATGGATTTTCAAAAGGAAAATGAGAGTCGACGGCATCATGTGATGACCGATATAAAGCCCGGTTAGTTATACAAGGCTTTAGGCAAAAGGAAGGTATCGATTATTTCGATACTTATGCTCCGTTGCTAGAATCTCCTCAATCAGGTTATTGATTGCCTTAGCCGCAATTCATAACTTGGTGATCCATCAAATGGATGTTAAAACAAATTTTAAATGGAGATTTGGATGAGGAAATATACATGAAGCAACCGGAAGGATTTATTATTCCCGTAACGAGCATAAGGTTTGTAAACTTGTAAAATCATTGTATGGACTTAAACAAGCTCCTAAACAATGGCATCAAAAGTTTGATGAGGTTGTCTTGTCTCATGGGTTTTAAGCTTAACCAATCGACATGCTGTATTTATAGTAGATTTGATGATACCGGCAATGGTGTGATAATCATGTCATATGTCGATGACATGTTGATTTTTGGTACGAACCAAAGCCAGGTTGATAAGTGTAAAGAACTCTTATCTTCTAGATTCTCTATGAAAGACATGGGGGAGGCATATGTTATTCTGGGTATTAAAATTAAAAGAAATCAAGGAGGGTTTTCACTAACACAGTCTCATTATATTGAGAAAGTGTTGAAGAAATTTAATTGTGAAAATTGTACTCCGGAAAATTTTCCCATGGAGCCTCACAGAAACTTGGACCTAATAAAGGTGAAACCGTGAATCAACTTGAATATTCACGAGTCATTGGTTTTTGATGTATGCAATGACTAGTACACGACCGATATTGCCTATGCGGTTGGGAAACTAAGTAGATATACGAGTAACCTAGGTAATTGTCAATGGAGAGCGGTTGTTCGTGTATTGAGATATCTTAAGTCTACCAAAGATTTTGGTTTGACTTATGTTGCATATCCTTCGGTGATTGAAGGATATTCGGATGATAGTTGGATATCTAATGTAGAAGATCATTCTTCACATGTGGATGGGTGTGTTGTTTTAGGTGGAGGTGCCATTTCTTGGGCTTCTAAGAAAGCAGACATGTATATCTAGCTCGACTATGGAGTCGAGTTCATTGCCTTGGCGGCACCGGAAAAGAGGCGTAATGGCTTAGAATTTGATTCATGAAATTCCTCATGGCCTAAACCAATATCACCGATATCTATCCATTGTGATAGCTCATCTACACCGCCTAAAGCATATAGTCAAGTGTATAATGGTAAGTCACGACACTTAGGCATTAGACATGGCGCATGTACGTGAGTTGATCTCTCACGGGGTGATATCGGTTGTGTATGTGAGATCTCAAAGGAATTTAGCCGATCATTTGACGAAAGGATTGGCTAAGGACTTATTACAAAAGTCGGTTGTCGGGATAGTTTTACAACCTTGTATAAGTTTCCGATAATAGGGCCTTGATTTCCACTTTGGTACAATGCCTTAGGCTAAATTCAATGTGGTAGGCTGTTTTGGGGGAACTTGAGCACATGTATTAATCCCGAAGGTATGTGCTATAAACCTGTGAGGTTAGGTTGAAGTTTTTCTTCTTAATGAGTCTTTTGAGAGTGCTAATGCAGGTGCACGGTAAATTAAAGATTCACCTATATGAGTGTGAGGTATGGCCGCTTCAAGGAAAGTTGGGTTGACTTTCTATATGCTCAAAAATGGATATGGACACAAGGCCGTATTTCAATAAATGGTGTCAAGAATAATACTTTGAAGTAGCCTCAATTCATGTGTATTGTTATGTACATGTATTCAAAATGTGTAAAGGGGTTCAATGCTTAGTCACACCCCAATACTCGAATATTTGCGTGTAATAATACTAGGTGGAAATTCAATCTTCGTGATATTTTCATTGAAGCATGAGTTGGTTTATATTATGATTGTTGTTTATACTAAACCAAGGATTACACTTAAATGGGGGAGGAATGTTGGTGATTTAAGTATAATCACAAGCCATTGAGGTTATCGGGGTTTAGTACAAGGGTGGTTATGCTCGTAAAGCTAAAATATAAGTATGGAGGTGCGGAGTGCACGCTTATATAAGTGTTTACAAGTGTACGGATGTGAAATGAAAATCCAAATTTTCTGATTAAGAGCTATCCGTACGGATGAGAGTTATCCGTACGGATAAGAATCTATCCGTACGGATGAAAGGTTTGGCTCAGTAAAATTTTGATCGTGATTTATCCGTCCGGATGATAAGCGCATCCATGACGGATGGGCACTGCGATCCAAACCGATTTTGGTGTCTTTTGGCGTTTTAAGTGGAATTCTAAACCAAACGATACTTTTCCTTTGTGTACATCACTTAAGCGAGTTCCTTTGCTTCTTTTTCGAATCCAAGTCTTATATATAAGCAAGTTTACATTGTTAAACAAAAAAATAACAATTGTAAGCATCCTTGTTAGACATTCTATATAACTCAACACTTCTAAGTGCTCTTTAATCTCTTGTCCGAGTTTAAAGGTTGTTCTCTCGATTTTATCTCACTTAAATATTCGTGATACCGGGACAAAGTATAAGGGTCGAATAATTTAAGAAGGACAACGATTTATCGTGAAGCGGAGAGGATCCAAATCTTCTTTCGAGAAATTGGCGATTATCGATCATCTTCACACCCTTAAAATACAACATGTACACCATTTCGGATGATGCACATTTTTCCTATAAAAGGCATCGGAACGTAAGCATCATAGTTGATTCAATTATAAGCATCATTAGTTAATATTGAGTGTCCCTAATTTGATCAAACACCTCAATTGTATTCTAAAATAAACTTAATGTGAAGGACGGAACATATCTTAAAACAGCTAAATCTAAGACTCAAGTAGCTATTTAAGATTAATATATTAAGCTTTTGATAAATTAGAGATGTAAAAGTTTGGCAGCTATCATTGATGGGCTATTTGCCACGTTGTTGTTGCAAAGCAAAACAAACAAAAGGCAATGGATTGTGAAGTAGACACGTGATCAAACCTGGTCTAATATAAACAGACAAATAACAAGAATTATTCTTATTTAAAAAAAAATAGGAGTGGTAATAAAGGACAAAAAAAAATTGAAAAATAGAATTAAGGACGAGTGGAAAAAAAAAATCATTATGTTAAAGAGACAATTAAAACATTTATTACTCAAAATACACTTGTTGGTTGTATTTGTCTTTCTGATGGAATCATTTATTCCAATTTATTTGGTTTGTCATTTTCACCCAATAAAAATTCCACCGCTCGTTTTTACACATTTTCACTCTTATTTTGTCATTTTTTACAATAAAGCCAAAAAAAAAATGACTTAGTTATCTATTTTTGTTTTGGTTTTGATCAGTTTTCCATCTTTCATTTTCTTGCATGAGATAGTGTTCAATCTTTCTGAAAAAAGTTGCAGAACATGTAAATTTTTCTTCTCGTTTTGGTTTGATTAGTACTCCATCTTTCAATTTTTTTTTTTTAAAGAATGGTTTTCTATCTTTACCGAAAAACTGTGACTTAAATGGACCAATGTTGCAAAAAAAAAAAAATAATAATAATAAAGACGAGGGACTAATCCCACCTAAACAAGGAAGATGGTTAAGCCACCGGTTTTCGGTAAAGATGAGAGATCAATCTTGCAAAGAAAATGAAAGATAGGGAACTCATCAAACCAAAACGAAAGAAAATTGTTAAGTCACTGTTTTTCGATAAAGATGAAAGACCATTCTTGTTATGAGCTCCATTTTCAAAAGTGATGTACATGGTGGCTTTTCACTTTGTGACATTCTAATTAAAATAGGCATCCCGTTGATATTGTGGACGAGAAATAATATTTCATGTCGGTAATTAAGACCGAAAATAATTATTTCCCATCTGGAGGCCAAATGATGAATTTCTCGTCTAAAATACCGACGAGAAATATCTGTTTCCCGTCCAAAACTCAAAATCTCAAATATCAAAGGGAAAAATACTAATTGATGAATTTTGGATGGGAGATAGATATTTCCAGTTGATATTAAGGACATGAAAAATTATTTCTCGTCACAGATACCGACGGGACCTTCTGCCTGCTTTTGTGGTTGTTTCTTTTTCTTTCATTAAAAAACAAGACAATGTGTCTGTTTATTTGTTTGCAGAAGGTCTCTGTCTTATTGGATATATGGATTGGGGTCGTGCCCATTTCTTATATTGTTCGTGCTTGTTTGACGGATGTTGAATTTTTTTTTTTTTTAGAAGGAGCCTGAGACAAAAGCATCTTTCTTGCAATCGTAAGCATATTTTGCCATCATATTATTAAAAAAAATACAATCACAGGGGAACAGAACTTCTTTTTTTTTTTTACGAAAAAAGGGGAACAGAACTTCAATTAAGAGAAATACATATATATGCACTATGTTAGTGGTTGAATGCCTTAATTTGTCTCATTAAGATTAATTACACAATCACGAGGGAACAGAACTTCAATTAAGGAAAATATTATATAAACTTTTTAAGTGGTTGAATAAATAAAACAATTAACTCAATTAAGACAAATCCAAGTTAAAAAATTATGGAGAAGTGGTTTAAAAGGACAAAAAAAAAAAAAAAAAGGAGGAGAAATAGGAATCAAGGCGGTGGAAAGATAAATAGGGTGATAAGGACAAATCTATTGTTCATAAATTTCCAAATCCAATGTTCTTCATGATGGAATCGACGCCAAATCTGATGTTTATTTGTTAAATCGCTTTTATGTGTTTTTACAAAAATGGCCTTGAAAATAACGTTGAAAAAAATATCAAATAAGATGTCTAAACAAAGAGGACGTGAAGAAGAAAGATATGATAAAAGAATTACCATCTTTAGACAATCAGATCAAAAGATATATTTGTTTTTGTAGTTGAATGCGAAAGGAATATAAATCACAGTGAAATAATGATGTGTTCTTTTTACCCAGAAAAATATTCCACTATCCACTTTGCATATTTCTACGTTCAAATTGTTTTTTTTTAGACAATAAACCCAAAATTATTAGTACACCATACATTTAATTAACTCGATTAAGACAAATTCCATATTATTAATGAAATATTTATGTGTATGGAGCTGAGTAGTGTTACAACACAACAATTAGCACACAATCGACGATATGCCATGAATAAAGGACAACTTGCCCTATAGTGAGATCTTAAGTAAATGGAACTTGGCTTGACGTCGTTGACGAGTGCACTACGATCCATGGACCTGCCATAGGCCTCGTTGACGGGGTCGAAGTAGTCCATACTACTAGAATATGGTCAGGAGACTGTCCGTGATATTAAAAAATGTTGGGATGATTCTTGCACTTTTTTAATGTATAAGGAAATATAGTAAAGACATTTACTACGACTAATTGATTTTAGTATAACGGTAAGCGTTTGATCATAATATGGTGTCGGTGCCAGAGGTCAGGGGATCAAACCTTTGTTGGAACATTATTTAAAAAAAAAATTGTGCAAATGTTGGGAGATATTGCCCACACTTGAACGGGGGTGTTGGGAGAGATTGCCCACACTCTTGAATGAAAATTTGTGCAAGTGTTGGGACAGATTGCACACACTTGAGGGGGGCAAGTGAAAAATTGTGCAAGTGTTGGGATAGATTGCCCACACTTGAGGGGGCAAGTGTTGGGACAGATGTGCAAGTGTTGGGACATATTGCCCACACTTGAGGGGAGCAAGTGTTGGGACAGATTGTCCACACTTGATGGGCAAGTGTTGGGACAGATATGCCCACACTTGAGGGGGGCAAGTGTTGGGACAGATTGTCCACACTTGAGGGCAAGTGTTGGGACAGGATGTGCAAGTGTTGGGACATATTGCCCACACTCTTGAGGGGCAAGTGTTGGGAGAGATTACCCACACTCTTAATGTATACGGAAATATAGTAGTATATTTACTACAACCAATTGGTTTTAGTAGAGCGGTGTCGCTTGATCCTAATATGATATCAGTCGGAGGTCACGGATCGAACCCTGGTTGGAACATTATTTAAGAAAAATTGTGCAAGTGTTGAGAGAGATTGCCCACACTTGAGGGGGTGTTAGGATCAAGCGCTTACCATTCTACTAAAACCAATTGGTGGTAGTAAAGGCACAACTTTATTTCTTTAGGCATTCAAGAGTGTGGGCAATCTCTCCCAACACCCCCTTCAAGTGTGGGCAATCCCTCTCAACACTTGCACATTTTTTTTTATAAAAAAACCAACCAGGGTTCGATCCCGTGACCTCTGGCTCCGATACCATGTTAGGATCAAGCGCTTACCATTCTACTAAAACCAATTTGTGGTATTAAAGGCGCAACTTTATTTCTTTAGGCATTCAAGAGTGTGGGCAATCACTCCCAACACCCCCCTCAAGTGTGGGCAATATGTCTCAACACTTGCACAATTTTTCATTCAAGAGTGTGGGCAATCTCTCCCCACACTTTCATTCAAGATGGTGGGCAATCTCTCCCAACAGAGAATAATACGAGCTAGACTCATGGGCGAGCACGTAAGAGGTCAAGTCCTATCGTTGACTCTCGCAATTAGCTTGAAGGGTCGGTAAACGACCTAGTAGGAGTAATAAGTGGGGTCGTACAGTAACATGTGTACTTGGTCTACGTCTAAACGAGGTTGTATGTTGGCATACGTGTGCTTGAACCTAAATTGTATCAATAGCTTGATTTATATATATCGGTAGTGATAAACCCACTACGGATGTTCACTAGTTTTTTCACTACACACATTAAATGTCATTGATAATTGTTAACTCAAATCAATAAATAATTCTTACATGATGATTAATGTTGACAATGCGTGTAGTGGAAAATGTTGTGAATAAAAATGAAGTGAATAAATCATTTTCCTAATATCCTTATCATAGTTTTTCATTCTTGGTCTTATTTTTTTTTTTAGGGAAAATTGAAATCCAGACCTCTTTAGACGGGAGATCCGAATGTGTCCATGTTTTTTTAAGATAAGAAAAAATTAAGCTTAAGATATGTTAAGCTTCTAATGATTCGAAGATAGGGTTCTGGTTCAACAGAAGTTAGTGAAAGAGAGAGGAGAGAAAAGAGAGAAGACATGAATTAGGGAGAAAAATAGAGTTTTATGAATGATCAAAGTCTTTTGGGGTAATTACCATCTGAAGCATCGGCTTAGATTCTGTCACATGAATTTTATCAGTCATCTTAGTTTGGAAAGGTGAGAACCTTGACTAATTACTAAAGCTTTATGTATAGGCTAGGTGTGGAGGGAGGAAAATTCTGATGCAGGGATTCCTATTAGAACAAACCGTCGGATGGGATTGCCATACTGTGAAAAAAAAAGAAAAATAGTTTTACTTTTTGTATATGATCGCGTGCATGACACTTACTAGCAATAGGACTAGGTCTATCGTGGCGAGTCTTTGGTGAGTCAAGGTCGAATCCCACGAGAGACTCGTAAGACCGTCCAATTATCAAGATCGAGTTGTCACGATAACGGTCTACGACCAACTAAATATATAGACAGTAGTATTAGTGCCTCAAACTTATGCAAGTTCAACGAAGCAACTAGAGTTTCGAATGTATTAGTTCGATTATGAGTAATTAGTTATTCCCCCACACATGCAACATGATCCTCCCGTTGGTGAATTTATTCATTGTTCACCACGGGTACAACTCCTAACCCTATCTACTCGACAATGACGATGAGACAATCTATACACAAGTCGCCTCCTTAATTGGTCCGTAATAGCCCATACGCATAAAGAACTAGAGTCGCCGATATTGAGTGTTACCTCATACCGCAAACCCGCCTAGACAAATTGCCGACACCGACCACGCACGCGTTCGGGTCCATCCATCTAGATAACGTCCTAATTAACACTTCACTTGCGGTCCTTCATGTTAATTTACGATAACATGCAAAATAGTTGATCAGGATACTAACATGTAAATTAAATCTATCGATCAACGTAACTGGCGCCGATTATCATGAATTAATAATTTACTAGGTATTCAGATCTAGCGATATAGACCGTCGCAGATCTGAAGAAATGAACTACTATTTCATGATTTCTTCACCAACGAATCAGATCTATAACACATGGGGTAAAATAAACTAACTACTACATAATTAAACTAAATAAGCAATTAAACCATACTAATCGAATAGAACAACGATAGATCTATATCTTGGAAAAGACAGAAGATCTTACCCTCGAAGATGAGCATAGATCCCCCTCGGATCTCTCCCTAGGTGGCGACTCCGTTGTCTCTCCGACCAGAACTCATACGGAATATTGGGCTGAGTTCTGAGGCGAAGCCTCTTATTTATAGCTATCTAAACCGACTTAGGAACTACTAGTTCGACCCCTCGTCCAAGAAAACACGTTTCGGAAGATTCTGGACCCTCGGTAAGTCGGCACCGCTCCTCGAGTTACCGAGGGCATTTTTGTCTTTTTCCTTCAACCGACTTAGCTTGGATGTTTCTAGAATACCCTAGGCCCATTCCTTTCGTTCAGTCCACTCCAGATTCATCCATCATGCTCATTGAATATTCCGTATCCTCGAAATTATCAAATAATGCTCAAAATAATAACGAAGCAGGGAAAATAAACGCTAAGTGCATTTCTCGACTCACGAACCCGACATATGATATTCAACGTAAATGGTTCACTTTTATTGGTCGAAACAACTATTTTTAGCTCATAATGGATAGAATATTGATGCCGTAGGATAGACTATTTTAACCGTCATCAACTACCCCACTAGCCTTCTCTCCGTCCATGAGCAGAGTATCAAGCGGAATGTACCTCCAAGAACAATCCCCATCAACTACCACATATTCAATAAAGATTTCCGCCAGAAACACACATCAAGCCACAATCCATAAGCTCCCCATTAATCACTACTTGTCATGTATCAATGTGTCGTGTGATGAATCTGTTGTGATAGTGTGTTCGTGAGAAGAATCAAGTTGTATTAACCACATAATCTTAACTTTCTTGCACATACACTCGCTCATCTTGCTTTCAGACTTGGTTACACAACATGGTACCGATATTGGTTCGGGCGGACTCGGGGACTGAGCATCGCTCTTAAGTCCTCGTTTGTTTCTTTTTATGCGAGGGTCGTGCCCTTTTTACAAGAGTTTGCTTCCCTCACTGTCTTTATTGCATTTTTTTTTCTTTTTTCATTTTTTTTCTTTCTTTTTTGGCAGATTTCCTCACTTTTTTCTCTCTCTCTCACAAGTCCGTTGTCCCAGTTACCTTTCGTCATCCAAGTTGCTTCCCTTATCTTACAACAATATGCTAAAGTATATAGACAGACAAATAATGATTCCCAGTTAAAACAACTCATCATCTAATCTTAAACACTTCTCGCTCAGATTATGTGCTCAAATATTGATTACAATGATAGAATAATAATTAATAAGTTACTACTTCACGCAACATAACATATGCTCGTTCTTCCATACTAAATTGAATATGCTATAGCTTACTTCAAATTGAACTTGGGCTTCTTTTCTACCGATTCCTTACTCGAAAACGTGCAAATAGCAAGCTAAAAACAGTGTGTAAATTTTCAAAAAAAAATTCCCTTTTTCCGACTACCCACCTAAGACGCCTTACCCCCCACTTATTATAGACATTGTCCCCAATGACTAATAATAAAGAGAAGAAAAAGTACTTAGCTCTGGAAATGTTGGCTGAGTCAAAACGAATCCGGGAGCAGAGTCATTAGCTCCTAGGTTATTCCTCTTCCAAGTTTATACCTGCTTTCCAAAATTCTTCCAAAAACCGTGAGTAACATGCGAAGGGCAACAACAAAATAAAGTGGCGGTAATCATGCATACCTAAAGAATGCGCAAAAATAGTTTAAGCCACTGTATTCCGTTCTTGGCCTAAGCAAGATGCGAAAACTTTTACGAGGGTATCACATGAGAATCGTGAAGGAAAAAACCACATATATCCCTAGCCAGTTGACTGAAGATATATGTGATGAAAAAAACATTGCGATTGTCATGCTACTTTATTGACTCAAAATAAAATAAACAAAAGCAATAAATAAGGGTTTAAAAATAGTTCTGAGTTTATAGTCGTCAGCTCGACTGTACTAATAGGGCTCCTTTATTCATAATCCGGCTTTTCCAACGCAAAGACTTCCAATTCAGGGTTATAATTGTGCTCTAGGTAATGTTTCAGCCTGTGGCCGTTAACTGTGAAAGTTTGCCCAGAGCGTTCATTTCTTACTTCACATGCACCTGAATTGTAGACTTTCGTGACTACATGTGGTCCATACCATCTAGACTTCAATTTCCCAGGAAAAAGACGAAGACGCGAGTTATATACCAGCACTTTATCTCCAACTTGAAATGTGTGGTTCATAATCTTCTTATCATGCAAAGCTTTAGTTCTTTCCTTGTAAATCTTTGCATTCTCATATGCTTGAAGTCTAAACTCTTCCAATCTATTCAACTCTAGCATTCTCTTTTCACCGGCTAAATCCTCATCCATATTCAGAAATCTCGTAGCCCATAGCAATCGGTGCTCGAGTTCTACCGGTAAATGACACGCTTTTCCAAACACTATCATATACGGTGACATCCCAATCGTGGTCCTATAAGCTGTTCTGTACGCCCACAGAGCGTCATCTAATTTCAAAGACCAATCTTTCCTCGTGGGATTCACAGTTTTCTCCAAGATTCTTTTAATCTCTCTGTTCGTGACTTCTACTTGTCCACTCGTCTGGGGGTGATAAGCTGCTGCAATCTTATGTCGAACCCCATATCTCATCATTAACTTCTCAAACAACCTATTACAGAAATGACTCCCTCCGTCACTAGTTATGGCTCTTGGCACACCAAACCTCCTCAAAATGTTTTTCTTAAGAAATCTTAGGACGATCCTGGCATCATTAGTAGGTGAAGCCACTGCTTCTACCCATTTGGAAACATAATCGACTGCTACCAGGATGTAACGATTTGATTCTGACGATGTGAATGGCCCAACAAAATCAATTCCCTATACATCGAATAACTCCACTTCCAAGATACTCTGCAGTGGCATCTCGTTCCGCTTAGAAATGTTACCAGTCATTTGACAGGAATGACAGGCTCTTGTAAACTCGTAAGCAGATTTATGAATTGTTGGCCAATAGAATAATTGTTGGCCAATAGAATCCACAATGCATTATCTTTGCTGCTGTCTTGTCTGGTCCATCGTGACCTCCAGCTTCTCTAGCATGACACATGTGCAAAATACTTGCAATCTCATCATCATGGACGTATCTCCTAAGAATGGCATCAGGGCACAATTTGTATAGGTAGGGATCGTCCCAATGATAATGCTTTAGGTATGTGAAGAACTTCTTCTTATCCGCATTCATGAACTCCGGTGGTAGGTACCTTCCTGCTAAATAATTGACAATGTTAGCAAACCAAGGGTATACCTTGCCCACTCTTGATGTAGGGTATCGGGTCTGAGACTCAACTCTAGCGACCACTGAGATGGCAAACAGTTGCTCATCAGGAAAGCTTTCTCTGATCTCAGTCGGTTGCTCTTCTTCTAGCAAAGTTAATCTTGACAGGTGATTAGCCACCTGGTTCTCAGATCCTTTCTTATCTTTAATTTTCACATCAAACTCTTGTAAGATTAGAATCCATCGCAATAATCTCGGCTTGGAGTCTTGTTTGGTTAAAAGGTATTTCAAAGCTGCATGGTCAGTGAATACGGTGACTTTCGATCCTATCAGATAAGGTCGAAACTTGTCAAACGCAAATATGACAGTTAAGAGTTCCTTCTCTGTAGTCGCATATTCTTCTGGGCACTGTTAAGGGTACGACTGGAATAATAAATAGGCTTAAAGATTTTATCTTCCCTTTGTCCCAGGGCTGCTCCGACTGCCGTGTCGCTTGAATCACATATAAGCTCAAAAGGTTTATTCCAATCTAGTGCTACCAGAATTGGGCGGTTATAAGCATTTGCTTTAATGTGTTGAATGCTTTCTTGCACTCTTCTCCGAATACGAAAGGTACATCCTTTGCAAGTAATTCTATCAAAGGTCTGGAGACTTTAGAGAAGTCCTTGATAAACCTCCTATAGAATCCTGCGCGACCAAGAAAGGCTCGCAACATTTTCAAGTTCGTTGGAGGGGGTAACTTCTCTATCACCTCTATCTTCACTCTATCAACTTCCATTCCTTTCTTTGAAATCCTATGTCCCAACACTATTCCTTCTGTAACCATGAAATGGCATTTTTCCCAGTTAAGTACAAGGTTGGTTTCTTCACATCTCTTCAACACTTTACTCAAATTGTCCAAGCATCTGTCAAAGCTATCTCCAAATACAGAGAAATCATCCATAAAAATCTCTAGAAAATATTCCACCATGTCCGCAAATAATGACATCATGCACCTTTGGAATGTTGCTGGTGCATTACATAACCCAAAGGCCATGCGATTGTACGCAAATGTTCCATATGGACATGTGAAAGTTGTTTTCTCGTGGTCCTCGGGTGCAATATGGATCTGATAATAACCAGAATAGTCATCTAAGAAACAATAAAATGCATGACCGCTTAATATTTATAACATCTGATCGATAAATGGTAGGGGAAAATGATCTTTACGAGTTGCATCATTCAGTTTCCTGAAGTCAATGCAAACTCGATGTCCAGTAATTAGTCTAACAGGGATTAACTCATCAAACTCATTAGGTTGGACAGTGAATCCTCCTTTATTGGGCACCACATGAATCAGGCTTACCCACTCACTGTCTGCAATTAGGTAAATGATTCCCATCTCCAACATCTTTATAATCTCCTCCTTAACAACATCTTTCAGCTGTGGTGTCAACCTCCTTTGAGGTTTTGCTCTCGCTTTCTTTTAGAGGTCCACAGAGATCTTATGCATGCACACCGATGGGCTTATTCCTCTAATATCCGCAATGGTCCACCCAAACGCTCCCTTATGCTCTCTCAGTACTCTCAAAAGTTTCCCCTCCTCTAAAGGTAATAATGACGCTGAAATTATAAGGGGGAGAGTATCATCTTGTAAGTATACGTACTTCAGGTGAGAAGGCAAAGGTTTCAATGTTAAGTTCCTTGGTGGCTCTTCTAATGATGATCTTAACAACATACCAGTCAATTGTAAGTCAAAGAACTTGTGCCATGTAGGTCTATGAATGGTTCCTCCTAAATCCACAGAAGATATAGGTTCTATTTCTTGCACTTGACCTTCACTACACCCAGGCCAGGTTTCCTCATAACTTTCCTCATCCTTCAGGAGCAAAGTCTCTGCTACTTCAGGGTCTAGTGCCACCTGCTGATATAACTCCAAAACAAGTTCGTCTATGGCATCTAGCATGTAGTATGCTTCTCCTTCATTCTTAGCATACTTCATTGAATTCATCACATTGAATACTACTTTGTCCTCATTCACTCTCAGAATCAGCTCACCCTTATGAACATCTATCAATGTTTCGTAGCTAGGAAAGGTCTTCCTAAGATCAATGGAACATCGTGATTAGCTTCCATGTCTAGCACCACAAAGTCTACAGGGAATACAAACTTATCAACTTTCACCAAAACATCCTCCACCACTCCACAAGGTTGCTTCATAGACCTATCTGCTAATTGAAGGGTTATAGATGTTTCATTCAACTCCTTTATGCCTAACTTATGAAAGATGGAGAGTGGCATCAGATTGACACTGGTTCCAAGATCACATAATGCTTTGTTTAGGCATACTCCTCCAATTGTGCATGGTATGAGGAAGCTCCCAGGAGGCAGTTTGCATTACAAAACTGCCGAGAATTCCTCGTTAAGGCAAATTGTTTCAAAGTCTAACAATTTCCTTTTGGTAGAAATGGCTTCTTTCAAGAACTTTGCATACTCTGGAATTCCTGCCAGAGCTTCTACCAAAGTATATTTACTTGCAGCTTTTTAAACATCTCTATAAACTTTTTATAACGCGCATCATCATTATTCAGCTTATATTTCCTAGGGGGATAGGGTAAAGTAGCAGGATTAATAGTTACAGTTCGTGAAGACTTACCTTTTGACTGCTGCTGCTCTGCCTGCTTATCTGATTCATTTTCAGACTCCCGGTTTACTGGAGCATTGTCCCGGGTTGCCGGCCCCCATTTTTCTCTAGATTCTGCTGCTGCTTACTGTCTTTGGTCGCTTTATCGATTCTACCTGGATAGTTGGTATAAATGGTCCAGGTAGTTCCTTTCCGCTTCTAGTCATGATTGCATTCACGTCCTTCGGATTCTTCTCAGTATTACTTGGCAATCCTCCCGGAGAATGGGCTGACACTTGTTCTGCAATACGCCCCACTTGGTGCGACAGATTCTGCACTAATGCCTCTTGATTGGTCAGTCTTGTATCATTCTTCTGAAAATATATGATGAAGTTTGTATTCAGCTCAGTCATGGATTTCGTAAGTTGACTGACCGTGTCGGTTACAGTTGAGCTCATTTTATCCATGGTTGCTTCCCAACCACCGACTTATTGAATTGAGGCATGAATCCACCAGTTTGACTCGGTATCTCTCCACCGTTTGAATCACTTTGTCAAAAACTCCCAGTAGGGTCGCTCATTCTAAAACCAGAGTGGTCATGAGAACCTGGGCGATATTCGCCCCCATAAGGATTTCCTTGCCTCCCTATATAGTTCACGTCCTCAGTGTTGCTTGCTTCTATATCTTGAACCTTCTCAACCTTGTCTATGTGATCTTGCATGCCATCTATCTTCTAATTCATTTCCATTAGCTGGTATAAGATCTTTTGAGAAGTATCTTCTCCAAATACGCCTTCAGCTATTTTGGCAGTTTCAACTTGATGTGTTCCCCATTGACTTGTAAGCGCAATCTACTCCAATTTTTCTTCAGCTTCTTCAGGTGATAGCAGCACAAATCATCATTTGCTTGATGCATCAACTCTCAATTGTTCACTTGGCCACAATCCATGATAAAAACTATGCATGCGCACGGGCAAAGTGATGTCATGATGAGGGTATCTCCTCTGTGCTTCCTTGAATCTTTCCCAAGCCTCTTCAAATGTTTCGTTGGGTCTCGCTTGAAGTTCATGATTTCTTGTCTCATCTCAGTAGTGACTTCCCGTGTGGGCGACTTATTCATAAATTTACGAGCAGATCGGTCCAAGTTTGGATCGATCCTGGTGCTGTAGAGACAATAACCATATTTTCTCTTTGTCTTTCGTGAGTGAATGGAAATAATTTCAACTTGATATTATCCTCTGGCACTCCTGCTAGCTTAACTGTGCTGACTATTTCTAGAAAGTTGATGACGTGTACACTAGGATCTTCATTCATTACCTCGTGAAAGGTAGTGTAGTTAGTAACCATTTGTATAACATTCGGTTTAGGGGGAAATACCTCAGCTGTATCCTCAGGCTGAACATTTGCAGGCACAAATTGCTCAATCGTTGGCATTGCATAACTCTGTAGAGTTCTCCTATCTGCTTGTACCACAAATCCTACTCCATTCTGTCCATTCTGTCCGTTCTGCGCCATGTTGGTTTCTATATCTTCCTCTCTCTCGCTGTGATCTCCTTCGTTCGAAACCACATCGTTCGCCAGCCTAACAGATCTCTCTCGAGTTTCCTTTCTCTTTTGCCTAGCAAAATTTTAAATCTCAGGTATGAATCTCTTGAGTTTGGCTGCTGAACTACGTATAGCGTACTACAAGACACAAAAAGAAAATAAAAGGTTAGTAACTTGCCTCGTGGTCGTTACACTCGCATATTAGACTTAAAAATCTGGACTCGACTCATCGACTGACAATCGAATTAACAGAAACAAAATCTGGAAAATCGGGACCCTCGATTTATTGGAGGTAACCCTCGGTAAACCGGTGGCAATTTTCTTCCAGAATTCATAGAACCGACTGCATTTACTTTTGTATTAACAGACTATAAAACAGACTCGATTAAACAGACTCAAATATATACATCAAACTCAATCTTAAATAAAAAGGTATTCTTGACATGAGTCCCCGGCAACGGCGCCAAAAATCTTGATCGCGTGCAAGGCCCTTACTAGAATTAGGACTGGCGAGTCAAGGTCGAATCCCACAGAGACTCGTAAGAACGTCCTATTATCAAGATCGAGTTGTCACAATAACGGTCTACGACCAACTAAATATATAGACAGTAGTATTGGTGCCTCAAACTAACAAGATTATGCAAGTTCAACGAAGCAACTAGAGTTTCAAATGTATTAGTTCAATTATGAGTAATTAGTTATTCCCCCCACACATGCAACAGCCCTCCCCATTGGTGAATTTATTCATTGTTCAGCTACGGGTACAACTCCTAACCTTATCTACTCCGACAATGGCAAGAGACAATCTATCATAAGCTACCCTCCTTAATTGGTCCGTAATAGCCCATACGCATAAAGAACTAGAGCTGCCGAAATTGAGTGTTACCTCATACCGCAAACCCGCCTAGGCAGCTGTCGACACTGACTAGCACGTTCCTAAGGTCCATCTAGATAATGTCATAATTAACATGTTCGGTAAGTTTTAAATTTATAGTTTTACCGGAACACCCCAAGTGCAAGGCACGTTGTAGTGGGTATTACCGGTCGTCCAGGAATCGAATGTTGTCGGAAAGCAAATACTGATTAACGTGCGGTGAATTGTCATGATAAATCTAATTAAAATAATAAAGTTCTAAATAATTTCTATTAAACTAATAAAACAAAAGAGATCAAATTAAACCTAAATAAACTATTGAATCTAAAATCCAAATTGCTATGAAAAATTACTAACTTTCTTCTTAATGTAACGAGACAGTAAGGCAACAAGGATTCTACCAAACAACCACCACCCAACCAGTTTGTGAGATGAATCAAATTTCTTGGTGTGATCTAACTTAAATCCAATCAAATTTCTTTAATCAAATTTATTTGGTTTCTGTTCCCTTTCTCAAGTGAAACAAAATTAACAATAAAAGAACATGATCATGAGTTCGTTTCCGAATCTCCTACCCAATTAACAATAAACTAATCTCTCGGAATATCATTAACTGTATCGAATGAAGGGTTCTATGTAAATTTAATTCTCATCAAATTCAAAACAACAATCGTTTCATCGATTTTTCAATCTAACAAAACATACATTCAAACAATTCAAAACATTCAATAAAGAAAAATAAATTCAAACTCACTAATAATGTTTACTGAAAATCTCCTGGTTGTGGTGATGTTGTAATGGCTTCATCCGTTGTCCTACTGCGAATTGCTTAGCCTTCAATCATCTTCGATCTCCAAAAGAAAATTGAAAGAAAGAAACTCATGTTTTTGTGTGATGTGGTGCGGCTGCTAGGTAATGATGTGTTGTATTTTTTCTGTGCCTCCGTTTCTGCTCGAATGGTGCTGCTTATATAGGAGTTTCGCCGACATAAGGAAGGATCTAGAAAAACGCGTCGATTTTGCAGCTTCGGGGTTCGAACATCTTGGCTCGGTCGACCGAATAGCACGGCTCGGTCGACCGAGCCTACCATTTACGCGTTTTCACACTGTTGCTTCGTATACCGTGTTCCCCACTTCACTCTTTTGACCAGATTTGATTTATCCTCTCTTCAATGCTCCGATTTTCTTCTTTATTTTGAAATCACTTGATTGAATGAGATAAATCTTCTCCATAAATAACATCCCCCTGCATTTCTTTATTTTCTGCAAAATTGTTGTTACACCAAGTCATCGAATAATAATAATAATAAAATGTGTAACAAAAAATAACATTTAAACCCAATATTTCCTCATAATTAAATTATAACCCCTCAATAACCATTATAGGAATTTAACGGTTAAAACACGCTTTTCTCATTTATTTCCCTTAAAAATAAGGTAAATTGTTTAGGGATTAAGCCCGAAAATATAGTAAAATATACCCTAAACAACTCCCCCACACTTAGCTTTTTGTTCGTCCCGAACAAAATAATCAAAACCGGCTCACTGTACATGTAATCCACATAGATTCACTGCTCACGTAACAACGAATCGACAAATATAGCAAGTAATACCAACATATAGATAGATTCAGATTATGTGTGTGAAAAGCCTTTTTCAATCTCCACTATTTTTAGCACACAAAAATCCTCCTTTCAAACAATCCTAATGACTTTCCTAGGTATAAGCGATGAACTGTTCCACACATAGTCCTCCCATTATACTTATTAGGATAATCCCTAATGCATATCATTCAAGATATACCTGGGATAGTCAGAAGATAACTAAGTTTTCAACCAACTTTACACATTCCCATTTGCTAATTTTTTCTTTAAAGTTCACTTAATTCCACATGTATAGCATATGCCCTCATTCCCAGCAATAGGATGTTTCGTGATAACACCCTAGCCGGACTACTATCATCGAGCGATCGGAGCTGTTAAGCCTCATAGTGGTATAGGGCGTTTAGTGATAGCGCCTTACACACTCAAATCATTGGCAACCACATCCGACATATATATATATATATATATATATATATATATATAATTCATATTAGCTTGGTATTCAAACCTTAAATTATATCCCTCCTATCACATTCAAACCTTCAGATATTCACAGTACACGTTCAGAAGTTAGGTGTTACGTTACTGTTACTATTAAGCACAAGTCTCTCTCTAGGATAAACCACTAGGATAGTGAATGGAAACAGTTCAAAAATTTTGCTTCAATTTCAAAGGCTTGCGTGAGTGTGAAATGAACACTATCTCGCATCAGTAAAAGCATGCTATAACTATCTAACAGAAGTCACAGACAATCATCGTCAGGCAACTACAACTAGTGAGCCTTTTTGTTTCAATCACATGTTCATGATTCACATTCGTCAGTTTTCACTTCGAAAAAATTTTAAATTTTTCAGGAAATTCATATTTACTCATTTCTCAGAAGATATAACATGATAACTCCCGATGTAGACACCCCCCACACACTTAAATCACATTATGTCCTCAGAATGTGCAAATAAGAGAAAAGAATACTTAGTTGGTCCCAAAGTGGTTGTCGGTTTGTAGGTTGGCAGTGGTCAGGCCGTAGCATGGATGAATCGCTGCAACTCGTATCATGAACAGACAACACTAAAAGTGATAACTGGCAAAAACCGCTCAACAGTATCTGCAACACTCGACATAGCATATAATCTCGGGGCACAAGGGGTATATGAGTAAACATTTAAGCACACAGAAATAGGCAAATAAAGCATTCAACAAATAGTCCAAGGATAACCACTACACAAGTAACCAAGGTATTATTCCTAAAAACTACAATGCATCAAAACGGCTAAAAAGAAAATCTACCTAAAAAGACTAGGTTGCCTCTAGCGCTTTTGTTTTATGTCATTAGCGTGACATGATCCGCAAAGTCAACCCGGTCGGGCCACTTTGGCTTACTTCCCGCCACTTCGTCATCGATCGAATCGCATGATGAATAGCGGTGTAATACCACAACAACAAATCAAATGCGCGACTAAGTTGTGGAACTTAGCCTTCCAGACAGCATTGACTTTCTTCCTCTTCTTGCCTCTATTCAGCTTTGGCCTAGGTATACCGACAGTTTTAGGAGTACTGTCAGAAGGGTCTTCACAGGTAGGGGTAAAAATGTCATCATCCGAACCAAAGAAGTCGGATGGAATCTCATCACACGTCAGCATCTCAGCCGTGTCAATCCCCTTTTGAAAATACATGACCTCAGGCTTTTCTTTTGGTTGCCCAAAATACTTTTTCAGCCTTTGACCATTTACCTTGAACGTTTGACCGCCATACCCTTTTAACTCAATTGCGCCACTCGGATTGACATCGAGGATTTCAAAGGGTCCAGACCATCTGGATTTAAGCTTACCAGGAAACAAATGTAACCTGGTATTATACAGTAGAGCCATATCACCTACTTTGAATTCCCGATTTTTTATTTTAGCATCGTGAAGCGCTTTGGTTCTTTCCTTGCTTATCCTAGAATTCTCGTAAGCTTGGAGTCTAAATTCATCGAACTCGTTTAATTACAAAAGCCTCTTTTCCCCACAGAGTTGGCTATCGAAATTCAAAAATTTAATAGCCCAAGAAGCTCTGTGTTCAAGCTCGACCGTAAGTGGCAAGCTTTTCCATAAACCATTTGAAAGGGAGACGTGCCCATGGGAGTCTTATAAGCGATCTTGGTAAGCCCATAGTGCGTCATCCAACTTTAGACTCCAATTAGTTCTATTCGAGTTCACTGTCTTTTCCAAGATTCTTTTAATACTCCGGTTGCTGACTTCGACTTGACCACTTGTTTGAGGATGGTATGGTGTACCGATTTTATATTTGACACCATATTTTTCAAGAATCTTATCAAGTGGTGCGTTGCAAAAGTGATTGCCTTCATCGCTGATAAGTGCTCGGGGGACAATAAACCTGGTGAAGATATTCTTTTGCAAAAATTTCTTCACGACTTTATGATCGTTGGTCTGAGTGGCAATTGCCTCCACCCATTTGGATACGTAGTCTGCACAAACAAGGATGTATTTATTAGAGCATGACGATGGAAATGGTCCCATAAAGTCGATGCCCCATACATCAAAGACTTCGCACTCCGTGAATGGGCTTAAGTGGCATGTCCATTCATGCACTCTGCCTCCCAATCTGCGGCATCTGCCGCAACCTTTACAAAAGGCTTCGGCATCCTTAAAGAGCGTGGGCGGTGAGAAACCGGCTTGGAGGATTTTTGCAACGGTTTTAGGCGCTCCGTAGTGACCACCAAAGTGGGACCACTGTGGCATTCTTCCAAAATACTCCGTTGTTCGTGCTCCGAACACATCGTCTCAAAGAACCCATCTTTACTGGACTTTGAGCAGATAGGGATCCTCCCAAACGAGATATTTCAGTCCGTGAAGAATTTCTTTTTCTCCTGATCGTCATTTCTTCTAAGTGACCACCGGCTAGATAGTTGACGTAATCGACATACCAAGGCCTAACGACTTCCACCTTCAAGAATCGCTCAGTAGGAAAATCGATCCTATTTCCTTCAGACTTTCGCTTTCTCATTTACTAGACGAGATAAATGATCACCACAACGTTATCGCTACCTTTTTTATCTTTTATCTCCGTGTCGAATTCTTGTAAAATAAGAATCCACCTGAGTAATCTCGGTTTCGCATCGCCTTATCCATAAGATAACGTAAAGTCGCATGGTCACCCCACACCACCACTTTGGACCCTAAAGATAACTTCGAATTTGTCAATAGCAAAAGCGATCGCCAAGAATTCCTTCTCGGTGGTCGCGTAATTGCATTGAGTGGGTTCAAAGTGTGGCTTGCATAGTAAATGGGCTGAAACTTATCGATCCTTTGTCCTAAAATCGCTCCCATGCGTAGTTGGAAGCATCGCACATCAACTCAAAGGGCTTAGTCGGTCCAAAGTGCGATTAGGATCGGGCGCTAATGAGCTTACCACTTCAGGCAATTAAACGCTTGAAGACACTTCTCATCAAACGAAGTCCACATCGTCCTTAAGAAGGTTAGATAAAGGTTTGGCAATTTTAGAAAAGTCTTGAATGAATCGCTTTGTGAAATCAACATGGCCGAAAACCTCGTACCTCCTTCACGAGTCTTAGGGCACAACATCTTTTCAATGGCTTCTACCTTAGCCTTATCTACCTGAATTCCATTCTTTGGACACCTTGTGTCCAAGGACAATTCCTCATCAACTAGAAAATGGCACTTTTCCCAATTTAAACGAGGTTCTTCTCAACGCATCGTTGAAGTACCATATCTAGGTTTTCCGAGAATCTCTTCAAAATCGTCGCCATAGGCGAGAAGTCATCCATGAAGACTTCCATACACTTCTCTACTAGTCCATCAAAAAATAGCCAAAGATACATCGTTGAAATGTAGCTGGTGCATTACACAAACCTAAAGGCATTCTGCGGAACGCAAAAGTGCCCGATGGACAGGTAAAAGTTGTCTTCTCTTGGTCATTAGGGTCGATGGCTATGTGGAAATAACCAGAATATCCATCGAGGAAACAATAAAACTTATGACCGCTCGCCTTTCCGAAGTTGGTCAATGAAGGCGGGGGGAAATGATCCTTAGCGGTGACTTCATTTAACCTGCGATAATCAATGCAAACTCTATAGCCAGTCACCAGGCATAAGGCAACTTCCTTCCCTTTTTCGTTCTTTTCCACAGTAATGCCTCCCTTCTTTGGCACAACTTGAGTAGGGCTGACCCACTCACTATCGGCGATGGCATACATAATACCCATATCGAGCCACTTGATTATCTCCTTCTTGACAACCTCCTGCATGTGCGGATTTAGCCTTCGCTGAGGTTGTCTCACCTTTTTCGCCCCCTCCTCCTTTCGGATTTTATGCATGCAAACGTCGGGGCTGATACCTCGGATATCACCCACTTGCCATCCGAACGCAAGGATGTTTTTCACAAGCACTTTTCTCGGTAGTGCTTTTGCCTCACTTTCGAGTTTAGAAGAGATGATTAAAGGCAGTTTATCATCATCCTTAAGAAAAATATACTTAAGGTGTTGAGGAAGAGGTTTAAGCTCCAAATTAGTGGGTGGTTTCTCAATACTAGATTTGAGAGGACCACCTTTTTCCTCAGTGGTCAATGAGCTTGAAGAGGTTGACTGAAAAACAACTCATCTTCCCGAGGTGTAACCCCAGAAAGATAATCGATTAAATCATCCATAGGGATTTTTCTGTCAACACCTGCTTTCTCTTTTTCATGGTCAATCATTCTTCTTAACTCTTCTTCTTCTAGCTCAACAGCTACCTTTTCCCAATCGTCGATTTCCCAGTGGGTAGTCTCTCTCCAAAAATCGACTTCGTCCCAACTACCCATCGTAACTTCTTCTGAACAAGATCAAAATCACTCATTGCAGCTCTTTGAAATCATCATTGTTCATCATTGTGAAGTTCCATGTCTTCTGCTCACTTTGGCGAGCTCAGCCGAGAGCAAGTTGTGGAGATAACTTGTCAGTGACTACGGCCTGTGATGAATCAGAAGATGGCTCACAATCATCTCTTTCTTCATGATTTATAGCATTAAAGGCACCTATCTCTATTGGCTCTTCTTCAGATTCAGGGTGGTCATTTTCATCATAAATCACTTCGATGAACGAGATCTCTTCCACTAGGGTTTCCTCAGCGCTTTTCCCCACGTAAAGGTGATAGATGTATCATCGAATCTCATTGTGACCTGACCCTTATGAAAATCAATAAGGGCGGCAGAGGCATCCAAAAAGGATCGGCCTAGAATTAAAGGCATTTCTTTATCAGGTGGGTAATCCAAAATAACCCAGTCGGTTGGAAAAGCTAAGTGTTTAACATAAACAAGAACATTGTTAACACAACCGCTGTCATTGTTCGCTAGATCGGTCCACCATTTGAAGGGAAATGAGGCGTTCCTCATCCTCTTATCTAAACCGAGCTTTATACAAATGTTTAACGGCATCACGCTTACGAAGCCCTCAATCACATAAGACGTTATGGAACATGCAACCTTCAATCTCACAGAGATTGAAAGTCGTCCGGGGTCACCTCGCTTTGTTAGAATTTTTGGTGAAACCATTGAACATTCTTCTTTCAAAACCTCTTCTGCCATCCCCTTGAGCTTCTTCTTGCTCCCACAAGCTTCTTTGATATACTTAGAGCACTTAGGCATTTCAAATCAGATTCTCCTGCGAGGTATACTTACTTTGTGTCTCTAAGTATTTTTCTAACTCCTCGTCTTCGTTTGTCATTACCAAGGATACTTTCTTTTTTCCTTGGCGGATAAGGAAGGTTTTTCTTTTCTTTGCTCAAAGTATCATTGTTCACGGTTTGATTCTTTATAGCTTCATCTTCCTTATCCTTCCACCTAACAAACTTTCCATCCTTCTTTTTTTCGTCGGGTTCACCACGACCACTTCCTCACAGCTACATCAGAATTAATTTCATCATCCGAAGAACCCTCGTCATTCATCTCATCCTCACTCTTGCTTTCTTCGGCTTTTGAATTCTGATTTCCCCCTCCTAAACTAATGGCGTCAGGAGGGTTTACTCTTTTCCCGAGCCCTTTTCGGCTCCAACTTTCTTCCCGCTCCGCAGGGTAACTTCATTCACTTCCTCATCTCCATAGTTCCATTGTGTAGTGATGTCAGTGCAAGCATTGACATCCCCTTTTGGATTTCTTTCAGTGTAGCTTGGAAGTTTACCGTGAGGTCGACTCGCTTGTTGGTCTGCCATTTGGCCAACTTGTCTTTCAATGGTCTTGACACTGGTGGCCAGAGTTTTCACCATGTCAACTAATTCATCAAATTTCTTTTGAGAAACATAAGTGGTTTGTTGGTTTTGGTTTTGATTCCAACCACTTTGGGTTCTTTGAAAATTCGAATTGAAAGATTGATTTGCACTCCCAGGAAGTGATCCTGTTGGTGCATTCTTTTGATTAAAGTTACGTTGAAACTCGGAATAATTCCGGTTTTGGTTGAAGTTTTGTTGACCAGAATTTTGATTAAAATTTCAAAAGTTTTGATTCTGGTTTTCCATTAAATTCACTTCTTCTCCCATTTCACTACCGGCTTGTATTCCAAAGAAACTCACATCTGCTGGCCCTCTTTGCTGCTGCATTTGTAGGTTAGCTAGCTGCTTGTTTAACATCTCCACTTGAGCAACTAACATCTTTGTTTCAGAATTGCTTGCAGCCGATTTCTTCTTGTCCTCACTAACATGGGCCTTCTTTGAAGTTGACCACATGTTATTTTTTGCAATGGTCTCTGCTACCCTATAGCGACATCGTCCCTCCTCCTAAAAAGATCCATGAGCGAGAGAATCGAGGTAATCTCTATTAGGTTGCGAGACACCCCTCAGAGAATAGTTCTAAAAGCTCATGACGGTTGTACCCATGATTAGGGCACTTTCTCATTAACAGTTTAACCTTTCCCGTGGCCTTTCCCACACTTTTATCTTCCAATTGCTCAAAAGTGGCGATTTCTCTTTTCCGGTCCAAGATTGTCCCAGGTGAAACGAATTTTAGAGCAAAGGCTCTTTTGACATCACCCAAGTATGAAGGGGAGTGATGGGGTAAAGACTTGAACCAACGGTTTGCTTCACCTTTTAAAGCGAACGGAAAAGTTTCAATTTAACGACCTCGGAAGGAACACCAGGGTAATGACTCGCTTCACAAATTTGAACAAATGTCGACAAGAAGTCATGAGCATCTTCTTGAGCGATACCATGGAATGAACTATTTTGAACCAACCCGACTACTCCATTCTTTAGATCGAAGTTCATTCCTCCCATCTCCGAAGGTCGAATTGGTCTATGCCCTCCAAGAAATCCTCGATCAAGATAAGGAGCGTAGGAGTCTTGCTCAACACCGCCTGGGGTTGTTCTTTGTTGGATATTTTGATTCACCGGAATCGATAATTCGATGTTGGTTCGGTTTAACTTGTTGGTTCATCCAGTCTTGCTGATTTTGTTGATTCTGCAGCATTTGCATTAGGAGCATATTCAATTGAGCTTGCGGATCACCACCGAAAGGATTTTGGTTATTGTTATTATTCCCTTGGTCGTCCGGGTTGGAATTGCTAGAGGCTTAAATCACGCTTCATATTGTCGTAACCTTGAAATAATCTTCTTTTGACAATGTCCCGCTCGGGTTCGTGAGCAATTATAACAAAGGTCCTTTCTTGCTCCTGGTTTGCATAAACCAAGAGAGCAAAAACAGAAAAGTCAACACTGACAATATGTCAGGTTGACGAGAGATTTTACACTAACCGAGGTTTTTTTTATGTTTAGAAAATATATAGAAACAGAAACAAGAAAAGAAACCTACCTACGAAAAATTTCAAACAGAAAAAACACTAAGACGGTGAAAAAAAAAACGTGTTGAAATCTTCTGGGGCCAAAATGGAAGGGAAAACAGCAGATTTTGACCTTGAAAACGGCATTGAACGGCCTTTGGCCGTTCATCACGTCGTCAACGTCGGAACGAGCTTTCCGAATTGGGGTCCTGCGCGCCAAACGGACACTCGAGCCGAAAGTTATGGCCAGAATACTACCGACACAGAAAACTGCACTACGAAGAATCCGACAACCATTACCGATTCCCCGGCAACGGCGCCAAAAACTTGTTCGGTAAGTTTTAAATTTATAGTTTTACCGGAACACCCCAAGTGCAAGGCACGTTGTAGTGGGTATTACCGGGTCGTCCAGGGAATCGAATGTTGTCGAAACAAATACGATTAACGTGCGGTGAATTGTCACGATAAATCTAATTAAAATAATAAAGTTCTAAATAATTTCTATTAAACTAATAAAACAAAAGAGATCAAATTAAACCTAAATAAACTATTGAATCTAAAATCCAAATTGCTATGAAAAATTACTAACTTTCTTCTTAATGTAACGAGGCAAGAAGGCAACAAGGATTCTACCAAACAACCACCACCCAACCAGCCATGTGAGATGAATCAAATTTCTTGGTGTGATCTAACTTAAATCCAATCAAATTTCTTTAATCAAATTTATTTGGTTTCGTTCCTTTCTCAAGTGAAACAAAATTAACAATAAAAGAACATGATCATGAGTTCGTTTCCGAATCTCCTACCTAATTAACAATAAACTAATCTCTCGGAATATCATTAACTGTATCGAATGAAGGGTTCTATGTAAATTTAATTCTCATCAAATTCAAAACAACGATCGTTTCATCGATTTTTCAATCTAACAAAACATATATTCAAACAATTCAAAACATTCGATAAAGAAAAATAAATTCAAACTCACTAATAATGTTTACTAAAAATCTCCTGGTTGTGGTGATGTTGTAATGGCTTCATCCCGTTGTCTTACTGCGAATTGCTTAGCCTTCAATCATCTTCGATCTCCAAAAGAAAATTGAAAGAAAGAAACTCATGTTTTTGTGTGATGTGGTGCGGCTGCTAGGGTAATGATGTGTTGTATTTTTTCTGTGCCTCCGTTTCTGCTCGAATGGTGCTGCTTATATAGGAGTTTCGCAGACATAAGGAAGGATCTAGAAAAACGCGTCGATTTTGCAGCTTCGGGGTTCGAACATCTTGGCTCGGTCGACCGAATAGCACGGCTCGGTCGACCGAGCCTACCATTTACGCGTTTTCACACTGTTGCTTCGTATACCGTGTTCCCCACTTCACTCTTTCGACCAGATTTGATTTATCATCTCTTCAATGCTCCGATTTTCTTCTTTATTTTGAAATCACTTGATTGAATGAGATAAATCACTTGATTGTTACACTAAGTCATCGAATAATAATAATAATAAAATGTGTAACAAAAAATAACATTTAAACCCAATATTTCCTCATAATTAAATTATAACCCCTCAATAACCATTATAGGAATTTAACTGTTAAAACACGCTTTTCTCATTTATTTTCCTTAAAAATAAGGTAAATTGTTTAGGGATTAAGCCCGAAAATATAGTAAAATATACCCTAAACATAACACTTAAGAGAGTAGGGTAGTGTGTGGACGGACATTCCTCAACTTTTGTTACTATTCAACCAATCGAGAAATCATGCATACTGAATTTAATAAATGCAAACCATAAGCTTAGGAGTGATACAAATCTCCACTAATCGAGGTATTCGGAATCAAGAAGATAGGTCAGGTAGGACTTGCAAGCTTGTAATGTCAGGCTCGGGTATTGGCTAAACGAAGGGATAAAAAGGACATAAAAAGAACAGTTGCAAGATAGCAAAGTTTTATACCTTCAATTCTACTGTTTTTCTGAATTAACAACTCCAATTCTCTCGCATAATTGCCAAAGACGTCTCCTCAACAATAAATATAAGTTATGAAGTATCTTTTCATTTGATTTATCACCTGAACTCACATTACTCGAATTTGTCGAACTCGTCCTCCAAAATTGCCTTCTAAGACTCACCCCTTACTAGAAATAAATATATGGTTTTTTTTCCAACATAACATAAAATCTAATATACATATATCAATGGTCTCCGAACTCGATAGATATCAACTCATCTTTGTGCCACTAAAGTTATCCAACGTTCAACGTCCAAAGTTATCACCGCATAATACACAGAAACTTGCTAATCTTACGGGACATCAAGGGAATGTAGACCAGAATTAGGCTAAAGGTCGGATAATAATGAGGTTAATCACGAATGGCTAGTTCGAGTGGGGTCTCACCACTCTACAAAGGCTGAGGTGGGAACAGGTGGAAATTACGTTCGGGATGGCTATTTGGCAATAGTTAAGTCAAAGAAATGCCAGGACCGTCATCCCTAAATTCGATTCCAAAACACCTTTCTATTTCACCTCGAAAGGATATCAAACCTAAGTTCTAGTTGCTACTGAGGCATACGTGCATAATTTCACAAAGTTTGCATATTTAACAAAAACTTAGAATATACGTGTTCCACGGATTCACACTACTGTCAAAGATTTGCAAAATAAAATGTTCCTCTAATTTATTAAGGTTGCTCATTTTCTTGAAATATTCATTATATTAATTGCAACGCTAAACGTTGTGCCAAAAATTATTTTATTCTACTTATTATGCTTGAAAAATAATCAAAATTAAGCGTTTCTCGAGTATTTAATGAAATTATTCCTTATTAGACTAACTACGTCTCCACTCCCCACTTACGAACTGTCATCGTCCCGATGAGAAGTGAATAGTAAAAAGTAGTTAGGGAAATAAGGGAATCAAAAGTAGTCAAGACAAGTACCGGGATGCTATAAAAGGGTGGGTGGGTGGGTATGAATAAGAAATGAAATGTCAAGAAATCCCAGGTACTTAGCAAAGTATCAACCAACATATAGACCCAAAAGGATCATTGGCCACATTGGGCCTCACAAAAGAGCAAAATATTATACCAAACTTTTTCGGGCTGCCTGCCAGTAGCGCTTTTGTTTAATGTCGTTTGCTCGACTTAAATTACCAAAATGATGATGATTAATTAGTAGAATATACTAAACCAAAAGGGATACTTCTAACAATTACTCACCAAAGCACGTAGCAATTAAGCACATGAACCAACTAGAAATAAATACTTAAGGAGTAACAGGAATGATAGTACCCGTGATTGCTAAATTTATAGTCTATAGCTAGACTATCTCATGATTCAATTGGTCGGGGGGTCCTCAAGGAACATCACCTCTCGAGTTGGAGGGATTCCTTCTTCTTCCACATAAACTTTCACTCTGTGACCATTGGCTATGAAAGTCATTTTTTACATCAGTCAATTCCACTGCTCCGGAGGCATGTACTTTAGTCACCAAAAATGGACCTGCCCACCTAGACTTAAGCTTACCTGGAAACAATTTTAAACGTGAGTTGTATAAGAGCACTCGATCACCCACATGGAACTCACGACGAAAGATTCTCTTATCATGGAAAAACTTCGTGCGTTCCTTGTAGATTCGAGCGTTCACATAAGCATCAAGGCAAAACTCCTCAAGTTCCATGAGTTGGAGTAATCGATGTTCACCAACGGCCTTAGGATCAAAGTTAAGAAATTTAATAGCCCAGAAGGCACGATGTTCCAACTCAACCGGAAGATGACAAGATTTTCCAAAAAATAGTCTATAAGGAGAACAACCAATCGGTGTTTTAAAGGCTGTCCTATATGCCCAAAGTGCATCATCTAATTTTTCCGCCCAATTTTTACGATTGAAATCGACAGTTTTTTCAATGATTCTTTTTACCTCTCTGTTAGATACCTCGACTTGTCCACTAGTTTGCGGATGGTACGGCGTACCAAGCTTGTGTTTTACACCATATTTCTCAATCAACTTGGTAAATGGCCGGTTACAAAAATGTGACCCTCTGTCACTAAAGATAGCCCTAGGAGTGCCAAATCTCGTAAATATATTCTTTTTAAGGAATTTTAGCACTACTCTGGTATCATTAGTTGGAAGAGCTTGGGCTTCGACCCATTTAGATACATAATTGACCATCACTAAGGTGAATTTCTTACCAAAATATGGAGAGAAGTGGCCCATAAAATCAATGCCCCAAACATCAAACAATTCACACTCCAATATAGGTTGAAGAGGCATCTCGTGCTTTTTAGAAACATTTCCCCACTTTTGACATGATTCACAAGATCGTGCATAGTGGTGTGCGTCTTTATACAGTGTGGGCCAATAAAAACCACATTGCAGTACTTTGTAGGCGGTCTTCCACCCACCGTGGTGGCCACCAGGCTCACGATCATGGCAAAAAGATAAGATACTTAAAATCTCATTATCGGACACGCATTTTCTAATTATGCCGTCCGAACACCTTCGAAAAAGGTCCGGTTTTTCCCAATAATAATATTTCAAATCATAAAAGAAATTCTTTTTCTGTTGCCATGTCCAATGAGACGTAACATACTCACAAGTAAAATAATTAACGATATTACCGAACCATGGCAAGCTTTCCTTTGGTGTATTACCAGCTCTTACGAGTTTCATTGTTGGAGGAGCATCGACCATGAGGAGTTGTTCGTCTGGAAATGAGTCCTTAATCTCTTGTCTCCTTCCTTCTTCTTCAGCAAATTCCATACGACTTAAATGATCTGCTACCACATTCTCACTACCCTTTTTATCTTTAATTTCAATGTCAAACTCTTGAAGTAAGAGAATCCATCTGAGTAGACGTGGTTTTGCATCATTTTTACTTAACAAGTATTTTAATGCCGCATGATCGGTATAAACAATGACTTTAGAACCAACGAGATAAGATCGAAATTTGTCCAACGCAAAAATTACGGTGAGTAGCTCCTTTTTCTGTTGTGGCATAGTTAAGCTGAGCTGCGTTTAATGTGTGGGATGCATAATAAATTGCCTTAAGCACTTTGTCTGGCGTTGACCTAGAACAGCTCCAACTGCCAGATCGCTTGCATCACACATAAGTTCAAACGTTAAGTTCCAATCTGGTGCCACTTGCACTGGTGCAGTTGTCAATCGTGCCTTCAGAGTCCTAAATGCTTTCATAAAGTCATCATCAAAATTGAACGGCACTTCTTTCTCAAGCAAATGACTGAGAGGTTTTGCTATGCGTGAAAAATCAGCGATAAACCGCCTATAGAAACCCGCATGTCCAAGAAATCCTCTCAGAGTTTTCAGATTTACTGGTGGAGGTAACTTTTCAATCACTTCGATCTTCGCTTTGTCCACCTCAATACCTTCTTCAGAAATTCTATGACCTAAAACAATACCATCTGACACCATTAGATGACACTTCTCCCAGTTTAGAACTAAGTTTGTGTCTTCACAGTATTGTAAAACACGTTCTAAGTGTGAGAGACATTCTCCGAAAGACTCTCCAAAAACGTTGAAATCATCCGTAAAAATTTCCAAATTTTTTTTCTACCATGTCAGAAAATATTGCCATCATGCATCGCTGAAACGTAGCTGGTGCATTACACAATCCAAACGGCATTCTTTTGTATGCAAATGTTCCATAAGGACAAGTGAAAGTTGTTTTCCCTCTATCCCCTGCTGCAATAAATATCTGCAAATAGCCTAAATAACCATCTAAGAAACAATAAAATTTATGTCCCCTCAACCGTTCCAACATCTGCACTATGAATGGAAGTGGATGATGGTCCTTCTTAGTATGCTCATTCAGTTTACGGAAATCAATGCACATTCGATATCCTGTGAACTCTCTTGTTGGAATCCATTCATGTTTGTCATTTTCTTTTACCGTGAAACCGCCCTTCTTTGGCACCACTTGGGTGGGACTTACCCATTCACTGTCTGATATGGGAAAAATTATCCCCATCTCCAGTAGTTTAATAACCTCTTTCTTGACCACTTTTTGCATGTTCGGGATTAGACGGCGTTGTGGCTGGATACATGGCTTAGCTCCTTCATTCAAAATGATTTTGTGTACACAATCTCAGGACTTATTCCTTGAATATCTGCCACTGTCCATCCAAACGCTTTCTTATGTTGCCTCAACATTCTCAACAATTGGTTTTCCTGCAAACTGGTGAGTGATGATGAAATAATAACCGGAAGTAAATTATCAGCTTCAAGAAAGGCATATTTAAGATTAGAAGGGAGAGGTTTTAATTCCAAATTCCTTGGTGGCTCTTCCACCGAAGGTTTCAATACAGGGCCATCCAGTTCTAATTCCAAATAACGATGCCATGGTTGTCTTACAAAAGAACCTCCTGTGTCCAGGTGAAAATTTACTTCTTCTATTTCCTGGTCATTCTTATCTTCTTCATAGATAGATAAGGCCAGACATTCTTCGAGCTTATCTTCTAAAACTTGCAATTCAGCATGATCCATACAAATAGAGGATATATTATCTATGAATGAACATGATTCTGGTGACCTGTATGGATGTTTCATAGCTTTGAAGATATTAAAGGTGACCTCATCTTCATTGACTCTTAAACTTAAATCACCCTTTTGACCGTCGATAAGGGTTCTTCCAGTAGCTAGGAATGGCAGTAGCTAGGAATGGTCGTCCTGGGATGAGGGGTGCAGAAAATCCTTCTTCTATTTTCATAACTACAAAGTCAACTGGGAAGTAAAACTTATTTATCTTAACCAACACATCTTCGATGACTCCTTTAGGATGTTTAATAGACCTATCTGCCATCTGGAGGGTCATCTCAGTGTTTTTAAGCTTCCCTATTCCTAGTTTCCTATAATCCTCGTAAGACATGAGATTAATGCTTGCACCGAGATCACAGAGCACCTTTTTAAACAAAAATCCCCTAATCTCATATGGGATGGTAAAACTACCGGGGTCTTTTAGTTTAGGCGGGAGCTTGTTCTGCAATACTGCGGAGCATTCTTCATTAAGACAGATGTTCTCATACTCTTCTAAACATTTTTTGTTCGAGAGGATGTCCTTAAGGAACTTTCCTTATGCGGGCATATTAATTAGTGCTTCAATGACAGAGATATTGACATTAAGGTGACGAAATGTGTCAAGAAAACGTGCATATTTTTTATCCGTTTTTAACCTTTTAATTTGATCTCTGGGTGGGTAAGGTAAAGATTCAAGATCAATAATTTTTGGATTTGAAGTCATACCTCCTTTCCTTTTTCCTTGGATGAAGACGTTGATGCTTCCTTGAATGTTTGAGCATTTGGTGGTCGCCATGTGTCATGATCCTGCACTACTTTCTTTGAAATGTGCCATGAGTTTTTCTTTCCCTGCTGTGTTGGTTGAGTGTTGCTACTCCCCACTTGGACTGTATTTTCATCAATATTGTCCTCTCTGACATGTTCATTAAATAAAGTCCGTAAATCGCTAGCCCTCGGATTTTTCAATATTCTCGGGACTTTGATTCATTCCTCATTTTCACTTTCTGCTTCAACATGTCTATCTCGTCTTAAAAAAGTATCAATAATTTCTTCTTCTTCTTTACTGAACTCTGGTTCGTCCTTGTCTGCTAGATCTTCTTCGAATTTATCATCCAAATCATCTTCCACTTCATTATTTCCGGAGTTCTCTACTCCATTTCTTCCTCAACCCTTCCACTTCGGGTAATCACTGCATTCACCTCTCTCGGGGTTCTTTCAGTATTACTTGGTAATCCTCCCGGAGGTCTACTATTCTTTCGTTCTCCTTCTCTACTCAAGTGGTCTTCCATATTTCGCGTAGATGCTTCTATGGTTCTCATCCTCGTGTCATGTCCACTCATTGATGTTTTTAAAGTACTCATATCCTTAGTAACTGTGCCTATAGAAGTCATCATGGTTTCCAGATTCTTAGCTTGAGTAGACATCACACCCATCATATTTTCCATTAATTTTTCCCATTTGTCAATTCCTTCCATGGGATGAGTTGAGCTTTGAGTAACTGGTATACTTTGAGTGGTGTGTTGTGGGTATGATCTGGGTGGTGATTGGTGGTTTTAGCTCGAGGTATTTCCTTGGTAACCTTGATTTTGAGCATTCGCATTGTACGAGCTCTTGTACTGAGTTGGATATGGAGGTTGTCCTTGCTTACTTGGATTCTTGGACCAACGAAAAGTAGGGTGATCTCTTCTAATTGCATTGAATGAGTTTGAGTAAGCGTTATTCAAATTCCTATGTTGTTCCATAAAACTCACCTTTTCTTTTGAATATCCTTCGGATTCTTCCATCCCCAATGACATATTGTCATGGTTTGAATATTCACTAGATACATTGCCTTCCGAGCTTAGACGTTTGTTCGCTTGTAAGCCATCAAACTTCCTACTCAGATTTTCCAAGTGTGCTAAAACTTCTGCGTTTGATGTAGATTCTCCTACAAATGCTACTTTCCTTGTGCTTGAACCGGTTTCCCACATTCGGTTATTCTTAGAAATTTTCTCAATGGCATCATACACAACATGTGCTTCACTCATCATCAAGGAACCGCCACATGCGTGATCCACACCCGCACGTGAGTCTTTTCTCAATTTTCGACAAAAAAGTTGAATTTGCATATCAAGAGAGTAACCATGATTGGGACAGGCTCTTAACAACTTTTTAAATCTTTCACAAGCGCTCCCAAGTGTTTCCTTGGATCATTGTCTAAAATCAAACCTTCAATTCCAAATTCCTTCCCGTAGTAAAATATTGTTTTAAAAATTCATTTTGAATGTCCTCCCAATTTGTTAATGAATGACGAGGGAGAGACATAAACCAATCTCTTGCCCTTCCTTTTAGAGAAAGTGAAACATTGACATCCTTGTCAATTCTCTATGAAACACTCGACTTTTGGCCGTGTTACACAATTCTTCAAAAGATATAAGTGATGATGCTGGGTCTTCGTCATCCTCACCAAGAAATTGAGCTCTTGTGTCAATCAAACCAAAAAGATGGGATTTTATTTCAAAGTTATTTGCTCCATCATTGGGTAAACGAATTGGATTGTTAGTCTCATTCCTTCTTAAGGTCGATCACAAATGGGTCTTGGGTTAGGTGGGTTATGATTATAACAATTATTTTGGTTTCGGTTTTGGTTATTCCGATTATTGGGGTTTTGGTTATTGGGATTCGGTTGTGGAGGGAGGTTTTGTAATGGTGGATTAGGATTATTAAGATTTTGTCCATGACCTAGGGCATGAGCAAGCCCTTGTTCAGGTGGTGTTTCATCACCGCTTCGCCATATTTGTCCTTTGATTTGATGATCCTTGGGAAGATTCTTCACCAAAATGTCCTTGGTTGATTTGACGCGTCTATTCTCTACTTTTAATTGCCTTTCGTACTATTTATGTCGGGTTTATAAGGAGTGAGTGAGGCCTTACCACTTAGGGAATGGGTCATCAACTACAATGATAGATATAACACGAAAACAATAAAATAACATATGGCTACTTACCCGAGAGGTAAGTACCAAAGAAACAAAAATAGAAATGAGATTAGGAAAAGTGTTGACTTATCCTCAAGAATTTTGAACTAATACAAGTAGTAACCAATAACACAATAAATTGGCGTGTCCCCGGCAACGGCGCCAAAAACTTGATGTGGACTTTTCTATGCTTCCAATCTAACCGGCAGTGTACCGGGTCAAATTGTAGCCTAGTATGGTGAATCAAGGTCGTCTCCTCAGGGAACATGATACAATTAAAAGTGTGGTTAAACACCAATTAGCTATTATTATCTTGATCTAAGTCGCGGTTTTAACATAAAAGTGATAGTTTTACGTCACTAATAAACTTAACAATTAATAATAAAGGTACTAGCCGAGACAATTTCATTGAACTACAATCTCTTTTAGTTTTATGGATGTGATTAACCGGCCTATTAAGGGTATCCAATTGTGTGAAACGGTGTACTCATATTCTAACAATTTACCCTCATACGAGTGTACAAAAATTGTTATATGCCTGCTCCTTGGTTTAAGAGCCCTAAACCTAATGATTTGACATGATAAAATCACGAGTACAAACTAATTCATTCCCCGGATAAGAAATTGAACTCCGAAAACGGTCAACTTTACCTTCCGGTTTTTCTACCTCGTTCTCATACCTAATATCTCCGTTCGGTATCAATTAAGTGTGTGTGCCAATATTGGTTAATTACTCCAACACAAGCTAACAATCAATTTAAGTAGAAAAAGCTTCAACACAATCGAAATTAAAATATACATTACATAATCACCATCCGATTAACTAAAAGAGATCAAAATAGTTCAATTACACGCCGGCTTGGCTGATTCGCCTAGCCACTCATTACTACGAATACTAACATATTAAAATTAGCATTCATAATAATCAGATTATCAATACAAAATAAAACTAGAATGTTACCGATTACAACCGTTGAATTTGCAAAGGAAAAGCTTGATCATCTTCTTCTTAGAACATTAATAGCGATAACTCACCAAGATGTTGAGTTTCTTCCTATCAACTATCCCAAGAGGTCGAGCTGGCCATTCCAAGAATTAATTTTGTGATGAATTAACTAAAATGAAACTATAATTTTTTTGGCTTTAAAAGCCTTGGAAATATTTTTGTCTTCAAGAAGAAGATGCAGAGCTTCCCTCTCCTTTTCTTTTGATATATATATGTGTATATATATATATATCCAGCCTCTGAATATGAATAGTATCAATAATGTTGAAATGGGTCCCTTTCCCAATTTAAACCGGCATTTTCCCGGTCTATACCGGAATCTCAATTAGCTGGAGTGTCAGGTTCATTAAGTGTGCATTTAATGCTCAATATTTTGTCAATCTTGCCAAATCTTACCAAATCTTGAAATATTCAGGCGTACACCGGTATTCTTCCGGTCTGCAGGTTTGTGAACTTAATTTTTATATATTATGTAACGAAAATTTTAATATAATTATTCTGATAATTATATTTCCGTATCCATCGAGCTTTATGTCTCGACCCCAAGGCGTCACCACGTGGTATCTGTAACAAAACAAAACGAGAAAAACCACGGGTAATTCTGATAATAAAAATAGGCTGGTAAGCCTCAAAATATATCAAAATGGTGGGATTTTATAATATCTACTATATATAAAAACAAACCGTATTATCACGATATTTATTATATTTGATATAAAACTATCACTAAAAACTTAGGAAATGAGATTAAAAATGCATTAAAATACCTCATCTGGTTGACATACATCACTTTCAACCATGGATACTCCACAAGGGTAGGATTGAGGCTCCGGTACTAGATGTTAAACTTCTAAAGATTCGAAGATAGCTTTCGGTTCCAACATAAGTGAGGGAAGGAGAGATGAGAGAAAAAGCGAGAAAAGAGGAAATTAAGGAGAAATTGGAGTTTAATTAATAATATCAAAACAGAGAATAACAATCTAAGAGCTTAAACTTATATGCCGGCTAACTCAAAGCATCCCACCCAGCTAGTTAACCAACTTACTTACTTTCTAAACCTTAGCTCCTTGGAGAAAATATTTTATTTTATTTATTTAATTTTTTTTTTTTAACCTTGTAAGTTTTATTAATAGGAGAAAAGATTTACGAGTTTTGGGCATAGGCCTCATCCAAAATATATATATATCCTCAATGTCTTTTCTCCCACCTTCTTAAAAATCACAAATCAGGAAAACCCATTTGTGAAAAATCGGATCTTTAGAGAAAGAGTGTGTAGTGCCTCATGACATTGGAATAACTTGCCAAAAAAGAAGGAGATCTAACTCAAAAAAAAAAAAAAAAAAAAAAACAAAACGAAAAATTATGGAGATGCAACTCCTATGGAAATCAAGAGAATAAAACCTACTAAACTTGGATATAACCAATGAGAAACCAAAAAAACTAGTAAATCAAAACAAGCAACTCCACATGTGTGTCTTCGATCCCAGCATTCAGCATAATCATTATTAGGACCAAATACAGTCTGCATTTTAAGAGGAAATAAGGCTGCAACATCCAATTGAGCCTGTAAAAGAGGAGCAAACACCAGAAAGCAGCTCCATAACATATGTAAAAAAATATCAACAAAGATAACAAGGGTACAACCTGTGTGCACTCTTCTTATTAAATGAAGAGTGCGTCCAGGTTGAAAATATGTCCACTAATTCACGGACATATGTATAAATTCGTACACATATTCTTGAATTCATGTAAAATTCCACATGAAATGGGAAATGAGACCATGATGGGAGACATACTCAAATACTCTACGTGAAAAAACGTCCCTCCGAATTCCAAATATATTTCCTTACAAATTCATTGAAATTCATAAATATATCTTCGAAATCTAGATTTTCATATATACATATATATATATATATATATATATATATATATATGAAGACATTTGTGACATGACCTGTTAGAATGGGTCAGATTTTCAATTTTCCCATAAATATTTTTCCTCACAAAATCTGGACAAAATTTGTAGGACCTGATTGTCCCATTGAAAACAACATATATATGACGCATGACTTGTTTGGCATCTTCTACTACTGCTGGTATCCATGTTTTTGTTTGTTTGTTTTTTTGTTTTTTTTTTTTTTTTTTTTTTTTTTTTTTTCATACCCTTTTCTTTCTTATTTAAGCTCCACACTATCCTCTCTCAAATTCCTCCCCACGAAAATCAATAGAGATAAGGGTAAAACTTCAAGAAATGTCGAACAAGAAGCAATCATTTTCAGAAGTCTCTAATAATGAGATTAGCTATCTCATACAGAAGCTACAAACATTGTTACCAAGTTCTTCTGGTACAAAATGCCATAAAAGGGTAAGTTATTTTATTAACCCCACCCCCCCCCCCCCCGTTCCTCCTAATTAGGCCAAGCGATATTGTCAGGTCAATAATTGATATTACCACGATTATCTCATAACAAGATTAAAAATATACATTACATTTTTATTGTGGTGTTACCAAGAATTGCCCTGACAATACCAGTTGCCCCTAGTTAAGCTATATATTTGAAGTTTGTAGCTTTATTTTTATTTTTTTCTTTTCTGATTATGTTGTATCACAAAGATAAGACATATGTCCTTGCGAGGTCCAAATAAAACATGGTTGTGTACATGTCACGTATATATAGAAAGGAATATGTTTTACATAGCCGAGGTGTCTCTGGAACCAGGCCAACAAGGCCAGAACGATCTAGTGTCTTCTTCAAAATTCACGCTTTGAGAAGTGTTGTTAATGAGCGTAGCCGAACCGAGTATCAGTTATTCAAACTCTATTCGTTTTGGTCACAAGCTTGTTCATGTTCGTTCGTTTAATAAACGAACATAAAATCATGTTCAAACTCAACTCATTTATAAAGAAATTTTATTCGAACTCATGTTTGAATTTGGCATGCTACATGTATTTTTGTCTCTCAATTTGAGTTTGACTTGTTAAGGTATAAAAAACTAAGTCCAAAATGAATAAATAACACAATACAAAACAATATTCAAACATTATAATAATAAAAATATTATGACAACTCTAACAATATTCTAAACTCTAGAGTATCTATTAGATCAACAGATATCTTATCATTTTATGAGTTAAAATTATGTTGTACATTGATTTATCTATATAAGCAGGTTCGCAAACATAATTGAACGTTCACGAATAAGTTTGTGTTTATTCGTTTAGTAAACGAGCTTAAAATTTTGTTCAAAATTGGTTCGTTAAGCTAAACAAACGAATGATCACAGATACTAACGAGTCGAACACGAACTTGTTCGTGAGCGGTTCTGTTCGTTAACAACACTAGCTTTGAGGGCCTGCATTTCTATATGTTAATTATTAGTGTATTTTACCATCAATAATTTATTAATTCAAACTAAAAAATCGTAAGACTCATATCAAAATACATATATTCAGTTAGAAAAAATAATCAACTTATATACCCAATATATCTTTACACCCTTTCACCTAGTATATGATAAAAGCGTAATATTTTGCAGAACAAGGGGCTTAAAACAAAACTTTTAGTCTAGACTCTGATTACACAGGGACAACCCTGCCAGACGTCAGTAAAATCGACTAAAAATAATCATTGTCTTTTGTCGTTGACGAATTAATGAGAAGCTAGCTTTTGCATGCAGATGCAGGGTGAGGGGCAAGAATTGAAAACCCTAGAAGAAATATGCAGCCGTGTCAAGCAACTTCATCAAGATATTGATAATCTGAGTGAGAAAGTCTCACAACTGTTGGATTCCGTTGACTTTGATGCTAAAACTATTAAAAGTCGTCTTCTTCTTCAGCTTTAGGTTTTACCATAATTTCAATTCTCTTTAAATTATAAGTTTCTATGTTTTTCATTTTAATTAAACGTTATTTTATTAGAATCTATCACTGGGTGTCGGGTAGAATTGTAGACCGTGATATAGGTTGGAAGACTTGGCTTTCAAATCCAATGCAAACCTTGGAATGGCATTAGAATAGCATTAGAAGTATGTTGTACGTTCGGGGAGCTTAGCTTCGCTTTGATTGGGCTTGTCTTGGTTTGTTTGTAAGTTGGTTCGTTTTTCTTGCTAGCAACTTGCTAGTGTGTTTAATAAAAAATCAGCTGTTCAAAAAAAAGTTATTTTATTGTTGTTGGAATTGAAGGCCTACAAATGCCGACGTGCAGAAACGATTTGGTCACAATAATTAAGCCGATGTAATATATTATTACATCGTTGATTATAATATGTAATTAAATGATTGATATAAATTTTCTTGATCATGATCAATTGTATAAAAGAAAATTTGTGTCGTTTGTTTGTTGGGACTCGATTATTGATGTTGTAGCACTAGCTCATTTTCAAAGATTCTATTTGTTTCCTTGTAATTTGTTTTTAAACACACCCCGCTTCCGGATAACGAGTCATTGTCCGAAAATTGAATATTTGGCACATGATATTTAGAAAAACTCTGAAACTATAAAACTTACGTAACTTTGACGTCATATCGGAGTAATATGAAAGACGCAAAAAAAAAAAGTACATGCAGAGATTGATCAGGGGACAGACAATCAAGGTCTTTCATAAAACACAATCAACAAGAATATCACTCTTGTAAACTACATTCATAATTAACTATAACCGCAACTAATTAAATCGATTACAACTCAGCTTGTCTAAAAAGGGAAACTACAATAAACGCTTGACACACATGTCTTATTCGAGAGAAACAAATGCTAAAAAAACTTATTGAAACATAAAGAAACTTCATGACTTCATCGTAATAACTAAGAAGTATCTTAAGAATCAGACAATTCACTGAATTACCAAGCTACTAAACAAGGTAAATAGTATCAAGAGCCATTTCATACAAGTATCAAGCTTTTATGTTTTTAGTACGTTATCATGTCCATGTATTTGATTCATTTAATGAATCAAGTTAAGTATCTTAGTATGTAAAATGAGCCGTAGCATCAATTTAAGCTTCGGAATTAGTTCAAGATGTGAAACTGGCACCGGCCCACTGTAGCAATGGCTTTGTCACAGTAGGCCGGAGTCTCTTTATCTAGAAAATCAGATAATTTTAGAGTTTCTACTAAACCGTACGTTGGTTCAAGATTGTTTTTCCATCTTTTTATAACTATTTTATATACTTAAACGACTTAATAGGGTTAATTTCCTAGTTTTTAAAAAGAAAATATATTTTAAATTATATCCTTAAGGTGTATAAATAACAAGTTAATCAAATAAGTATCACATTTTCAAGAGGTGAAAAATCTTTTAGAATTTAAGCAGTTTTATGGTGTTTTTGGACCACCATGTCATATTATTTCATCAATAATTTTTTTTAAAAGAAGGATAAATTATTAAAATCCAGGCATATTTACTTGGTCTAGGACTATACTAAAATTTGTCTTAGAAATTTGAAAGGTATTTAGATCTTTAAGATTTTTAGAATTTACAACAAGGAACTCAATCAACGGTATTTTTAAGTATGTTAATAAATATAGATAAAATAAAGGTTCAAACATGTTTGAGATAAATCTCGGTATACAAGACTTGTTCATGTCACGTTTGTAGATAATAAGAAGTATTTTCATAAATATCCGTTTTTAAGTCATAAGAGCGTAGTTTTGTTATCATTTTCCGGAAAGACAAGACGTCTAGTTAAATAAGAACATGTTTAGAAAAATGTAATAATATTCTAGCTAGTTCCCATTATACCACACTCACGGGTTTATAGAGAGAAACTAGACTTTGACTAAGTGCAGTGAGTTTTGAGAATCGCCGAATCTGACCATGCTCCTAGGCTACAATAAGGACTAAAGAGAGCAGTTTAGTTTCCGGAGCCGGTCAGGAAATCCGGTATGCATTTTTAGACAGTTTCAGGGCCTCCTAAGGCACAATTAGAACCCTACCATTATACCAGTTATCTTTCGGTAAATGTTTCAATACATATTTTATTACAGTTACAACGTTTCAGTTTTCAGTACTTATCCAGTAATTGATATCAGTATTTCCAAACTAACCTAAGAGTGGACTTTGGAATGTTAATGGACTCCTTAGTTCTCTCTTAATAATCAGACACTTACTACGGAGTATTTGTGCTCACTCCTCTACTTGTATTGTTTATCATATAAAAATCAAAATACCGGTAAGGAAGAGGTTGATTGCCTTGTCCATTTACTTTTGTTAAGTCATTGGTCTTCGAGGGTCATACCTACATTCTTTTTTATGGTAGAGCAATGGCTGTTGGAAATAATTAATAAGCAAGAATCAAGTAGTGACAATGATTCTCCAAGGCACGCAATTAGCGTTGTCTTTTAAGAAATAGTTTGCCTCTATGTAATTATTTGGGGATCAGCCGAAAATGTATTTCAGGATACAATGGAGGTTTTGATTCAGACAGTGACTCGTCTGAACCAAATCAGAGACACTCAAGAAAAATTTTCTAATGATTCTTTACAACAAGTGTATTTGGACTTGGCTTCTTCATGTTTGCATTGAGTGCTTTTTTATAGGCACAAAACACCAATTCGGGATTGTTGCAGGTGCAACATACATCCCTTTTCGCATGCAGGGTTATGTCTGTTTGTATTGTAAAGGTACATCACTTCGCAATACAGGGGTATATCACTTTGCAAATACATGAATCGGAAATCGCACCACTTCACTAATCCAAGTATCAAAATGCACAGATGTATCAATTCGAATTTCATAGGTATATCCGTTCAGCTACAGATCGAACTCCGTTTGTTACGGTGACCTCAAAACAAACGAGAACAAAAAATTTATAAAAAAGATATCTAACAGTGGCAACCTACGAAATGAAGTTTTAAGGGATATAGATGTCAATCATTTTATTGAAGCTGGTTATATTTTATCAGTTTATGACTCTTACATCTTTGTAATGTAATATTAATGTTAAAGAACCAAATAATTTTCTTAATATATTTATGGTCATCTAGAATCTGCTACTAAATGACAAACATTCAAACCAAATGATATTCACAAAAGATGAGTGAATCCCAACTAAACGCATGTCCAATACCTTACCTAAAGCAAAAGTTGCCTCACAAATCTTCACCGACTGACTTAAAAAATAATAATGTGGGTATTCTTACCGACACCAACTTATATAAGAACAAAATAAAATAATTTTTTTATATTGTTATAGCAGATCGATTATGAAGTGATGGTGATTATGAGTAAATACAGAAAACTAACAAGCAAATTATACGGAAACAAGAAGAAAACAGATTTAACGTTGTTTCCGGCAATGTGCCGACTACTCTACAGATAAAGTAGGATTATTTTATTATCACATATTAGTTACAATTTACATGTAATACAGATGGTATTTATAGGCCTTGGTGTTGGGAGAGATTGACCACATTCTTAATGTATAAGAAAATATAGTAGCACATATACTATCACCAATTGGTTTTAGTAGAACGGTAAGCGTTATCCTAACATTATAACAGAGCCAGAGGTCATGAGATCGAACCCTAGTGTGAACATTATATTTACAATTTATATTGTGCAAGTGTTGGGAGAGATTGTCACACTTGAGCAGGGTGTTGGGAGGGATTGCCCACGCTCTTAATGTATAAGGAAATATAGTAGCACATTTACTACCACCCACCAATTGGTGTTAGTAGAACCCAATTGGTTTTAGTAGAACGGTAAGCGCTTGATCCTATCAGAGCGATAACTGGAAAAAAAAAATTCGCTGGTTGGTAGAATGGTTAGTAGCACCTTTACCACTACCAAGGAAATATCGTAGCACTTTTACTACCACCAATTGGTTTTAGTAGAAGGATAAGCGCTTGATACTATTAGAGCGATAACCGGAAAAAAAAAACAAAATTTTGTTGGTTGGTAGAACGGTTAGTAGCACCTTTCCTACCACCAATTGGTTTTAGTAAAACGGTAAGCGCTTGATCCTATCAGAGCGATAACCGGGAATAAAAAAATCGCTGGTAGGTAGAACGGTAAGCGCTTGATCCAATCAGAGAGATAACTGGAATAAAACAATTTCGTTGGTTGGTCAAGTCTTCAGCAGAAACTTTCCGGCGGCGATCGGACATTGAAACGTGCTCCGATCGGATTTTGAGGGGTTGTTCGTAATTGTTTCCTCTACAATCTGAACGGTGGAATTTCCGTTTAGGCGGTTCAATTTCTACCGCAACCGAACTGCTGCGTATTGTTTCACCAGAATCGTTTTGGCGACGATCGGACATTTAAACGGACTCCGATCGTGATGAAATTTTTACGGGTTGTTCGTAATTGTTTCTACTACAATATGAACTGTGGAATTTCTGTTTGGACGGTTCAATTTATCTAAAATTGACCGCAACCAAACTGTTGTGTATTGTTACAGCTGAAACTTTCCGGCGACGATCGGACATTGAAACGGACTCTGATCGTGACAAAGTTATTTTTGGACAGTTCAATCTCTCTGAATAACCAGCGATCAAACTGCTGCGTTTTGGCCGGTGTTATTTTTTTTTTTTTTTGTGAAATCGAAATCTAAGGTTTTTATATTGGTAAAAAGATGTTTGTTGTAAACGAAAAGATTGATACTTTTGAGCAAGAAGGGCTTTTCAATGTCACTCCACCACAATGGCAAAGCATCCTTGATTTTCTCAAATTACCTAAACAGAAAGATCGAATATCAGCTCAGTCATCGTGGATAAACGATACATGAGCGACGCATTATGTAACAATGTGCTTAAATTTGTTGATAGATGTTCGAGAAATTGATAATTGTCCGATTGGCCTACCGGATGACACTACCTCGCATGCTTCGCATGAGGGCACTGTGATATTACCAGGAAATTTAAAATTGGGAAATGTGTTATATGTCCCGAATTTGACTTGTAATTTGCTTTCTGTCACTCAATTTTTGGATGAATATGATTGTCACGTTCAACTATCTTCTTCCTTATGTGTTATGCAGGATCGAGTGATGAGGACGTTGATTGGACTAGGTGAACGTAGAGATGGACTTTTCTTTTTCTGTGGAGTTCCGGAAACATGGGTCTTGGCTATTGATGGAAAGAATCTATGGAGTTGTGGCATCGTCATTTGGGGCACCTGTCAGAAAAGGTTCTTAGACATATTCCAAATACTATTATTTCTAAGAATTTAAATAAGGATGGTATTTAGAGCAAAGCAGCCACGTGAACAATTTATGTGAGTGAAAGTCGTGCAAGTCGTATTTGCGAACTGGTTCATTGTGATTTGTGGTGTCCATACAATACTCCATCGACCTGTGGGGCCACTTATTTCTTGACAATTGTTGATGACTTTTCTTTGGCTGTTTGGATTTATTTGTTGTTGAATAAAACTGAGGTTGAAACTATGTTCTTGGACTTTGTGACATTAGTGTCACGCCAATTTGATGCGACTATTAAGCGTGTACGTAGTGATAATGAGACCGATTTTAGGTGTCTTAATCCTTATTTTAGACAACATGACATAATTTTTGAAACATCGTGTGAGGTACCCCTCAACAGAATGGTCGTGTAGAACGTAAACATAGACATATCTTGAATGTTTCCCGGGCAATTCGTTTCGAGGGTCACCTACCCCTTCGGTTTTGGGGGGAATGTGTGTTGGCAGCGTCACATGTAATTAACTGAACTCCATCTAGCATTCTCAATTACAAAACCCCTTACGAATGTTTGTTTGGAAAGCCACCTGATTTTCCTATACTTCGTGTTCTAGGATGCTTGTGTTATGCACATGATCATCGCCCTTCCAAAATAAATTTGATTGTCGCAGTCGTAAGTGTGTGTTGATTGGATATCCTTTCGGTAAGAAAGGTTGGACTCTTTTTGATTGATATAGAGGAGATTTTTGTGTCTCTAGATGTAAAATTTTATGAACATGTTTTTCTTTTTTCTGAACCCCATGTGACTCGACCTGACCAACCCAACCCAAATGTAGCCAATAAAGTGTATGAAGATGATGATTTTCCTACATATTCCTCTCAACCGACAGTAACCCTACCAGAACTAGTTCCACCGGTTGAGGGGGGATTCACCCCGTAGAAAATGTTACGCCTGATGAACCTGCTCCCCTTCCACCTCATAACAACCCTGAACATGTTCAAGATGCCCCTGTAGTGAAGGAATTAGGTAGAGGACGACGACAGAAGATCCATAACTCTCGGTTTTAGGATTTTGTTACTCATACTATTGTGGGAAAGAAAAGTCCAGCATTTTGTTCACCCCCTTCAATAGCATCCTCAGGTACTCCTTATTCTCTTACGCATTTTGTTAATTACGAATTATTTTCTGACAAACACCGCAAGTACTGTTACGATCAAGTGCATACCGTTCTACTAAAACCAATTGGTACTGTTAGGATCAAGCGTTTACCGTTCTACTAAAACCAATTGGTACTAAAACCAATTGATGGTAGTAAATATGCTACTATATTTTCTTATACATTAAGAGTGTGAGCAATCCCTCCCAACACCCCTCTCAGATGTGGGCATTTTCTCCCAACACTTGCACAATATAATTGGGGTTCAACACTTGGGAACCCAACTCTAACCGCCTTAACAGCCAAACCAGGTAATGACTGAAATACCCCATAAGTAACTTAACCAAATTGTAAAAACCATGCAAACGTGTTTCTCAAGTAATGCTAAGAACCAACTCAGCAGACTCAGCAGATGATCAACACTGCTGACTTCCTTCAGCTGAACACCAGACTCAACAGCAGCTTCATGCTCTGCTGACCAGATTAGGCTTCCACACAGACTCAGTTGAGTATGCCACTTTTGTTGACTGCACTCAAAGATGCATAAACTTTAAGTCACAATTACAAATAATATAATTGATGGATTGACTAGTTATAGTTATTATGTTAGAGTATGATTTCAATCGCTGTCACTATTATTTTGATGGATTGACTATTTATAGTTATTATGTTAGAATATGATTTCAGTTGCTATCACTAATGTTGATGGATTGACTATTTATAGTTATCATTATTGATTTTATATAGAATATGATTTTATTCGCTTATTATGTTAACACATGAATTATACTATGAATACCATTACCTTTGATTAATGAAATACAAATAATTATTCTTCTTTTTATTTCTTTTCTTTCATTCACATTATCTTTTATATTTCACAGTTATATAACACGTTATTAGCGAGTCTTATGTTAATTGAGTTGTTAATTGAGTTGTGTCACAAATTTCCTATGATTTTTATATTCCAACGAACTCTTTCAATCTAATTGGAGTCCTAAGCGAACAAAAAGGTGATGATGCTGGAAAAATCGTCAAGTAAAGGGTAATTGGTTCCTTTTAAAAGAATTTCAATTAGCATTTTGATGTTTTGTTGATGATTTATTGTTGTTTCATTTGAAAATTCCTACATACCCATAATTGTATGAGATCAAGCCCATAACGTTGTTTTGAATTGTGAGGAAAATTATAATTTGACAGGCCTCCTTCGTGGGGAGTTAATGTACGAATCTTGATTTTGGGGCCTGTGATTGTGGGTTAATACGATATCATCGTTAAGCAATCAATGCTCAATTAGGTTAAAATTATAGAATGTGATCAATCATTGATTCTAATAGTTAAGGGAGAATCAATCTTGAGATCCTGCCTATTAAGGAGTTGTAATCGTCTTGGGAGGTCGAAGAGGACCTGTTGTGTTTAAGAGAGACCTTATAAGCAGATCGTCAGGTCGGCAGTACGTGACCAAAGAGACTTTGTACCATGTGTGCAAGCTATTAGGAGTTGTGGGTATAAAGTCGGTATTGAGCTAAGCTAATGATCTAGCTTCTAAAGATGACCTGAACTTAGTGAGAGACGAGAATGTAGTCGGAAAAGCTAAACTTTAACCGTAAGACCCGATATTATGTTTGGCTTGAGTTGGTCTGTCTATCAATATGATCCGATTGAGACTTAAAAAATACCAAGTGTATGACTTTCAGATCATACCTATATCAAAAAGAAAACCTCGATGCACGCTTTCTAAATTGCCATAACTTCACACAAATTACTCATTCCATTTATTTTACCCTATTTGATGGGACCAAGCTTTCCTGATCACGAAGTTTTTTTTTTCTCCCACTTTTGGTGCACATCGAGAAAGATGTAGACACTTTGAAGCAGCCTCCATGGATATTTATTTTCCTTCATTTTAATTTATTTTATTTGTTATCACTATCTCAATTCCAAACAAATCAAAAATAGAAGAAAAGATATCTGTAGGTTTTTTGACTTTTAAACCTATAACGGTAAGTATTATGATATTTGTAGATTTATTAACTTTGAATGTATTATAACGGCTCGGAAATCAGATCGATCCGTTTGGTCAAACCCGAGACGTTGTATATCCGTTGTATATCATGCAACGATAACTGCGCGGAAGCTAAAACAAGAAACTCGGTTTTCTAGACAAATCATTCAAAATGTTAAAAGACTTCGTTGAACCAAAACATATTACATCCAAGAATACAACATCTAACTTCTTTATTATAGTTATTTGGACATCACTTAAAGTACTTAAACATAACACAAACTAGAAATCAACAATGTCAACCAACTCATCCTATACATACCCTAGTGGTCGCCACTAGGGTCTACCCGGGCTCCCGTGTTTGGAGACCCGGGTTCGAATCCCCTCACCCGTAGTATTTAGGCCTTTCGTTTCCCTGCAAAAAAAAAAAAAAAAAAAAAATAACAAAAAACAAAAACAAAAAAAAAAACAAAAACAAAAACCAACTCATCGTTACGTATCACCAAAACAACCATTAAACATAGAACGTCACATAATATGTATATACGCCTATATACCAAAATTAGTCTACTGACACCCTCAAACGTGGGTGGTGGCTCAACACTTAATGGATTAACATGAACAACTTCTCCGGGAACACGCTGGACATGAATGTTTGAAGAAACAACTATAGTAGAGGCCACCCGGACCCTCCCACGAATCCTCTCCAATCATTTCGATGGTGTGCTGTTAATATGCTAAGAGTTAAGATATATAAGGGGTGAGCTTATAAAACTCAGTAGGAAAACATTGCATCAAAGGGAAATCATATATATTATTGGGATCAAAAAAAAGTTTTAATTTCTCCTTCACAAACAATGAAAATAATTAGTATATTTAACAAATTTCTATTTAACAACATAAGAGTAAGTTAAACATACTTTAACAAACCATCCCTACTTTAACATCCAAGAACATTGTTCATCATTTACTTTCATTCATTTCATTTACTTAACATCTTGATGCTCAGACTTTGTTGTTATATATGGCTTAAAAATCATACCATGTTTAGTAAAATCCGACATGAGAGCCTGTTTTTGCTTAGCTTTAGGTACACTATAACCATGTCATGTTTAGTAAAACCCAACATGGAAAGTCTGATAGTTGCTTAAGTTCGTGAGTACTACACCATTTTAATAGAGTCCAACATGAAAAGAATGCTAAATATTGGCAAACCGGAAGATTGTCCATTATTATAGCCCATGGACATGGGCTGCTGATTAGCCCGACATATGTTCATTATGCTTGGCCGTGATCGGGGACTGATGCCGAGGACCCTCGAAAATTTATTGTTTTTCTTGCTGGTAAAAGTATTTAACCATGAACGAATGCATAAACATCTCTTTGATGCTTTTTTAACATATTCCTTTTTTTTTAATCTTGTGATGATATTACCCAACATCTTACATCATATACTTGGTACCTATTGTTAGTTATTTCTTCATAAAGTAAATATTTTATAATCGTTTACATACGAGTTGTCGTACGAATTAATGTTATCGCAATGAAACGGGGTTTGACTTTACCTAAACCTAAACGGATACATGCGTACGTTCATGAAGGGTTTTATGCATTTTTGGATTGGATTCATGTATTTTCAGATTCAAACATCATTTCGAATCGATGCACTTTATACGAGAGTGCATGCATCCGGTGAAACGATGACAACCTCTACTTTTCAGTGCGAGTCACCCATTTGTTTATGAAGTCTTTACGGTATAAAAGGCACAACATATGCAAACGAAGATATACACACAATACACATCATCATGAGATTTTTGCAGAGTATCCTCGGGTTTGATTCAAACAAGTCACTGTCTGAATCAAACACCCTCCATTGTATCCTGAGCGAGATTTTCGATTGTTCCCTAAGTGACATACGAGTGGGACGAAACATCTCTTAAAAGATAACTTTTTGCGTGCCTTGGAGTCTTCTACAATTTCTGTAAAATTCTTGTTCATCAAATTTTTCCAACACCCATAAATTATGGACTTCTAATGTTAACACATAATCTTAGAACAATTTTCTATATCACATTACAAGAATATATCAACCAACACATAACCTTATAGTTGATCTACCTAAGAACATGGTTAAATATCATCGCATTTAGATTTTATGGTGCAACGATTAAAGGAAAATTGTACCAAGTGACGTGCATTATAGTAAATTCATTATTAATCTCTTTCACATAATACATATTTATCGTATATGAGAGGTTAGTAATTTAAGTGATGTCCAAATAACGAAAGGAAAGTTGTGGGCTACAGTTTGATAAAACGAAAGGAAAGTTGTCGGCTAGCCGGTGATTGAAAACCGTTCTAGATGCAAAACAGTCTATCCATAGGGTACAACTCCACAAATGTTGCATGAAATTTTACCAAAACATGTGATTTCATCAAAATCAAAAGTAATGTAAAAACTTTCATGATTGAGTTTTTACCTTGATAACAAATTTATTACTATAAACAGGATTCTCTATTATTAGACTCCAACCATTTTTCTATTTACAAAATGCTCACCATTTTATCAAATCATCATTCAAGGGAGAAACTTTAATGAAATTCAAAAGTACTAAAAGGAAAAGAAAAAAAAAAATTACACATATAAAATAACAGAACAAAGAAGTCAACAAAACAGTTCTGACCGGTCAAAGCTCAAGGCATTGTTAGACCAAACTTCCCTGTAGTTTCTGCAAGTTAGTAAGAATTGCTAGGGTGTTACTCATGCCATCCTCCGATTGCTGCACCCTAGCTGAAACTTGATCTACCACCGTTGATTTCATCTCCTTCAAACCATCAAGACATGTTTCCAGATTCGTCATGGCAGCACTGATCCAAGTATTCATATCACTAATCTTCATCTCCGTAAACACCTTCTCACCTGGGCCCACAGACATCAACTCGAGAGTCTGATTCACCTGACTCACCGAGTCAGCGAACAAACTAACGCAATCATGTAGAGCTGACTCAGTCCCCGGGTCATTCGAACGAGGAATCAAAGTCTGTGGGAACGAAGATATGTTCTTGAGATCTAGAAGATTGTAATGAAGAGATAAGTTAAAAAAATGAGCCGGGTCGTTCTTAGGTGGGTCGTTTAGGGAAGATATAGCGGCGAAACAGGAATCTGGGTGCTGAGTCACCGCGCAGACGGTTTTGAGTGAGGCGACCGAGTTGGAGGAGGAGAAAGATGGGTTCTTTCCTTCAGACTCGGATGACTCAGTGACTGATTCATGGATAACAGCTCCAATCACTGCAGCGATTATAAAGGTCAAGAAAAGGGTTGAAGATGCAGCAATAATGATTCTCCGACGACGATTATTGGCTTGTTGTAATGGTTGGCCTAATTTATCATAGCCTTTGAAGTTGTTCTTCATAGATTCCATTGAAGAGGTTGTGAATAGCTTTAATGGAGGATAATTTTCTTTTCTTTTTTGCAAATTCTTTTACAGGAGGAGGGAAATTAGAAGCAGGTAAAACAATCGAGAAGTTATTACAGAAGTAAAGATTCGAAAAAGGAGATCTTAGAAGTAGTAGGTAGGGATCAAGCGGAAAAACAATCGAGAAGTTGAAGATGAACAATACGTGTTGAGGGTTTACTTTTAGTTTTGGTTGGCTGGCGTGACTTTATCAAGTTTATTTTTATTATTTCATTTTATTATTTTAGATGCTTGGAAAGGGAGAGGTGGCTTCTCGTGAGGAGGTTGTCCATCGTTGGGAATTGGGGAGGAATAAAAAAATGATACGGATACAACCATTCTGTACATTACTACTGTCACACATCATCTAATTTATACCGTTGATATAATGTGTCTAAATTAATCATTATGTAAATTTAACATGATGAATGACGCATAATAGCATTGTGTCACTCGTTTTGATATAACCGTTGTGCTTGTATCATTACTCTTGAAAAAAAAGATCTTCTCCGCGCGTTGGACTATCAAATATTAAAAAATACACAAAACAACGTTATTTTATTTATAATAAACACATAAAACGATATCATTTTATATATAATATTATACTTGATGGTCAAATGTATTAGAGAAAGATCAAGGTTTTTATGAATCGGTATGCTTTATTTTGAAGGTGGAATTGGTATGTTGTGTGACGAGTTCGCAAGTTGAATAGTGGTGGTACCAAACATTTTTATTTGGAGATTTGATTGTGCCACAACAACACGTATATAATAAAGTATCACAACATAATTTTAGACAATTAACTTTTGCAGAATTCATATGAATCAAAATGTTTTACGTCATAATCAATAGTTTAAAAGCATGTTTTGAAATTTGTTGCAACTATTTTTATGTGACACTATCACTATACTTTCTTGAACTTTTGCTAAAAAATAAAAAATAGTACGGATACAACAATCTGGGGACAACGAGTAACACAATGGATTTGCGACTTATTGAGTATGATGTATCTCAATCATAATCAATTGTCAAGAAATATATATCATGTACCGCTTCATGAGAGGTTAATCTGCGTGTCATTCTTTCTAAATACATGGGCTTCCCTTCAAAAAAAAAAAAAAAACACGGGCTAAAGGGAGAAAGTAGCGCTTAGTCACAAATTTAAGGGAAATGCTGGTTGTGTCACTCGTTGTGGCCGAGTGGTTTACATGCATCATTACTACAAAAAAAGGGTACCGAGCGGAGAATGTGGCACTTAGTCACAAATTTAAGGGAGTTGTTATACGAGCAACGGTTTCAGCATAACGGAAAATACAACATATAATTTTCAACTTTGATTATGATGTAGTATATTTTTGATTATGATATAGGCTCAATATAATTATCAAATAATCAAATTTTAGTTCCCACTCATTATTCATTTGTGTGTGGCCTTTTAGGCCTTTGAATATGTTAGTCATTAATATAAATCATAATTCTATAAACAGAATAAAAGAAATGGGAAATTAGGGATAATGACACCATCTGAAATATTTTTAAATAACATGACAACTACATATTTTTTTATAGAGAGAAAAACAACTGCATAATTTTTATAAGCGAGAAGACAAACACAATGAATTCAAAAATCGGTGAATCTCCTAGTGAATCCTCGAAATCAATGAATTTCGACGATGAATCCCGAAAATCAGTGACTTTCGACAATGAATTTTGAAAATTAGTGAATTTCGACAGTGAATTTAAATAAATAATTTCGAACACAAGTGAATTTCGACAGTGGATAAATAGTTTTGTCCTTTATGCAAAAGTTTCAAAGACTGTCCTTCTACTCAATTGATGAAATATTTCTGTCATTCTCCCTCATTCCCCCTAAAATAAATTATACAATGAGCAATGGTACATGTACAACGAAAATACACAACCAGTTGACACAACAATGGTCTACACCATTGATTATTGTGAGACCTAGATCAATCAATATGGATGCCATAAAAATTAATGATATTGATCATTGTTGTGTCAATTGATTATGTATTTTTCATTGCAGTTGTATCATTTCTCTTATACAATTCAAATGATCATTAATAACTCTTTATTAATTTATCAATATTAAAGATCATTACTGACATCTAACAATATGTCTCGATTTCCTTAAAAAAAATGTCTAGACCCTCAATATTTTTTTCTTTTTTTTCGGGAAACGAAAACTTCATTAAACTACTGAATATTAGTTACACAGCAGATACCTGTCTAGCTTCTTCTTCAATCTGCACCAAAGAAGAAATCCAAATAGGAAAACATCCAGTCCATACGGCTGGATTAAGAAGCTTTTTCGCAAAAGCAACAATTTTGTGGCTAATTACATTCAAATTCCTACTTAAGTGCTCAATTTTACACCCAGCAAAAAGCACCCATGAGGACATGAATGTCTCTGATGATGTGCTGACACTTGGATCAGGGTTCATCTTTTTCTGAATGGACCCTCAATATTCGAAAGAGTCTTTATTTTACTACAATATTACAGAGCTTTTTGCTCCTTTTTGTACATTACTTAAAAACCTTTCAAAAGATCAAGTTGGAAATGCGAGAACCAAGCTACTTAATTGAGTTTAATCAAATCAATTAAAACACGGTTCAAATTGGATCAGATATTAGATCATAGTGTAGACAAATAATATATTTGTATTAATTATAGGATTTGTATTTATGATAGGTATATTTGTATTTATGGTAAATATCCTAGAATTCCTAAATTGTAACTATATATACACTAGCTTACACAATGCAATAGATATAACAGTTCATACCAATCTATCATGGTAGCTGAGCCAAATATTCTTGCATAAGTTTCTACGCCATTCCTCTCCTTTGACCCTAAAATCTCTCCTCCTCTCCAATCTCAAATTCTTTTTTTTTTTTTTTTTTTTTTTTTTTTTTTCTCATTTTCTACGCCATGGCTTCTGCAACCTCCGGCACCTCTGCTAATGCTACCTCCGGCACCTCCTCTCAAATTATCCCTCTCAATCTTGCTACTCAAATTCCCATCAAGCTTGATGCTTCCAATTACGCTGCCTGGCATATGCACTTTGAAACTCTTCTCTCCGGCTACGACCTCTACGGATTCGTGGATGGCACAAATGTATGTCCACCGGCTACCATCTCTGTCAATGGAACTTTTGAGCCCAATCCTGCCTGTAATTTGTGGAAGAGGCAGGACAAACTTATCATCAATGCTCTCATGGCGTCTCTCTCTGAAAACGCCACCCATATTATTCTTGGTGTCAAAAATTCGGCTGAAGCATGGAAACGACTCGCTGACACGTACAACAAACCATCTAGGGGTCGTATCTGGCAAATCAAAGACTCTCTAAAAAAGATAATAAAAAAAAAGGTGACGGTTCTATGTCTGAATTTCTCTACGCTATTAAGCGCAAAACTGATGAATTGGCTATGCTTGGAGCCAAAATGTCTGATGATGATGTGATGGATTTAGTTTTTGAACAATTGGGTGATGACTACCTTGAATTAGCTCGAGCGTTTCAAGTTCGGGATACATGTGCATCTTTCGAAGAATTACATGAAAAATTGTTAAATTATGCACCTGTTTCTAAGATTGATCGTGTATCTGTTTTTGGCCAACCATCGCCCCGCCTTTGCCTTCGTCCTCGAATCGACCTCCAGCCTCAGGGATCGCACCAAATTCCACAAATCAGCCCCCTCGTGATCGAGGCACTTATCGAGGTAAATGCCAGGTATGCTCTATTCAAGGCCACTCCGCTCGTTTTTGTCCTCAATTTCAGGTTTAGGCTCGCATGAATCAGGCTCAGCCCATTCCTCACTTTTCAACTAAGCCCGCTAGACCCTCTGCTCCATGGAATCCACGCCATCAACAGGCCAATGTTGCTGGTTTGCTACCTAATCCTTGGCTCTTTGACAGTGGAGCCACGAATCACATCACCTCCGACCTACAAAATCTTTCTCTTCATGCTCCCTATCCTAGAAATGATGACATGATAATTGGTGATGGCTCCTCTCTTCCTGTCACACATACTGGTTCGACTCCTTTACCACTCTTTCCTTCCAATAGTATTACTCTTAATAATGTCCTATGTGTTCCTCAAATGGCTCGTAATTTAGTTTCCATCTCTCAACTATGTCATGATCATAATTTATCTGTTGAATTCTTACCTGATAAATTTATTGTGAAGGATCTTCTGACCCAAACTCCCCTGATGCATGGACCGGTTAAGGATGGACTGTATGAGTGGCCCAGTCGACCATTACTTGCCTTTGCCACCAACCGCACCTCTCAGCATACCTGGCATCATCGGCCTGGACACCCATCTCGTCATATTTTTCAGTCTTTGGTTTCTAATAAAAAATTAGATATTATTCCGTCCTCTTTTACTCATTGTTCTGCTTGCCTCGAAAATAAAAGTCATAAACTTAGTTTCGGTTTGTCTACATTACATTCATCCCGTCCCCTTGAAATAATTTTTTCTGACGTTTGGACGTCTCCCGTTTTATCTCTTGATGACTTTAAGTATTATGTCATTTTTATTGATCATTATACCAAATATATTTGGTTTTATCCTTTACGTCGAAAATCTGATGTTGCTAAGACGTTCATACAGTTCCAAGCACTTGTAGAAAATTTCTTTGATACATCCATAAAAATATTATACTCTGACAATGGTACTGAATACATTGCTCTACGTCCCCATTTAGCCTCTCATGGTATTTCTCACTACACGTCTCCCCCACACACTCCTGAACACAATGGTTTTTCGGAACGTCGCCATCTTCATATCGTTGAAACCGGTCTTTCCCTTATAAGTCACGCGTCTATGCCCCTACCTTATTGGCCTTATGCGTTTGCAACGGCGGTCTATCTTATCAACAGATTACCCACTCCCACTCTATCTATGCAGTCACCCTATTTTTGTATTTTTGGACAACCCCCGAATTACACCAAATTGCGTTCCTTCGGCTGTCTATGTTATCCATGGCTTCGCCCTTATACCGATCACAAGCTCCAACCTAGGTCAGTACCTTGTGTTTTCTTAGGTTACTCACTCACTCAAAGCGCTTACTACTATTATGATGTGTCCAATGCTCGCTTATACGTCTCTCGGCATGTAAAATTCATGGAAACTGTCTTTCCTTTTTCCATCCCCTCCCAGCCCAACACCCCTCCATCTTCAAACATCCCCTGGCCATCAACATTCCCTCCCCACTACCCATACCCGAGCCTGTTCAGCCCAGCCCCATCTCTACCCAACCACCCTCCACGCCCCCGTCTCCCTCCACCTCCCCATCTTCCTCTTCAACCGATACTCCTCCTTCCTCTCTGTCCTCGTCTGAACCCAGCTCGTCCTCCTCATCCTCTTCTGCGTCCTCCTCCTCACCCCTCTCCCAAACACACTCCATGATTACTCGTGCCAAAAATAATATTCGAAAACCAATCCAAAAGTTAAATCTTCACACTCATCTTGCCTCCACATCCTAACCTTCTTCTATCACCCAAGCTCTTAAAAGTCCTCAATGGCGTAGTGCTATGCAAGAAGAATACGATGCTCTAATACGAAATCATACTTGGGACTTAGTTCCTCCGGACCCTCAATATCATGTTGTCAGCACTAAGTGGATTTATCGGATTAAATATAATTCGGATGGATCTCTCGATCGTTACAAGGCTCGACTCGTTGCACGTGGCTTCACTCAACGACCAGGCCTAGATTATGCTGAAACATCTAGTCCTGTTGTTAAATCTACAACCATTCGACTTGTTCTGACCTTGGCTGTTATGCAGGGGTGGACGCTTCGTCAACTTGACATTAATAATGCCTTTTTGCGGGACATTTATTTGACACAGTCTATATTTCTCAGCCACCGGGCTTTGCTAATTCCTCTCGACCCGACCATGTTTGCAAGCTTCAAAAAGCTATCTACGGTCTCAAACAGGCCCCTCGGGCCTGGTACGATGAGCTAAAACATTATTTAGTGTCTATTGGCTTCCGCAACTCCATTGTTGATACATCATTGTTCATTTATACTTCCCACGGTTCCTTTATATATGCTTTAGTCTATGTTGATGACATTATTGTGACAGGGAACGACTCTTTAGTTGTTGTCAAATTTATTCAACATATGGCTAATCGATTTGCGCTTAAGGATCTCGGACAACTCTCTTATTTCTTAGGGGTGGAAGTTTTGTACAACTCGGATGGTTTAATGTTATCTCAACGTCGCTATGCTTCTGAACTACTTGCTAAACTCAATTTTCAGGAAGCAAATCCAACTCCAACACCCCAAGCATCAGATATCTCTGCCCTCACATCCAAGTCGGGTGTACCACTGGACGACCCCAAACAGTATCGCATGGTCCTTGGGAGTTTGCAATATCTACTTCTTACCCGCCTAGACCTTGCATTTGCGGTCAACAAATTATCTCAGTTCATGCATCAACCGACTGATGTCCATTGGTCTCATGTAAAACGCATTCTTCGCTACCTTGCCGGTACTTGTCACTATGGTCTTCAACTCTTCCGCAATTCGCCATTTTCCTTACATGCTTATGCTGACGCGGATTAGGGTGGTGACTAGGACAATTATGCCTCTACCAGTGCCTACATTGTTTATCTTGGCCGTAACCCGATTTCCTGGAGCTCTAAAAAGCAAGCCACAGTAGCCCGTTCGTCCACTGAAGCTGAATATCGTGTTGTTGATGCTGCTACTACAGAACTACAACGGGTTGCTTTTCTTCTGCATGAACTCGGATTTTCACCCACTCAAACCCCCGTTGTTTATTGTGACAATTTGGGCACTATTCAATTTTGTGCGAATCCCGTCTTTCACTCACGCATGAAACATGTGGCAATCGATTATCATTACATCCGGGACAATGTTCTCTCCGGTCGTCTACGGGTTGTCCATGTTAATTCTCATGATCAGCTAGCGGACTCACTTACCAAGTCCCTTCCTCGCCCCAGCTTCCTTCAACAACGTGACAAGTTGGGTCTGCGTCTGCGACCCACTTGAGGGGTGGTATTAGATCATAGTGTAGACAAATAATATATTTGTATTTATTATAGGATTTGTATTTATGATAGGTATATTTGTATTTATGGTAAATATTCTAGAATCCCTAAATTGTAACTATATATACACTAGCTTACACAATGCAATAGATATAACAGTTCATACCAATCTATCGTCAGATGTAGTTAAAGACAAAAATAATGTACACAACTATGTATGTTAGTTTAGCCAAAAGACATACCTCTACTACCAAGAGATGGTACCCCATTACCCCATGGATTTGAAAATTCAGTAAAGAACTTTGTCTTCTGATTTTTACAAAGATCAGCACATACACTCACGGTATTGATTTCAATAGAACAACACAGAAAACTAGGAAACAAGGCAATCTTTGCTTTTTATTTTTAGGGCTTCAAGGCAATCTTAAAGTGTTAATAATACAAACTTCCTGCTGGTTGTTTCTTCACTCTAATCCGATTTCTATGGGTTGACCAAAGCCCGCTAGCATCCATAAGCTCTCCTTAGTGGCAATAAAACATAACCTAAATCAGGGGTGTATGCAGGATCCTGGGTGAGGGGGCGATACTATGGGCGAGTGTAAATTTTTAGGAGGGCAAAAAAAATACACAACATACATAATAGTGTATTTTCCAGATCCAAGGGGAGGGGAGGGGGGGGGGGCGAGTGCCCCAAATAAAATGTGGGTGGATCCGCCCCTGACCAAAATAGGTACAATCCATTCTTTCTCTTTTGCTTGATCGAAGAAATAAATGGAACAAGTATCCCTTGCAAGGCCTTGTCAACTTGCATTTTTTTTGGTAAAACTGTTGTAACACATGAATATATTGTGTAACATGTGTTATATGTTGTGTGTGAAATGCACATTGCAATTTTATCACCATGATCATGATAATATGAGTCTTGTATTGATTATATATGTATGTAAACATAGAAATTGTGTCTGGATTTCAAGTTTTAATGAGACTTCAATGGCATTAGTGTATCATTGATGCAATAGACAATGTTGTTGGGAGTAGCGCCCGAAAGATAATTGTTGCTTGTCTATTCGGGCAAGCGGGAGATTCTTGGAAACAGCGCCCGAATGACAATTTATGTAATTGTTTTTATAATTAGTAAATGACAGATTTATTCTCATCTTATTATTTGCTTCGTGCTTATATGTAATACACCGCTGAAAACCCCAAGTCGTATCATAGGTAGCCATATAACTTAGTGTGAGTCACACGTGAGAATTAAGTTTATGGTGATACACTTGAATTATTAGTCCGTGGTGAACTTAATCACAGTATGGGGTCTATTGTTTAAACCACCATTAATGCGCCCAGAACACTTTATGGTGTGACCGTCTTATCCGGACTGTCGCATTGGTTGTCTAAGTGGGGCATTTATATATGATGTGAGTCATATAGGACTGGACCGATTTAATCTGCTTTTCTCATATAATTTCGTGATTGAGTAATCTTATTAAATCACAAGATGATTATATATGGATCAACCTTAATCGTGAAGTGATTGCAGACGCCTGCTTGTTTCCAGATAGGGTCTGATGTGTTCGTTAAGAATTTATAAGAGGCGCGGTCCGAATCACTTTCATGTTGGCACTATTCTGGAATGAGTGAGGAGTGTGTGTCTCACAGATATGGAATTCATTCCTTCCTGCGGGAAGTAGAAAGACAATCCCCTTATTTGTTGATCCTAGAAACTGATCGATCGGCCGAGTTCATATTGGTTATGAATCAATTGATCACTAGTGGGTTGATGGTAAATAAGGATAAGATGTAGTGAAGAAGGTTTACGGAAATAATCCCGCTTCGTTACGGATAGTCTATGAGGGTTAGTCTGTATGTAATAATTATATCAATGGACACTTATTGACTCGATGCTTTGAAAATAAGTTATATCTATAATCGATAGAGTTCAGTTTTGGATTTATGATGTATGATTTTTATATGATTAATTATATGTGATTTTATTATGTTTTATTGACGAATTCTATGTAAAATATATGAAATTATGATATAATTGTTATGAAATATTAATCTTTATAGTTTAGTATAGTTAGTAGTAAAAGTTAGTAATTTATAGTAAAAAGTTGTAGTTTTTGTACCGGTTTTAGTGACCGGAGTGTTGTGTCTATTTTACACGGGTATTTTGTGTTTATTTCATTACAGAATCCTAAGATGAACTGAAATCCCGAGTAGAGACACTTTTTGAAGTCAATTCAAGTCGTTGGAAGGAAGTTATAAAGCGTCACTCAATTTAAATGGTCAAGTGGTTAATCGGTTATTAATAATGAAATCCCGAAAACGACACGTATTGGGAATGACTCGTTAAAAAGACATTTTCTGGGAAAATGTTCTTCATGAAAGTTGAAGATCTTCATATAAGCCTTCTAATGCACTTTGAATCATGAAGATAAGAGGTCTACAACTCAAATGGTGGTCAAGTGGCTAATTGATTCGTACTATTGAAAAATCCCAAAAAGGACACGTAATACAAATGGCTCATTGAGAATACGTTTTCTGAAGAAGTGGCCTTGATGAAAGTTGTAGAGAATTCAATGAGCTTTTCAACGGATATTTGATCATGTCATTCTGATATCGAAAACTCAAGTTACGATTTTTAGAAGTTAATTATGTAATTATATATAATTATATATAATTACAACGCATCTGTGATGATTAGAGTAACATGGGGCTCACATGCTTGTAACTAATCGTAATCATTGCAATGATTACACGGACCGATCCGGCCGCCAGACCGGTCCGGGAAGGGAGTTTCTCTATATATATGGGAGCCTCAAAGATTTGCAAATGGGGTGTACCAATATATATATACAATATTCTACATATATTCTCTATCCCCTCTTTCTTTAGTATGTAAATAGGCCTTAAGCCGGGAATAAATTAGTAGTAGTAGTATCGTGATAATGCTCGGGAAATTATCAGAAGTCCAGTGTTGCTAAAGTTGTTGTTATGTCCGGAAGAATACGACTTCAATCAAGATCTCAGAATCGGGTAACTTTTCGAAGTATTTATGTTTATGTTTGTTATTTTCTTCTTTTTAGTTTTATAATGTTATTAGGCTAGATCTAATAACTAGCCAAAGTTATGTAATCGTATTATTTCGATCTTTTCGTTAAAAGAATGATGTCTAAGTAAAAGTGATTAAAATTGAGTTAAAATGAATCTTTTTCTATTTCACTACGTATCGATAATATATTCGAATGACGTAATCAACCATGATGAATACCACATATAACTGGCGATGTCTCACCCGCAGAAGTCGGATATGAGTAAAAATAGAAAACCGGAGGGTAAAATGGCCGTCGATTACGGAATCCTATTTCCTACCCGGGGCGGACTTGTCCTAGAAAAACAAATCTTATTAACTTTGTACTCAAGATCTTAATAATGTTAAAATCGGCCAGCTTAATTGAAACTACACCGTTTGTGTTAAATCGATCCGCTTGACAACCGAGCCTCTTGAATAACATCGGCCGTCTGGCGAACGGAATCACCTCTTTTATCCGGGGTAGATTTGTACTGCACTGCTGTTTTGACTAACTAAGTTTAGCATGGGGCGCGTCGTGGACATTGGATGATGACATTTGACATATGACAATTTCATACGCTCGTGTGAGGAGGAATTGTTAACTATAGGAGTATACCGTTTCATTTACTCAATTGGACCTAATAAAAAGGAAGATCGAGCACATTCTATTAATTGAAAAGACCGAATAAATTGATTACATATACTTTGGCTAGTCTAGTCTATAAGCTATATATTGGTATCTATATATTTATATATATATATATATATATATATATATATATATTTACTATTTATGTACATCTATATATATTTATATATCTATATATATATTTTATTAAAATAACTTTTAAATTACGCATTTACTTTATGTTGGTTAGAATAGTAGTAATCTGTGTTATAAAATTGCGGTTTAGATCGAGTTAATAGCAGCTCTTTGGTGTTTAACTACACTTAAAAGAATTACCACTTTTCCTGAGGATTCGACACCGACTCACCACTTTATCACTACAATTTGACCCGGTACAATCGTGTCGGTTAGGATCCGTCTAACCTAGAAAAGGTCTGTCCCTTTCTTGACGCCGTTTCTAAGGCTTGGTTTCGGTGACGTCAGATTTCTGGCGCCGTTGCCGGGGATAACGTCGCTAATTTTTTTTGTGTCTATGGTTACTACTTGTATTAGCTTAAAAATTCTCGAGGATAAACCAACACTCTTCTTATCACATTTCTTTTTTATTTTTCGTTGGTATCTACTTTCTTTTAGTACCAATTTTCTTCTTCTTTAAAACTCGAGCATTTTTCTATTGTCGTTAGTTGATGACCAGAAGCGGTAAAGCCTCACTTACTCCTTATAAGCCTGATATAAACGCTTACGAAAGGCAGTTGCGGATAGAGAGTAAACGTGGTCAAACCAGCTTAGGACTCCTTGGAAAATCTCCAACGGAATCATCTTCTAATCAAAATAAAGAAATGGTTTGAAACTAGTGATGAAACAAACGAGCAGAGGCTAGATCATGCTTTAGGGCATGGCCAAAACCTCGTTAATCTTAATAATAATCGGAATAATAATAATAGAATCAATCAAGATCGGAATCGAATAATCGTAATAATCCGCCAAACCCAAGACCTATCTGTGATCAAATCGTAAGGAGAAACCGGACTAATAATCCCATACTTTTACCCAATGAAGGAGCGAATAATTTCAAATTAAGTCTCATCTTTTGGTTTAATTGACGCAAGAGCCCAATTTCTAGGAGAAGATGATGAAGATCCACATCATCATCTCTATCTGCTTGAAGAAGCTGTACTGTCTGACCAAAAGTCAAGGTGCTCATAAGGAATTAACGAGGATGACTATGTTTCCTTTTTCTCTAAAAGGACGAGCCCGAGATTGGTTTATGTCACTTCCACACCACTCACTAACTAGTTGGGAGGATATTCAAACTGAATTTCTGAAACAATATTTCACTCTAGGATGGAATTTGGAATTAAAGGTCGAGGTTGCTAATTTTAGACAAGGATCTGAAGAAACGCTTGGGAATGCCTGGGAAAGGGATCATGGTTATTCTTTAGATATGCAAATTCAACTTTTATGTCGTAAACTAAGAAAGGATTCACGTGCAGATGTAGATCATGCATGTGGTGGCTCGTTAATGATGAGTGAAGCTCAAATAGTTTACGATGCTATAGAAAAGATTTCCAAAAATAATAGAATGTGGGAAACCGGTTCTAGCACTAGAAAAGTAGCTTTTGCAGGAGAATGTACGTCAAACACGGAAGTTCTAGCACATTTAGAGAATTTGAGTAGGAAGTTTGATGGACTACAATCAAACAAGAATCAAAATTCAGAAAATAGTACGCCAAACTGAATACTCAAATCATGATAATGTGTCATTAGGGATAGAAGAACCAACAGGATATTCAAGAGAGGAGGTGAGTTTTCTTGAAAGATAGAATTTGAACAATGCATATTCAAACTCGTTTAATGCTATTAGAAGAGACCACCCGACTTTTAGATGGTCCGAAAACCCTAGTAAGCAAGGACAACCGCCAGTATCGATTCAAAGATAAGAATATGAATAATAATCAAGTTTATCAAGGAAATACATCTAATCGAATTTACAATCATTACCTAGATCCTATCCTCAACATACCACTCAAAGTATACCAAGAACTCAAAGTTCAACTCAACTGCGAAGGGGTTGAAAAATGGGAAAAAGCGATGGAAAATATGATGGGTGTAGTATCTACTCAAGCTAAGAATATGGAAACAATGATGACTTCTATAGGTTCAGTCAGTAAGGATATGAGTTCAATGAAAACATCTATGAATGGACATGATACCAGAATAAGAACGATGGAAGCTTCATTAAGGAATATGGAAGATCATTTGAGTAGGGAAGGTGAACGTAACAACAGTAGACCTCCTGGAGGATTACCAAGTAATACTGAAAGAAACCCAAGAGAGGTAAATGTTGTAGTTACGAGAAGTAGGAAACTCTACGGTAGTAATGGAGTAGAAAACTTTGGGAATAATGAAGTAGAAAATGATTTAGATAGAAAAAATGAAGAGACTAACAATGAACTTGAATTTAATGATGAGGAAGAAGAAATTATAGAGAATTTCTTGAAAAGGAATAGAAGTTTGGAACCTGAGAATGAAGGTGAGAAATGGGTAAAAATCCCTAGGATTTTGAAAGATCCCATGGATAAAGATTTAAGGAATCTATTCAAGGAATATGTTAGAGTAGAAGATAAAGAGAACAAGGATGAGAAACAGGAAGAACCGAAAGAGTCTGAAGTAGAGATTGATTCAAGGAACAAATTAAAAGAAAAAACTCAAGATCATGATACTTGGCGATTAAGTAATACTCAAGGGTTTAAGGAGAAAGGAAAAGAGAACATGACTTCGGAACCAAAGGGTATAGATTTAGAATCTTTACTTTTTCCACCTAAAGATCAAATTAAAAAGATTAAGACCGATCAGAAGTATGCTCGTTTCCTTGATACTTTTCGTCATATTCATGTTAATATCCTTGTTATCGAAGCTCTGATTAATATGCCTGCCTATGGAAAGTTTTTGAAAGATATACTATCAAATAAGAAAAATTAGAGGAATATGAGAATATATGCCTAAATGAAGAATGTTCTGCAGCTTTTGCGAAGATAAGTTACCACCTAAACCGAAAAGATCTTTGAAGTTTTACCATTCCATGTGAAATTGGAGGATTTACATTTAAGAAGGTCTTATGTGATCTTGGGCTAGTATAAACCTCATGTCTTATGAGGATTATAGAAAGCTAGGCATAGGAAAGCTTACTAAGATCGAAATGACTCTGCAAATGGCGAGATAGATCGATTAAATACCCTAAAGGAATTATTGAGGATGTATTGGTTAAAGTAGACAAGTTTTATTTTCCAAAGAGACTTTGTAGTTATGGAAATGGAAGAAGGATTTTCAGCGCCACTTATCTTAGGGCGTCCATTTCTAGCTACAGGAGAACTTTAATCGATGTTCGAAAAAGGAGAGTTAATTTTGAGAGTCAATGAAGATGAAGTTGCTTTCAATATTTTCAAAGCTATGAACCATCCATACACATCACGAGAATCATGTTCTTTTATAGAAGATATTCATTCCATCTATGATAATCAGTTACCAACTTTTGAAGACAGATTAGAAGAATGCTTAACTTTGTCTGTCTATAAAGAAGATGAGGAAGACATTGAAATGAAAGAGATAATTCTTTCTCTAGATAAAGGAAGTTTTACTTTTAAACCACCATGGCATAAGTATTTGGAGTTAGAACTAGAAGGACCAGTTCTTAAATCGTCAATAGAAGATCCGCCAAAGAATCTGGAATTGAAACCGTTACCTTTAAATCTGAAATATGCTTTTCTTGAAACTAATAACCTTTTACCAGTTATTATTTCATCAACTTTAACTGAGCAACAAGAAGAAAGCTTTTGGATGGACAGTTGCCGATATTCGACGTATTAGCCCTGAGATTTGTGTTCATAAGATAATTCTGAAAGAAGATGCTAAACCTTGTATTCAACCGCAACGCCGCCTCAACCCGAATTTACAGTTAATCGTTAAGAAAGAGGTTATTAAGCTATTAGAAATGGGAATATTCTTTCCTATATCGGATAGTGAATGGGTAAGTCCAACTCAAGTTGTACCAAAGAAAGGAGGTTTCACAAAGGAAAGAGAATGATAAGAATGAATGGATCCCAACAAGGGAAATTACAGGGATATCGAATGTGCATTGATTTTAGATAACTAAATGATCATACTAAGAAAGATCATCATCCACTTCCATTCATAGTGCAAATGTTGGAACGTTTAAGTGGACATAAGTATTACTGTTTCTTAGATGGTTATTCAGGATATTTACAGATATTCATTGCAGCAGGAGATAGGGAAAAAACTACTTTCACTTGTCCTTATGGAACTTTTGCGTATAAAAGAATGCCGTTCGGTTTATGTAATGCTCCTACTACGTTTCAAAGATGTATGATGTCTATATTTTCTGATATGGTTGAGAAATTCTTAGAAATTTTTATGGACGACTTTAGTGTTTACGCAGACTCTTTTAAAGGCTGTTTGTTACACTTAGAACGAGTGTTACAACGCTGTGAGGATACCAATTTAGTGCTTAACTGGGAAAAATGTCATTTAATGGTATCAGAAGGAATTGTACTAGGTCATAGAATCTCTGAAGTAGGAATTGAAGTCGATAAAGCTAAAGTCGAGGTAATTGAAAAATTGCCTCCACGGTTAATCTAAGAACGCTAAGAGGATTTCTTGGACATGCAGGATTTTATAGAGATTTATTGCAGATTTTTCAAAGATAGCAAAACCTCTAAGTCATTTGCTTGAAAAAGAAGTACATTTTAATTTTGATAGTAAATGTATGGAAGCATTTAAGACCCTGAAAGCGAAGTTGATTACTGCACCAGTATTAGTAGCACCAGACTGGAATTTACCTTTTGAGATTATGTGTGATGCAATCGATTTAGCGGTAGGAGCTGTTTTGGGTCAAAGATATAATAGAATTCTCAAAGCTATTTACTATGCATCTCATACGTTAAATGCAGCTCAACTAAACTATGCAACTACTGAAAAGAACTGCTGTTGTGTGATTTTTGCCTTAGATAAGTTTAGATCGTATATTGTTGGCTCTAAGGTAATAGTTTATACAGACCATTCAACATTGAAATATTTACTGAGTAAGAAAGATGCGAAACCACGTCTTCTTAGATGGATTCTCCTACTTCAAGAATTTGATATTGAGATTAAAGATAAAAAAGGAAGTGAGAATGTAGTAGCAGATCATCTAAGTAGAATGGAAACTGATGAAGAAATAGGAAATGAAATTAAAGACTCATTTCCTGATGAACAACTGTTTAGAATCGATATGCCTTCAACCATGCAGTTATTAAAGAAAAGAATTCATTCTAAGGAAAATTCACCTTGGTTTGGAGATATCGTTAACTACTTAACCTGTGATTACATTCCGTCTCATTGGACTTGGCAGCAGAAAAAGAAATTCTTTTATGACTTAAAATTTTATTCTTTGGAGGAACCGGACCTTTTCCGTAAATGTTCGGATGGGATAATCAAGAAAATGTGTGCCTGATAATGAATTTTTAAGTGTTTTATCTTTTTGTCATGATCGTGAGGCGGAGGTCATCATGGAGGTTGGAAAACTGCTTTTAAAGTTTTGCAATGTGGTTTTTATTGGCCTACACTTTATAAAGATGCTTATACATATGTTAAATCTTGTGAATCATGTCAAAAATGGGGAAATATTTCTAAAAAACATGAAATGCCTATGCAACCTATTTTAGAATGTGAGTTATTTGATGTTTGGGGTATAGATTTCATGGGACCTTTCCCTATATCGTTTGGAAAAAGATTTATTCTTGTAATGGTAGATTATGTCTCGAAAATGGGTAGAAAAGTGAAGCTCTTCCCACTAATGATACCAAGGTTGTCATACGATTCCTTAAAAAGAACATATTCACTAGATATGACATTCCGAGGGCAATCATTAGTGATAGAGGGTCACACTTTTGCAATCGACCATTTACAAAGTTAATTGAAAAATATGGTGTAACGCATAAGTTAGGAACACCTTATCATCCACAAACCAAAGGACATGTGTAGAGGTGTCGACAGAGAAATTAAGAGAATTATAGAAAAACAAAGTGGACTCAAACCGTAAAAGCGGGTGCTTAGACTAGATGATGCGTTATGGGCGTACTATACAGCTTTTAAAACTCCAATTGGCTGTTCTCCCTACAAATTAGTCTTTGGTAAATCTTGTCATCTCCTAGTAGAGTTAGAACACCGAGCCTTCTGGGCTATTAGATTTCTAAATTTCGATCCTAAGGTCAAGCCGGTGATCATAGACTACTTGATTAATGAACTAGAAGAATTTCGCCTTGATTCTTATGAAAATGCTCGAATCTACAAGGAATGCACGAAATCCTTCCATGATAAAAGAATCTATAGTCGTGAGTTCCATGTAGGTGATCGAGTGTTATTGTACAATTCACGCTTAAAGTTGTTTCGTGAAAGCTTAAATCAAGATGGACAGGACCATTTAAAGTAACACGAGTTTATAAATCTGAGTCATTGAACTAACTCACGGGAATACAACTTTTATAGCCAATGGTCACAGTGGTGAAGCTATTTCGGAAGGTGAAGAAGTCTCTCTCATAATGAAGAAGTCTCTCTCATAAATGAAGTGATGTTGTTTGATCGACCTCCGAAAGACTAAAAGCGATTGCTCAAAAATCAAAGTATCAAATTACCAGTTTTATCTTTACTTTTATATGTCTAAACTAGTTTCGCTTTTTTACCGGATAGACGTAAAAGAACCTGGATGTCTTTTTTGTATAGATTATGAGTTTTGTTTTGCTTTTGAAGTTTGGCCTTGATAGAGATGTCGCTTTTACTATTGAAGCTTTAGTTTTTGAAACAGAACAAGCAATTGTTGAGAGAGAAAAAATTGAAAGAAGTTTGTAATGGTACGCCGTCAAGCTCGATAAAGAGAAGGGCCGAGTTTCTAAGGAAGTGCAGAATGTGGAAAGATTGAACACAATGGGCAATGTGGGAAAAATATAACTCAATCTCGTAATGAGTGTTTGAATGTAATTAAGAAGGAACGATTAGGTGGTTAACCGAAAATCCCGATGGAATTCCAAGACATAATTCAAACGCTACGTTTCTAGGATTTAGTTTGCTTGAACGGTATGTTAGAAATCTGGAGTTTGTAGAAATTGAAGAATTAGAAACCCCGTAAGTTCAAGTCTTTTATTGTTTTAAGTTTTATAAAATTTTTGCATAACTTTGAAAATTTTATAAAATTGGATCTTTATAAAATTAAGGAGTTTTATAAAAGTTTTATAAAAAGTTTTTTTTAAGTTTTTAGATATTTTATAAGAATTAATGGAAATTTATTGAATTTTTATAAACTTTTAAATAAGTTTTATAAAGATTTTATAAATTTTGAGAAATTGTTATAAAATTTATAAATTTTATTTTCTACTTTTATTAAGTTTTTATTGAGTTTTATAAGTTTTTATATCAAAAATCCAAAAAAATAAAAAAATTTCGAAAAATCATAAAAATTGCACATGGACCGATCCGGCCCTTGTCCAGGACCGGTCCGGGTTCGAATTAACCTAAAAAGACGGGATGTTTCTTTCTTCTTCATTTTTCCTCTTTTCTTCAAACAGCCGCCGCACCACCACCTCCACCCCCAAAAATTTTCTTTTTCTCTTCAAAATAATAAATTACACTATACCATTACATACATTCTTCCTCTTTTACTCTCCTCTCTTCAACACAAGTGAAACATTCGAAAAAGATCGAACACAAGCTCCATTTCATCCCGGTGGCTTCTACGACTTTTCCGGCCACTTTTCACCGTTTTGTTCATTATAAGGTATAATTTGTTTACTCTAGTTATCAATTTCATGATTTTTGCAATTTTTAAAATTATTTTCAACTGTTTTGATTTTTAAGTGTGTTGTGACATTTTATTTGTGTTGTTTTTTTTGTTTGTTTTTGTTTTGTTATTCCAAAATTCGTAGAATGGCCGAATCAAGTTCTAAAATCTCTAAGAAACGAAAGCCTAATATTCCAATAGCAGTACCGGTCGTAGGTCATAAAGATTTAACACCGGAAGAAGAGTCTGTTAGTTTTGCTGCTACAGCTTCGCCTCAAGCTAAGAATGCTTATAAGAATATCTATAGTAAATGTGGAGTTGTGTTGGAGAGAGGCTTAGATTTCGATGACTTAGGAGAGGAAGTTAGGCGTATTTTTACGAGACGCCAATGGTTGGATTTTGCAGCTAAGAGGACAGGAGAGATCAATACTACCTTAGTGGCGAGTTTTTTATGCGATTCTGTCTACTTTGACACCCACCGAGGGTAGTATGATGAGTCTATCCCCTTAGGTCTAGAAATGTTTCTTTTAATCCGGATCTTATCAATGCTTTGTTTTAGGGTAGAAGTTTTTCCAGGATGAGGAGGATTACAGAGTGTTTATAGATTAGATGATCCCGCTATGTATGAGCAGATCGCCTCTAGAGCTCGAGAGGAGTTTGATGCTACGGGCAGAGTGGGTGGACAACAGATTTAATTATGGGAAGTGTTTTAGAGATCTCGAGGGCAATCAAAAGATTTTTGAGCCATACTCTCTATCCCACTACCAAACACACCGCCTTTGGTAAAGAAGATTTATGCATTACTTGGGTGATGATTCATGATATTAAGGTGGATGTGGGGAAGATCATGTATAGAAGGGTTTTCGAGTTTATTGTTACCGCGAGGCGGAGTCACATGTACTTTCCTCGGCTTTATTTTCGGATTTATGTCGTAGATCGGAGTTCCTTTCCTATCTAACGACAAATTAGCTATGGCGAGATGAGTCCTCGATAGGCCCTAGTCCGAGGAGGTCTCCGGAGGGTTCGATAGACTCGATAGTTAGACGTAGTGCACCTCCACCAGATTCCACCATTTGACATTTTCATCTTTTACGATCGGCAGCAGCACTTCTTTTCCCAAACACCATTACATACGATATGTTTCAATCTTTAGTGTCGGATGTGTAGCTAGAGGTCGTGGCTAATATGGCCTTATTTGCTTGACGAGTAAGCGGTGGAGTGATGATTTACGTAGAGGATGTTGAGACATGAGCAAATGCATCTTGATCGTTCTTTCGATACTACCGCCATCCGCCTTGTCAATCTAACCCATATACTTTACCGATTGATAGCACCTATCCCACCATCTCGAGCTTTCATCATATGCCAAATCCTTTTGGAAGCCGCCTAGTGGTCGGGTGTCTTTTATACGAGTTCTCGTGGTGTCTTTGTTACATCTAGCTGGGGAGGATTTTCGGATTTTGCACGGATTACATCGAGTATGAGTTCGTTAGGTCTCGACAGTTCAGTTAGGACCACGACTACGTTTCCCACGGCCGCTTCGTCATCGGTTCCGAGTTTGAATGATCCAGTTTATCCTGTTGAGGATGATGATGTTGACATTATTTGATTTCGAACAACTTTATTATTTTTAAAACATTTTCTGTCTGTTTATTTTATTTTCCGCATTTTAACTTTATTAGATGCTAAGTTTGCTAGTTTAATAGTTTTTCGTTTTCGTTTTCGTTTTTATAATCGTTTTATGTCGTAGTAGTAGATTTAATCATTTTTAATAGTATTTAAATATTTCATCAAAAATCTAAAAATTATTTGTATCATTCGTATGTCGTTTTTAAAATATAATTCATGTGTCGTTTTATCCGTATCATTTAGATAATATTTATGTATCTATATAGGATTCTAATAGACTTGAGTCTATTATAGATAAACAAGCAAACTTGAATTTTGCCACCTTTACACGGTGAAACTATTTTGAAGCCGGACCGGTCCGGCCAATTTTCAGGACCGATCCGGGAGTTAACTTTGCTTAGTCATGCTGAAAGTGTTAGTATGCATGCACGTGTACTCTAATTTTTTGACCATTTAAGGGAGGAGAGTTGAAAGTAAAAAATTGCAAATTCACTTACTACTTTCACCTTTCACTCTCTGTTATTTAATCTGTTTAAAATGTCAAACCGGTCATCACCGTCAGTCAATTCTTATGATCCGGAGGACCTAGATGTTCTTGTCCCGGAGTATAGCGCTTCAAATGTTAATTTGTCGGTGAATGCGAGGTTTGCAAATTCTCCGATTTTGGTAGAGAAGGGTATTAACTACGAAAAAATTGATCAGTCAGGGAAGGATTTAATTCAGAGTAGAGGTTGGAGAAAATTTGTAAGGAATCCAAGAGGTAGAATAAATGTTTCAGTCGTTTGGGAATTTTATTCCGCTCTCTCTACTGTCAATACTGTCGATCCGTCACAACTTGTATCCGTTCGTGGTACACTTATTCACTTTTCACCTCATATCATCAATCATATTTACGAAATACCAATTTTCAATCAAATCCATAATCTTCATTTTGAATATCAATGGGCGTTAGGGAACTCCTTTAACGTTGTCAACTATGTCACGGAAGCTTTTCAGTATTTGTTTCCAGAGTTCGATCAAAATTACGACTCTACCACTTCAGCTCTACCTGCTCATCTGAGAGTATAGAAACACTTCATTAACTCACGAGTCTATCCGACTAGTGACTTTGCGTGGGTTAGTGATAATGAAATACTTTTGTTGTTTGCGTTGATAAGCGGAGCTCATGTGGACTGGGGGATTTTGATTTTTAAGACGGCAGTAAACTTTGCAGTGGAACGGTATAATAATGGAAGGCCGATGCCTTTTGCTTGGTTAATTTCAAGGTTATGTATTCATTTGAATGAAGTCCTTGAAATTGCTTCTGACGAGATATATCCGTCCTCGTGATTATCGTAGAGGATTGCTACCGGTTGAGAATCCGGGTTGTTAAATCGACTATTTAAGCTAGTTTTTAAGTTAGTTTAAAAATGGTTTGTTTTAATAAATGAGTTAAGTAAGTTAGTTAATAAGTTTGTTTTATTTTAAGTTTTTAGTTTGTAATAGTTTCTTTTGTTTAATATATATGCTTTTGTATTTGTTGTAGTAAACGTTATTCAATATTAACTAACATCTAAAATTTTAATTTAATTTTTGAACTCATTTTTCATACTCGTTGAACATCGACGATGCCACTTCGTAGTGGGGAGTAAGGGTTAGGTTTGAAAAATTTATTAAATTTTTTCAAAAAATTAGTAAAAATTATTATAGTTATTATCTTTTCATATAAATTAGTACTTTAATTACTTATTTCTTAGTTTTTAATTTTTCTTGAATGAATTAAGTTAGATAATATATATAATATGAATAAAGAATGGTATAATTTGGAAGGATAAGTTTTTAATTAAGTAAGGTAAATTAGATATATTATAATTATATTGTTTATATTTAATTTAAAGTTTATTAAGATTTTAAGTATATATAATGTAATAATTGATATTAAATATTGTTTTATGAAATTATATAAGTATGCTAGTATTTATAAGTAAAATGTTAGAATAATTTTATTTTCTTAATGAATTATGAATATGGAATCAGTTAAGGATGATAATTTTTGAATAAAAAGCCCAAATAAATTTCCAATTTTGTCCCTCATACTCACCCAAAGAGTGGTCAGACCTCACTTGTTTTGATCATTCGTTATTAACCTATAACTTTTTGGTCTACATTCCTTTAAAAATCTTTCGAGTTTGTACGTACTTATGAAAATAGATGATGAAAAAGTGAGGGTTAAGAAAAAAATGATATATGACTGAGATTAGAATAGATTTTAATATAGATGTTCTCACCTCATGACACTTGCAAGATAGTTGATTTTGGCAATGAGTTTAGATATGTTAGAATCCTAAAAATATATACTAATAATATTCAGAACGAAGCATCATTTTTTTACACAGAATTAATCGAATATTGAGTATCTTCGTTATCTTTGTTCGACAAAATTAAAAATAAAGAATAAATTGGTTGTAGCTACCAATGATTAGAAGTGTAGTAGGGGATTATCTCGAAATGTCCTATATCACTATGAGGTAAAAAGCTCCCGATTTGCCTGATGATAGTAGTCCAGCTAGGGGATTATCTCGAAATGTCCTATTGCTGGGATGAAGGCATAAAAATATATAAAGAAAAATTCGAATCAATAGATTTCAAGAATGATTACGGGTTTAAGGAAACCGGACTCGTAATTTTAGATCGAAAGAGTAGTACTCCGATCAATCTTGAAGAAGCAATGCTTGTAAGTTTGATTTTTCTGCACACACTCACGCTTTAGTTCTTAATATTATTAATATTATAGAGAAAAGTAGAAAAAGAAGAGAAAAATCTGAAAAATAGTTGGAATAAAAGGATGTTACTAATCGGAATTGTTTTTGATCAAGAATGTGAAGACGTGAGTGCGTGCGACTTGCCTCTTTCTTTTTTTTTTTCCTTTTCTTCTCGATTAACCAATATCCTCGAACTCTAAATAAGCCATTATCCGATCAAGTCTATGATTCTATTATTTCATAATAGTTATGATTGAAAATAGTTCGATATTTTGTTTATACTTACAAAGTATTGCCTATGCAAGTTCATCTAAATAATGTTTAGTGTCTAAATTATTTAATTTATATACACTTTTTGTCTTTTAATATTTTAAATTAGAATGTAAATTATATTTATAATATTGACAATTTATGTTGCTATAATTAAAATTATTTACTGAATATAGTATCTTTTGTTTATATTTTTATATATTATCGCTTTTTTTGCTCGAGGACGATCAAAAGCTAAGTGGGGAGTAGTTGATGTATGATTTTTATATGATTAATTATATGTGATTTTATTATGTTTTATTGATTTAATTCTATGTAAAATATATGAAATTATGATATAATTGTTATGAAATATTAATCTTTATAGTTTAGTATAGTTAGTAGTAAAAGTTAGTAATTTATAGTAAAAGTTGTAGTTTTGTACCGTTTTAGTGACCGGAGTGTTGTGTCTATTTTACACGGGTATTTTGTGTTTATTTCATTGCGTAATCCTAAGATGAACCAAATCCCGAGTAGAGACACTTTTTGAAGTCAATTCAAGTCGTTGGAAGGAAGTTATAAAGCGTCACTCAATTTAAATGGTCAAGTGGTTAATCGGTTATTAATAATGAAATCCCAAACGACACGTGATTGGGAATGGCTCGTTAAAAGACATTTTCTGGGAAAATGTTCTTCATGAAAGTTGAAGATCTTTATATAAGCCTTCTAATGCACTTTGAATCATGAAGATAAGAGGTCTACAACTCAAATGGTGGTCAAGTGGCTAATTGATTCGCATCTTATTGAAAAATCCCGAAAAGGACACGTAATACAAATGGCTCATTGAGAATATGTTTTCTGAAGAAGTGGTCTTGATGAAAGTTGTAGAGAATTCAACGACCTTTTCAACGGATATTTGATCATGTCATTCTGATGTCGAGAACTCAAGTTACGATTTTTAGAAGTTAATTATGTAATTATATATAATAATATATAATTACAACGCATCTGTGATGATTAGAGTAACATGGGGCTCACATGCTTGTAACTTCAACTGTAATCATTGCAATGATTACACCGGACCGATCCGCCGCTTTTTAGGACCGGTCCGGGAGGAGTTTCTCTATATATATGGAGCCTCAAAGATTTGCGATTAGGGTGTACCAATATATATATATACAATATTCTATATATATTCTCTATCCCCTCTTTCTTTAGTATGTAAATAGGCCTTAAGCCGGGAATAAATTAGTAGTAGTAGTATCGTGATAATGCTCGGGAAATTATCAAGTCCAAAGTGTTGCTAAAGTTGTTGTTATGTCCGGAAGAATACGACTTCGAATCAAAGATCTCATGTCGGGTAACTTTTCAAGTATTTATGTTTATGTTTGTTATTTTCTTCTTTTAGTTTTTATAATGTTATTAGGCTAGATCTAATAACTAGCCAAAGTTATGTAATCGTATTATTTCGATCTTTTCGTTAAAAGAATGATGTCTAAGTAAAAGTGATTAAAATTGAGTTAAAATGAATCTTTTTCTATTTCACTACGTGATCGATAATATATTCGAATGACGTAATCAACCATGATGAATACCACATATAACTCCTGGCGATGTCTTGACCGGAGAAGTCGGGATATGAGTAAAAATAGAAAAACCGGAGGTAAAATGGCCGTCGATTAACGGAATCCTATTTCTACCGAAGCGATTTGTCCTAGAAAACAAATCTTATTAACTTTGTACTCAAGATCTTAATAATGTTAAAATCGGCAGCTTTAATTGAAACTACACCGTTTGTGTTAAATCGATCCGCTTGACAACCGGAGCCTCTTGAATAACATCGGCCGTCTGACGAACGGAATCACCTCTTTTATCCGGGGTAGATTTGTGCGCGGTACTGCTTTTGACTAACTAAGTTTAGCATGGGGCGATTGTGGACATTGGATGATGACATTTGACATATGACAATTTCATACGCCAGTGTGAGGAGGAATTGTTAACTATAGAGTATACCGTTTCATTTACTCAATTGGACCTAATAAAAGGAAGATCGAGCACATTCTATTAATTGAAAAGACCGAATAAATTGATTACATATACTTTGGCTAGTCTAGTCTATAAGCTATATATTGGTATCTATATATTTATATATATATATATATATTTTACTATTTATGTACATCTATATATATTTATATATCTATATATATTTTATTAGAATAACTTTTAAATTACGCATTTACTTTATGTTGGTTAGAATAGTAGTAATCTGTGTTATAAATTGCGGTTTAGATCGAGTTAATAGCAACACTTTGGTGTTTAACCACACTTAAAAAGAATTACCACTTTTCCTCGAGGATTCGACACCGACTCACCACTTTATCACTACAATTTGACCCGATGCACACTCGCGGTTAGGATCCGTCTAACCTAGAAAAGGTCTGTCCCTTTCTTGACGCCGTTTCTAAGGCTTGGTTTTGGTGACGTCAATTTATGGTGGCGTAATTCTGGAATTAATAAGTTGAGTAGAAATGTTCTGTTCGATGAATATTTTATTTAATTTATTGTAGCTATTGGTTATAGGTCCCATAATCCCAGGTTTGGCTCTGTCATGAGTGAATTCTCGTATTTTGGAACCTTAAATAGTTGGTATATTTAATAAATATGCGAATATTATTTATTTGGTAAATAATATGTAATATAGAAACTACATTTTCTATTATCCCAAATGACATAAAAATGACGCCATATTTTTTTGGTTTTGGGAAAAGAAATTTTCTCCTAATTAATTATAATGTGGATAATATAATTATTTATGTGTTAAATAATTATAAATAAGAAATTAGTTTTCTTATTGGATAAATAGGAAATTTGTTTTCCTATTCGATGAAGGTTTTTATTTCCTTAATAAAAGGGATAAATATGTGTGTATAAGATAAACTCGGAAGATCGAAGGCTTCTCTACAGTTAGGTAAATCTTAAACCTTCTTGTAGTTAATTAATTTATTATGCGAATTGAATCGTGGTAAAATCCCATGCAAATTTAATTTGTAGCTTCCGCTGTGCATGATCGAGCGTCTCAATTGGTGCTGTGAATCAAATCTGACGATCCAATTATGGAACGGATCTGGATTCGGGTTTCTGTATATCCAGCATGTGGTATCGGAGTCAGGTTAAAACGATTTTGCGATCTTGATTGCATAATTAATTAATTAGAAGTGAAATTGAATAAAAATTGCATCTTTTGTATGTTAATTATATATATGCGTGGTTGAATGTTCTTGGTTGACGAGATGGATTGGGGTTGGTATTGTTTACCCGTTAGATCTGTTATAAACCGGGGATCTGAAATTATGTAAATTGTTGTAATTTTAATTTCCTAGAAAAAATAGTTGTTTTTCGGATCTGCTGCTATAAATTTAACGTTCAAAGCTTTCATCAATGGAGGAATTGACGTCGCAGAGGTTGGAGTGCATAGTCAGATCCAGACTTCTAGGAATCGAACCCGCGTTGCCAGAAGGAAGGAGGATGTGCTGACCAACTCGGCTATGAAGCGGATTGAGAAGAAATTGGATCGACTAATATTTATGGATGCGGATTCTGTAATAGAAATTTAGTAAACCCATTAGAATGGGTTTAGTTTTTTTATTTATTTATTTATTTTAAATTTATAGATTAGATACGGGGTACCAACAGTCCATCTCAGTGGTTTATTTTTCGCATTTATTTTCTTATGTGATTATTTATGTGATATAACCATGCTATGCATCATATTCATGAATTCCACTCCTAGCATATGCATATATGTAGATAATTAATTATGGCATTAATTAAGCATGTATGAAAATGTAATAAATTTAGATTAATTTAGGTAATTAATTAAATTAATTGAACAAACGGAATTTTATCTGGATATAAAATTCACATGATAAAAAAAATTTACTCGGTAAATTTTGGTTTTGGATCTAAATTTTTTTGAGAATTTTGATTATGTAGTGTCTACATAAAAGGATTTTGATAATCGAAAATTCGGAAAATCGTGAAAATTTGGACACTAACTAGACGGTATTTGGAACCGATAAGTTGGTGATTGCCTTTTAAGATCTATTGTTTTCGAATTATTGGAATAATTCTAAGATCCTAAATTTTTATCATGACAAGATTAGGATTATAAAATTCTTCGGGAATTTTAATTGTGTAATATCTATACGAAAGATTTCTAAGTAATTGATAAATAGGAAAATCATGAATATAGTTTCACTAGTTAAACGGTATTTGGAACCGATAAACAAGTGGAAGATTTACATCGTGATTTATTGTTTTTCAAATTATTATGAAATTAATAAGTCCTAATGTATTAGGATTATAAAATTCTTGGTGAATTTTAATTGTGTAGTGTCTACACAAGGAATTTTTGTAAAATCGAGAAATTGGAAAATCATAAATAAAGTGACACTAGTTAGAAGGTATTTGGAATAGATAAACTAGTGGGAGGATAAAATTAAATAAGCATGATCTATTGTTTTTGGATTATTAGAAAATTCTAAAATCCTAATGAGACTACCTAATTTTCAAAATAATGAGTGAGAGCGGGGAAGGTGACAACCGACCCCTCGGCCGCTATTGTTGACACAAGCAAGTGAGAGAACGGTGATGCCTCGTACCGCTTTGATTTCGTTCCCCTAAGGATGGCCTTCACCGCTATCAAAATCCATGGCTTGGTCTCCGAAAGGTTAGGATTTTGGGTACTCGTCGGGTTACTGACTGACCCTAAGGCGGCATACAAGGGGTGTACATTGAGATCTGAAACAATAGGTCACACTCACAAGGATATTTTTAGAAATATTTTGGCTGAAAAAAGGAAGATAATGAACAATTAAATGGAGATGTCTGATTCTTAGTTAATTGTTGAGATAGATTGTCTCAATTTAATCGTCACCTCTTTGACCTACCCTAAGGCGGCACTGTAGGAGTGAGATTAAATCCTTGGAATGGTGGGATAAACTGCATGCATGACATCACGTTTATAATTCCTAAAATTTCTTATATGTTGTCGTGTATGATTTGATTTATATTTATGTCATAATTTATTTTACAACTACATATCTTCTCAAGATGACTAGACTGCTTATATGATTAAAATTGACTTATGATGACTTCGTAAAAGTGGAAAAGTAACAAGAACGTTGAACTCAATAATCGAGAATGCAAATTAATTCTTCGGAAGAGGATGTTCCTCTTGAACCTACAAACTTAAGTGACATCGATAAGTATGTCACTGCTGTCACTCGTGTTGAACGGGAGACAAATTAAAATTAGTTTAAAGATGACGAGAATTATTTGGCATCAATCTAACTGGACATCACGAGTAGTGTCTACTCAAATGAACTGCTAGTTCACGGCGATTTCCTTTATAAAAAGCCAAGAATGGCAAGGTAAATGTCTAAAAATGCAAGTCATCAAAACTAAATAAGTTAAAAGCTAAACCGGAATATTAATGAAAGAAAGTATAGGTAAAGGAAAGTGATTTCGGATCACTAATCATGAATCCTTAGAGAATTTCTTAACCGGGTACTTTGACCTGGAAGCTAAGTTCTTTTCTAAGAACGAGGGAGCAAGGCATTCATGATTAGAGAGTAGACAACGGGCAGTTATTTCAGCTGAGATAGTGGGAGTGATATAAGGAAACAATTTCATATTTTAATCCTTGGATATCACAGAAATTTAATTTCTGTTTTTCCAGATTCATTGGAACAAATTGATTCACTTTCACATAGAATATATATTTTCCTTATAGAAAGTGAATATGACATTTGTAATACGAATCCGATACTCGGACTTTAGTTTGATAAAGTCAGAACCATTAAGTAATGCTGAAAAGGTATATGTAACATATAATAACTATTAAAACAAATGGTTTCTGTATTTAGATAAACGATTCTTCAGCATCTATTGTTTAGTGCATATATCCTAAAGATAAGATCTTAAGACTGGCTAAGGGTGATTCATATCTCCCAGTCTAAGAACACTATCTCAAAGGAAAAATGACTAAGTATCCTTTCAATTAGGAAAGGGTAATAGAGCTAATGAAGTATTATGGCTTGTTCATAATGACCTTCGGGGTCTTATGAAGGATACAAGCTAGTGTGAGGTTTTGAGTGGTAGACATTTTGTCTGACGATTACTCAAAACGCCGATTAGTTTATCTGAATATTTGGAGGAATCTCTGATATTACTAGAGAAGAGAGTATTCAATGCTCAGATATAGGCTATAGCATAGTATTCGGCATTGATGCTCGGCCTACCTCCGAGTGAAATGATTTCACTGAAAGGATAAACCATGGATTGCCTTATATAGTTATTGATAGGATACAATACACTGCTTAACTCAATCAAGATATTGATGGCAAAAATAACGGTTCGCATTATCATGTAAAACCGATAAGTCGACCTTAGAATATGCTTATGAATTTGTGGATGGTGAATGAAGTACATTTACTGCATTTCCGCAAATAGAGGCATTTAGCATTAGTTTTTGAAGGTAGGACTGGAGATTCAAGTTCAGATGGGGACTGTTCATGAAATATCTTAATACAATAAGTGAAGGTTGGTTATAAGATTCTGAAGATCGGATAATGACGGTTGTACGGTCACAACCTTTCTAGGAGAATGTATATATAACAAGCTCGGACTTTGAAGTAAGGTTACTCAATGAGTTACTATCTGATTTAATCAGACCACATCCAACATTGGTTGTTGGGTGTTACGCTGATAAATACTACTGAACCAGATCAGAATGTCAATCCACCCAAATGCAATGGGAGTATGGTTTATCCATTGACTCGCTGTGATTATGCAGACTTTATAGTCTACTGGGGGTGATTGATAACCTATGTTTTTATAAGAACTGTATAGGATTCTAATAAAAAGAAGGTTGGCTTGAAGCCATAAACCTGTAAATGGAGTTTTGGTACTCCAGTTCTGTTCACACTCTTGTAGAACCACTTGAGTGTCTCAGGCCTAGTGGGAGTAATTGGATCTATGTGAAAAGGAGTCGAATGAATGAGAAAGTTTATCTTTCTGAGAAAATCCAAGTGGTCTAGGGGTAATTCTTCGAGAAGTAGAGAGTTAACCAAGGGTGATGCCCTAAAACTCTCTCACCATTCAGCCTCGCTTGACTCCGCAGAAAGCAGAAAGATTACCAAGGGTGATGCCCATAAACTTTCTTGTCGTACATTGGAGCTTAGATTCATTCAGAACAGAAGGGTTTTTTTCTTAAAGCCAATGGCGGATTGACTGCCTATGCTTATATCCATTGGTGGATTAAAGCAAACCTCTTGGTCATTAAAAGCCACATGTTTGAAATATATGGGCTTGACCAGAATATTGAGGAGTATTTTGTAGACCAGAGAGTCAATATTGGTAAAAAGTAGACGTTAGTGTAAATACAATGTAACACTGCAACAGTTGTGAGCAACATGGGTGTGTTATCTGAAGTCAAGAACTGACAAGCCAAATCTTCTCTGGATTAGAGAAGTGGACTATATTCTTAAGAAACCGATTCGGTCGAATTCATGAGAAAAAGTTCTTTGGCAGTATCCCATTCATCTTATTGTTAAGATGATGATGCATTTTCAAATGCTAGATTCAACGAGAGGTTTCCTACCCAACCCCTCCCGGAATAATTCTCTCAATCTTTGGATATAGAGAAAATGGGATAAATTCTCTTTTGGATAGAGATAGTCAAGTTATTTAAAAGTCAATAATAGTCGAATCTTAGATTCGGACATTGAGTGGCAGTATAGTGCATCTATATTTAGGTGCATACCTGAGTATTGTTGACTACACTGATTCTGACTTACAGTAAGATTAAGGATGATCATTGATCTCGGGCTTAGTGTTTTCTCATAGTGATGGAGCTATAGTCTGAAGCAATCCAGCACTTCCAGTTTGACTCTGATAGTCGAATACATAGCAGCTTTCAGAGCAGCTAAAGAGGCAGTGTGGCTTGAGAAGTTCTTTGTTGGATCTGGAAGTGATTCTTGGTCTCAATGAGACGATACCATTTTACTGTGAAAATAGTTGAGAGGTAGCTCGTGCAAATGATCTTCGTAGTCACAAGAGGTCAAAAGCATATTGAGAGAGAGTACCACCTGATCAGACAGACCGTGCAAAGAGGCGACGTTTCGGTCTTAAAGATCGCCTCGAGCCGACAACCTAGCTGATCAGTTTACCAAGTTGCGTGGCATTTAATGTCACTGATAAGCGCTTGGCGGGTATGAAATTGAGAGATATGTCTCATCTGCTTTAAAGCAAGTGGGAGAATGTTGTGGATAGAATAAGGGTTTGGTGCTCTATAAACAATTGTTGCTTGTCTTTACGGGCAAGTGAGAGATAGTTGGATATAGTGTCCGAAAGACAATTGTTGCTTGTCTATACAGGTAAGTGGGAGATTGTTGGGAGTAGCACCCGAAGGACAATTTTTGCTTGTCTATACGGGCAAGTGGGAGATTGTTGGAAGCAGAACCCGAAAAACAATATATGTAATTGTTTTTATAATTAGTAAATGATAGATTTATTCTCATCTTATTATTTGCTTCATGCTTATATGTAATACACTGCTGTAAACCCCAAGTCGTATCATATGTAGCCATATAACTTAGTGTGTGTCACCCATGAGGATTAATTTTATGGTGATAGACTTGAACTATAAGTCCGTGGTGAACTTAATCAAAGTATGAGGTCTTGACATGTCCCTACTGGGTGTTCAGTCTAACCAGCAGCGTACCGGGTCAACTGTAGCCTAGTTGGTGAGTCAAGGCCGTATCCACGAGGATTGTTAGTTTGAACATCAAAAAGCTATTATTATCTTGATCTAAGTCGAAATAATACAAGAAGGTAATTGTATCTAGAAATCCACTACTACAAAGGGTGATAAATGATAAAAAGCCTAGCCAAGACAATGCAATGATCAAGTATATCTCTACTAGTATCATGGGAATGAACTACCTACCAACCTTCCAATGGTGTTCAAGCGTGTGTTACCAGTGCACTCCTAAGCTAGTAGTTTCCCCTCATACGAGTGAATAAAACTACTTTATGTCTCCTCTTTGGTCTAAGCGTCCTAGACCTAATGATTCAACATGATTAAGATCTTGAATGCAATGACAATGTCAAAACCCCCGGATAAGAAATCGAATTCCAATTAAGGTCAATTTTATCTTCCGGTTCTCCTTTTCCTTCTCCCACACCTAATATCTCCTTTCGGTCTCTGATAGCAAAATAACTAACTGCTAACTTTAACCGACAGAGTATCGAGTCAACAGTAGTATAGTGATAACAAGGTCGAATCCACAGGGAACAACGTTTAAGTACCAAAGTCGACATAGAACTTGGTTTAGGTCAAGATTGCGGTGGAGAGATATTACACTAGTGCGAAAGTAAAAATTAGCAGACGGTTGTAGTTCTAGTTATTAAAAGGTATAGCCGAATTATGATCCAACGAGTTATTTTTACCCCTAAGGGGAAGACTTGACAGAAGCGTGTTTTGACCAACCTACCTTTCCACAAGAATTTAACGACATCCACGGGTGCCAACTCCTAATGCGGTGTTAAGGTGTCTGAACAACTCTCACTCAACACCCTATGTGAAGTTAATTAATTTTCCTTTTAGAAACCCGATTAACCCAACATGATTACGCTCTTGAGAGTCGCTCGAACAACGATGACAAACCTCTCAGTATTGGAAACGGTCCTAACAACTAGGCGAATCTACGCAACGATCCTAAAACCCTTTTCCCACATCTCACCACAAAATACATTTATAGGTTCGATGTGTGTGACGATGAACTATATGATCAGTTTAATTCAAAGACGCTTATATTAAGTTTTAGGACGTGGATTAATCATTAAATATCAAATTACGCACTACACAACTCCCGTTTAATCCCCCTTAGTATGCTTTCACTGCTTTTACATAATTCGACTATAAATGACGTTTAGCTATTCATTTTGGCGATAATAACGGAATGATTAACGGAAATTATATTAACGACGGAAAGTAAAGCGAATTCATTTTTTTATAAGTACATATATATATTTATATATATAGCTATATAGTTATATAGCTAATAATATATATAAGTGCATAAAAGTAAATATACTATATATATATATATATAAGTGCGTAAAAGTAAATACATAAGTAAATGCGTAAAAGTAAATATATATATATATATATATATATAAGTGCGTAAAATAAAATAATGTAAGTAAAATGCGTAAAAGTATATATATATATATATATATATATATATATATATATATATATAAATAAAATAAATAAAAATGCGTAAGTAAAATGCGTAAAAGTAAATATATATATATATATATATATATATATATATATATATATATATATATATATATATATATAAGTGCGTAAAAATAAATAATGTAAGTAAATGCGTAAAAGTAAATATATATATATATATATATATATATATATATATATATATATATATATATATATACATATACATATGTAGATATATGAAAGGAACAAAAATGAAAGAAAAGATAAAGAACAACGATAAAAATACAAGATGAAGATATATATATATATATATATATATATATATATATATATAGACTTACAAAACGTGAAATTACAAATCGACTTTAGTAAACACCGAACTTCCGATAATTTCCCTTGCATTACAATCGATACTACTACTACTAAATTATTCCCGGCATAATGCCGTTACTAAAACTAAAAGAAAGAAACGAGGGAGTTAGATATATATATATATATACACAGAGTATATATATATGGTGCCTCCGTTCTGTTGCTGCTGAGCTTCTATATATAGAAAATGATCCTTCCCGGACAGGTCCTGAGGGTGGCCGGACCGATCCTGTGTAATCATTGCAATGATTACACTCACTTGCAGCATGTGAACGGTTATAATATATATATAATTATATATTAAACTTCTAAAATTCATATCTTGAGTTGTAGACCTCCAAAAATCATGATTTAAACTTCATTAGAAAGCTCTTGGAAAACTCTACAACTTTCATGAAGGGAACTTTTTCAGAAAACGCCTTTTTGATGGGTCATTCCCATTACGTGTCGTTTTCGGGATTTTCACTGATACGAATCGATTAGCCACTTGACCATCATTTGAGTTGTACAAGTCCAATTGACGTGATTCAAAATGCGTTGGAAATATTATTTGAAGATCTACAACTTTCATTAAGGCCACTTCTTCAGAAAATACCGTTTTGAAGGGCCATTTGTTCGTCGAAGATATAAATCGTTAGCCAGATTACTAACCAATCGAGCCACTTGACCACTTAAGTTAGTGGCACACTCTTTTATCCCTAAAAACACCTCTTTTAGAGCTCAAAACGTGTCCTTACTCGGGGTATTGGTTCATCTTAAGATTCTGCAATGAAACACCAAAATACCAAACGTAAATCCGACACGACACTCCGGTTACTAAACCGGTACAAAACTAATAAAACACATAAAAACACGATATTTTATAAAATAGTCACGACTTATACATTTTTATGAAATCTAGGAATTAATGACTCGAAATGATACAAAAGTGCTCAAAATGATATCGAACGGGGTGAAAAGTTATAAAAATAACAATGAATTTTTCCGTCATCACAACCCCCACTTAGCTTTTGGTGCGTCCCGAACAAAATAAGCGATAAAATAAAATGAATGAGGAAAAATTCATGAAGATAAAAGGTATAAAGGACAACCAGATGATGCAACCAATCGAATCATAACCACACGTTAACCTTAATGTATAACAGAGTGAGTGTGTGACAAGCCTTTTCAATTTCCACTATCCTCTCTTGAATAATTCAAGCAAGCGCACAAATATCCATTCGAGGCAGTCCCTAATGACTTTCCTAGGTATAAGCGTGAACATTTCCACACAAAGTCCTCCCGTGTACTTATTTGGATAATCCCTAATGCATATCATTTAGTTTATATCGGGATAGTCGAAGATAACTTCTTTTTTTTTTTTTTTTTTTTTTTTTTTTTTTTTTTTTATGTGTAGCATATGCCCTCATTCCCAAATAGGATGTTTCGTGATAACACCCTAGCCGGACTACTATCATCGAGCGATCGGGAGCTTTTAAGCCTCATAGTGGTATAGGGCGTTCGTGATAACGCCCTACCGCACTCAAATCATTGGTAGCTACAACCGACATATATATAGTTTATCTTATTTTGACATTCTTTCTATCACATTCAAACCTTCAGATATTCACAGTACATGTTCAGAAGTTAGGTACTAAGTTACTGCTATTTCTAGGATAAATCACTAGAATGCTTTGAATGGGTCAGATTTAAAATTTTCGCTTCAATATCAAAGGCTTACGTGAAGGAATTCATGTTACACAAATAAATTTAGGCTAAAATGCACTTACGGTTCAAATTAGTTATACATATCCAAATTGATCATTACATCTTCAAATCCATGAAATAAATGCCTTATTCAGATTATTTTAATCAACTCATTAATGTTCGAAAAATCAAAAACTAAGGGTTTAAACACTTACTGCCATTTCTAACCAACCATACTCTACCCCCCACTTATGATTTTACATTATTCTCAGAGTGTAAATGAGATAGAGAGGAAGACTTAGCTTATAAACCAGGCGAGAAAGGTGCTATCAAATCCATGAATGACCATGATAAAGCACGATCCTAAATCCCTATATCAAAATCAAAACAAAGCAAACACGGGACATGGTCCTCGTGCCAAAGTATGTAATAGGGATATGGGAATAATAAGAAAATGGCCCTGTTACGTCAGAAAATTCGATAGACAATATATAGAACATGCATAAGACATCAATTCATAGTCAGCTATTCCTAGATTCCTTTTTATTACACACACGCTTTTATTAAGGTGGGAATACTCACCACTATACTACAACGACCATAAATTTTAAATGTACTAGATCATAAAATGAAATGTGTGAAAGAGTATTGAGTCTTTTATACCCAGATCCTCAAGGGTTCAATAACCTAAGTCCAAGAAATGATACATTTGAATTTTTATCTTTTTTTTTCCATCGGGATTTTCGGATAACCACCTAATCATTCCCTCTTAATGAAATTCAAACATTCATCCTGAGACTTGGTTGTGCTTTGTGTTCATCTTTCATACAGATTCTACATTTCATTAAGACTAGGCTTATTCAAATTATCTTTATTATTATTATTATCGGGCTGCCTCCCGGTAGCGCTTTTGTTTAATGTTGTTCGCTCGACAGAGACTCGAAGCGATTTATTGAGGCTCGGGATCATCAAATGCACAATTTCAAGAGCCTCATCGAATGGTAACTTCTTATACTTTTTTAGACGAAGGCCGTTCGTGGCCGAACGTTCCGTGCTTCGGATCGTTACCTTGATGGCTCCTGAGTCGAAAACTCTCAATACCGTATATGGTCCTCGACCACCTTGACTTAAGTTTGCCTTGAAATAAATGGAGGCGAGTATTATAGAAAAGGACCTCATCACCTACGCTAAAAATACGAGGTTTGATCAACTTATCATGAAGCAATTTGGTCTTTTCCTTATATTTCACGAACAATCGTAAGCTTGAAAGCGAAACTCATCTAACTCGTTCAACTGAGCCATCCTTCTTTCACCAATTAATGCGTCATCCATATTTAAATTCTTAATCGCCCAATAGGCCTTATGTTCTAACTCTACGGGGAAATGGCAAGCCTTGCCAAAAACGAGCATGTAGGGTGACATACCTATTGGTGTCTTAAACGCAGTTCGGTGTGCCCAAAGCGCATCATCTAACTTCTTTGACCAATCCTTAAGGTTAGAATTCAATGTCTTCTCCAAGATTCTTTTGATTCCCCGATTGGACACCTCTACTTGGCCACTAGTCTGAGGATGGTAGGCAGTGCCTAACTTATGAGTGACCCCGTACTTCATTAAAAGCTTATTGAAATCTCTATTAGCAAAGTGACTTCCATTGTCACTGATTATTGCTCGAGGTATTCCATACCGGGATATAATATGTTTCTTAAGAAACTTTATGACTACATGTTTGTCGTTAGTAGGTGAAGCAATTGCCTCAACCCACTTTGAAACGTAATCACAGGCGACAAGAATGTACTGATTCCCGAAAGAAGACGGATATGGTCCCATGAAGTCTAATCCCCATATATCAAATACTTCACACACTAATATCGGTTTCTGGGGCATCTCATTTCTCATGGAAATCCTTCCTGAGCGTTGACAGGCATCACACATCTTAACATAAGCATATGCATCCTTGAAAATAGTGGGCCAGTAGAACCCACTTTGTAACACCTTTAACGCTGTTCTCTCGCCCGAGAAGTGGCCACCGGCCTCTTTATCATGGAAAAACGAGAGAATACTCACTATCTCACTGTCATCAACACATCTCCTCAGGATTCCATCAGCACATAGCCTAAAAATTATGGGATCTTCCCACACATATCGGTTTACCTCACTAAAAACTTCTTTTCTCGTTTTCATCAAACTCGGGATCTACAAATCCACACTCGTAATAATTAACAAAAGGTGCATACCAAGGGTTCCCATTCTTTCCTCTCTACAGAAATTTCCTCGCTTAACCGGGAGCATCGTATCCACTACTTAACAACCGGGTCATCCCGAAAATGATCATCAATTTCAACCCTAATAGAGTGTTTATTGTCTCCTGTTCCATCCTACTGAGGTGGTCGCCTACTACGCTCTCACACCCCTTTCGATTCTTAATTTCTACGTCAAATTCTTGAAGAAGCAATATCCACCTCAACAAGCGTGGTTTTGCATCCTTCTTGGCAAATAGATATCTCAACGCAAAGATGGTCGGTGTGAACTATGACTTTCGATCCAACCAAGTATGACCGAACTTATCGAAAGCAAAAACAACGACTAAAAGTTCCTTTTCGCTTGTGGCATACTTTTGTTGAGCCGAGTTCATGGTATGACTCGCATAGTAGATATGGCGAAACAACTTGTCAATCTTCTCGACTCTAGGGCGGCTCCTACGGCATAATCACTTGCATCACACATCACTTGAACCCCTTAGACCAATCAAAGGTGCTACCAAGATAGGAGCCAAGTAAGAAGTTTCTTAAGGGTTCAAAAGCATCTAGGCATGCCGCATCAAAAACACAGGGGGCTCCTTCATCAATTGAAGAGTAAGAGGTCTAGCAATGTGGGAAAAACTTGGAATGAATCTATGATAAAACCTGCATGTCCCAAGAACGAACGTAGAGTCTTCGATTTGTAGGCATAGGAAGCTTAGAAATTACCTCTATTTTTGCTCTATCGACCTCTATTCCTTTCCCGATACCTTATGTCCTAAAACAATTCCCTCGCTTACCATGAAATGACACTTTTCCCAATTTAAAACCAAGTTTGTCTCTTCACAACGCAAGCACCTTATCAATGTTCGACAAACACTCATCAAAAGTATCACCAAAAATGCTAAAGTCATCCATAAAAACTTCCATGAAATGTTCTATCATATCAAAGAAAATTGCCATCATGCATCGAATGTCGCGGGTGCATTACACAACCCAAACGGCATTCTTCTAAATGCAAAAGTGCCATATGGACATGTGAAAGTAGTTTTATCCTGGTCATGTATATCGATGTGAATTTGATAATAGCCACTAAAACCATCCAAAGCAAGAAAAATGCATGACCACTTAGACGCTCTAGCATTTGATCAATAAAGTGGTAGGGAAAATGATCTTTCCTAGTCTTATCATTCAAAGATGCGAAAATCAATACAAACTCGTGACCGAAGAATTAAACGAGTAGGAATAGGCACACCTCTTTCATTAAGCTCAACTGTGATGCCTTCTTTCTTAGGCACCCATTCACCGCATCGGAGATTGCGTAGATTATCCCTAACTCAAGCATCTTTACCACGTCTTTTCTTACCACCTCTTGCATATGTGGGTTTAGTCGTCTCTGGCTCGCCTCGACCGGTTTGGCATCTTCTTCTAGAATGATCTTGTGCTTGCGTATATCAAAGATCGATCCTTTTATGTCAACCATCTTCCATCCGAAGGCCTTTTGTGTTTTTTCGAACGTGGATCAACTTAGCTTCTCGCAAAAACAGCTAGTGCAGATGAAACAATAAGAGGAAGTAATTCATCAGGTTCTAAAACACATACTTTAAATGCTTAGGAAGTGGCTTCAACTCCAGATCGGTAGGTGGTTCCTCGATTGACGGCTTTGGCGGCTTGCCGGTCAAACCGAGCTCTAGCTTTTATTCCAAATTGCGTCAACAAAAGGAGTTGCCTCCAAATGATATACCCGAACTCTCATTTGTGGATCGTCATCCTCTCACTGTGTGCTTGACTTCATCAGGCATTTTTCCATTGGTTCTTGGTATCCTCGCAGTTTAGTGTGCTCCAAAATACAAGGATATATAGCATCAATAGAAAAACAATCACTCTTTTCATCATCGTGGATGCTTCATTGCCTTATACACATTTATGGCTACACTCTCTTTCCGACTCGTAGTATAATCTCTCCCCTCTTAACGTCTATCAAGGTCTCTCCTGTGTTCAAGAAAGGCCGACCTAACAAAAGTGGGGTTTTAGAATCCATATCCATATCTAAAACTACGAAGTCAACAGGGAAAACAAACTTGTCTACTCCGCCTAACACATCTTCGACTACCCCTAGAGGTTTCCTAAATGCACTCTATCTCGCCATCCAGAAGGTCATTCCTTTTGGCTCTAACACTCCCAATCCCAATTTCTCATAAACTCCTCTAGGCATCAGGCTCACAGAAGCCCCTAGATCACATAGCACATTTTTGAACACAGTTTCGCCAATGGTAATTGGGATGGTAAAGCTACCTCTATCCTGTAACTTGGGGTATCTTATTCTCAAAGATTGCAGAACATTCCTCACTCAAATGCACCATCTGTTGCATCTTCTCCTTACTCGACAACATTCCTTTTAGAAACTTAAAGTATGGGGAATGCTCAAAAATTGCCTCTAATAGGGAATATTCACCTCTACCTTCCTTAAAAGATTCAGAATTTTGCCTCGACCCTGGGTCGATGTCCTTCGGTTCCCTTAGGAGGATAGGGTAAAGTATTAACATCAAAATCGGGGGAGGAGGAGGAATTGTTTTCTTACCTCTTTCTTTAGCGGTGAGGCTTCTTTTTCTTTGATGTCCAAGACCACATAGTCTTTCTTCGGTCTTTGCCCCTTCCAATGCTTTCTTATTTGCCTCACCCAAAGCCTTTTAAGTGGCTTCCAATTCTTTCCTCATTGCTTCCATTCTCTGCTTGATATTGCCGCCTCTAAATCTTCGATCTCGACTTCACCATACATAGCCGCTTCACACCAACCGCTTTCTTTTCTTAGCTTTCTCGCCGCTTCTTCACCCATAATTCTTTCTTTTTGTCACTCAAATTTGACCTCTTTACCACTTCGTGTGAACACAGCATTCACATCCTTTGGGTTCCTCTCAAGTGTTACTCGGGAGTCCACCACTTAGATTTGTCTTTGTGAGTGTCGGTTATTTGTCCTACTTGGGTCTCCAAGTTCCGAATGGCGTAATGTGTGACCACTTTTTGCTCTATAGCATTCTTATTTAACTTTCGAAACATTCCTGCCTAATTTCTCCGGGAGTATCTCGGTGGCCATCTTCTCAACACCTGAATTGTTTGGTTGCTTGATTGCTTTGATTATTCTCGCGCATGATGAGCGCTTGGATGCCGATAGTGCCGTAATTATTACTTCTCAAAGAAGGTCGCTCACTTGCCGATTCTCGATTGTTTTGTTGACCGATTCGATTCCACCTTGATTTTGGTTCCAATATGAATTTCGATTCTCTTTGTTGTCCTTGTGGATCGAGACTCATGGATTCGACTATTCTGATAGTAGCCTCGGTTTTGATTCTGGTATGAACTCTGATTCTGGGGATTATGATTCCAAGGTCGGTTGTATGAGCTTTGGTTTTGCCTAAAGTCTTGATTCTGATTATTGTTTCTATTCCAATTCTGATTCTGCCCCTGATTCCAACCTTGTCCAACATAATTCACATCATATTGTTGTGAACCATCATTCATACCATAATCCATTTGTGGCCCTTGGCCGATTATTAAAGTTTTGATTCCACTTGTTGTCGCCAAACTCTTGCCGATTCATATCCATCTGTCCCATCGCATAGACATTCATTCGTTGGTTATTCTCGATTGCCGATCGTTGTTGTACTGGAGTAGGTGTCAACTGTTGTGGATAAGTGGATTTTTTCAACGATACACATTCTATGGCAGAATGTCCACCTCCACAGAGTTGGCACTGATGTGTCTTCTTTCTTTCTGACTCCATTCGGTCCATCTTTAGTACCATGTCTTGCATCTTGTCATGCATGGCAGATTCTCGATCGAGTTCCTCTTTCAAATGACTTTACACTTTCCATTGGGGCTTTCTTCTTCTTTCTCGCTTTCGATCCCCATTGTCCTTCTCCATCTCGCCGCATTTTCTATATGTCTCATTGCTTGTTCCGTGGTAGATTCATAATATCTCCGCCGCTTGCGATTCACTTGTTTTGGTCCATCGACTCTAAGGCCCCGAATAATATAATAACTTGCTCCACCGTAGAAAAACCGTGTGGAGGGCATCTCTTAAGCAACCCCCTAAATCTCTCATAAGTCTCTTTTAGTGTCTCTCCCTCGAGACCATCAAACGAAGAGATTTCTTCTTTCAGATCTAAAATCTTTGCCGGAGGAAAGTACTTTTTCAGGAACACTCTCGTTACGTCAGCCCACGTATGTAACGAATCATTTGGTAATGAGTCGTACCAATCCTTAGCAGCTCCTCTTAATGCAAACGGAAAAACTATTAGTTTTACCGCCTCATCACTTACTCCATTATATTTCATTGTTCCACAGATCTGGAGAAAGTGATCCAGAAAGCTGTTCGGGTTCTCAGTCGACTTCCCGTGGAACAAGGCATGTTCCCCCAACATGTTCAAAATATTTTGCTTAATATCCATGTTATTCGCATTAATTGGGGGTACCCTAATTGGGTTGTGCCCTATAACTTCCTGTGGGGTAGTGACGTAATCTCGACAAACCCTCGGTCCCCTCGTGGCTTGCCGAGCCATCTGCTGGTCGATAAACCGGCCGGCGAGGAGGTGGATCATACGGGTTATACGGGTTTTGGAACCCTGTTGATTTCCTTGATTCTCCAAAGATCCGCAGCTCGATTTACCGCCTCTTGGTCTAATTCGGTCTGAAGTTCACAGCGTATCCCGAGGATCTTGTCCTCCTCTCAGCATCGCCCAATCCTCGCCCTCGATTAAACTGCAGCAGATCCCAACCGACGTAGCCCTGTGTTCTCTTCTCTCAATGATTCATGACGAGGGGTCCTCGGTGGAGTTTGCAAAGGTATCGCATGCATTACCACTAGTAGTGGTTGAGGTTTGCCCTCAGAGTCTCGCTCATCAATGGGATCTTTACCGCTTCGCCTAGTTATGATATCGTCCATTTCTCGTAGAGGAATTAGAAAGTGATCTTTCTAATGTCTCTCTTCTTCAAACAAAGGGTTCGTGCACTAGCGACTAGGATTTCTCCTCGGCGATCATTTGTTTCTATGACGTCGTAAGCTTCGATTTCTTGGATGGGTTCGATGAGAGGTTCTTTAGAGCTTCGAGTCATTCACCGACAAACAAGAAACAACACGAAAACAAAATAAAACGACTAAGCCAGTGCTTTTGGTCAACTTACAAGATATCAAACGTTAGCTCCCGACAACGGCGCCAAAAATTCTTGATAGCAAAATAACTAACTGCTAACTTTAACCGACAGAGTATCGAGTCAACAGTAGTATAGTGATAACAAGGTCGAATCTACAGGGAACAACGTTTAAGTACCAAAGTCGACGTAGAACTTGGTTTAGGTCAAGATTGCGGTGGAGAGATATTACACTAGTGCGAAAGTAAAAATTAGCAGACGGTTGTAGTTCTAGTTATTAAAAGGTATAGCCGAATTATGATCCAACGAGTTATTTTTACCCCTAAGGGAAGACTTGACAGGAAGCGTGTTTTGACCAACCTACCTTTCCACAGTAATTTAACGACATCCACGGGTGCCAACTCATAATTCTGGTGTTAAGGTCTGAACAACTCTCACTCAACACCCTATGTGAAGTTAATTAATTTTCCCTTTAGAAAACCGATTAACCCAACATGATTACGCTCTGTAGTCGCTCGAACAACGATGACAAACCTCAGTATTGGAAACGGTCCTAACAACTAGGCGAATCTACGCAACGATCCCAAAACCTTTTTTCCACATCTCACCGCAAAATACATTTATAGGTTCGATGTGTGTGTGACAATGAACTAAATGATCGGCTTAATTCAAAGACGTTTATATTAAGTTTTAGGACGTGGATTAATCATTAAAATATCAAATTACGCACTACACAACTCCCGCTTAATCCCCTTGTATGCGTTTCACTGCTTTTACATAATTCGACTATACGTGACGTTTAGCTATTCATTTTGGCGATATTAACGGAATGATTAACGGAAATTATATTAACGACGGAAAGTAAAAGCGAATTCATTTTTTTATAAGTACATATATATATTTATATATATAGATATATAGTTATATAGCTAATAATATATATAAGTGCATAAAAGTAAATATACTATATATATATATATATATATATATATATATATATATATATATATATATATATATAAGTGTAAAAAAGTAAATACGTAAGTAAATGCGTAAAAGTAAATATATATATATATATATATATATATATATATATATATATATATATATATATATATATATATATATATTTTATTTTACTTATTTACTTACGTATTTACTTTTTACATACTATATATATATATATATATATATATATATATATATATATATATATATATATATATATATGCATAAATAAAATACGTAAGTAAAATGCGTAAAAGTAAATATATATATATATATATATATATATATATATATATATATATAAGTAAAAAGTAAATACGTAAAGTAAATGCGTAAAAGTAAATATATATATATATATATATATATATATATATATATATATATATATATATATATATATATATATTTATAGATACTACTACTTATACTTATATATATATATATATATATATATATATATATATATATATATATATATATATATATATATATATACATATACGTAGATATATGAAAGCAACAAAATGAAAGAAAAAGATAAAGAACAACGATAAAAATACAAGATGAAGATATATATATATATATAGACTTACAAAACGTGAAATTACAAATCGACTTTAAAGAACACCGAACTTCCAAAATTTCCTTGCATTACAACGATACTACTACTACTAAATTATTCCCGCATAATGCCGTTACTAAAACTAAAAGAAAGAAAACGAGGGAGTTAGATATATATATATATATACACAGTAGTATATATATATGGTGCCTCTGCTCATTCTTCTTGAGCTTCTATATATAGAAAATGATCCTTCCCGGACCGGTCCTGAGGGTGGCGGACCGATCCTGTGTAATCATTGCAATGATTACACTCACTTGCAAAGATGTGAACGGTTATAATATATATATAATTATATATTAAACTTCTAAAATTCATATCTTGAGTTGTAGACCTCCAAAAATAATGATTTAAACGTCATTAGAAAGTTCTTGGAAAACTCTACAACTTTCATGAAGGACACTTCTTCAGAAAACGCCTTTTTGATGGGCCATTCCCATTACGTGTCGTTTTCGGGATTTTCACTGATACGAATCGATTAGCCACTTGACCATCATTTGAGTTCTACAAGTCCGATTGACGTGATTCAAAATGCGTTGGAAAGATTATTTGAAGATCTACAACTTTCATTAAGGCCACTTCTTCAGAAAATACCGTTTTGAAGGGCCATTTGTTCGTCGAAGATATAAATCGTTAGTGAGTGCATTACTAACCATCGAGCCACTCGACCACTTAAGTTAGTGGCACACTCTTTTATCCCTAAAAACACCTCTTTTAGAGCTCAAAACGTGTCGTTACTCGGGGTATTGGTTCATCTTAAGATTCTGCAATGAAACACCAAAATACCAAACGTAAATCCGACACGACACTCCGGTTACTAAACCGGTACAAAAACTAATAAAACACATAAAAACACGATATTTTATAAAATAGTCACGACTTATACATTTTTATGAAATCTAGGAATTAATGACTCGAAATGATACAAAAGTGCTCAAAATGATATCAGAAACGGGGTGAAAAGTTATAAAAATAACAATGAATTTTTCCGTCATCAGTCTCAACTAATGATGTGTGCTAGTGCTAGGTGATCAGTTTAGCACCAACAAGCAATACAATAAAAATAGGAAAAGATGAACAACACACATGAAGCTATGAAATACAAACTAACATTCCCAATCAACTAATAAAGATTAATAACTATCACAAATACATAATCTTGGCTAGCAAAAGCTTATCCTTCCATGGCTATGAAACCATAAATGTCACTTTGGGGTTTCATAACTATGAAACTAGCACTAAAAGTAAATAAAGGAAGTACCCAACAAGATAGCAAACACCTCAAGGAAGAATAATTGCATTAACCTCCAAAGCTTCTTCAATGGAGAAAACAACACCAAAGAGATGAAATTATTCCACAAAATTCACTCTAAAAGATCTAGATTGGATGTTCCAATGTTTACAAGTAGATTAATTAGCTAAACTAATGCTAAATTTAGGCTAGAAGAGCCCTTGGAGGGTGTCTTCAAGTTTTAGGGTGTTGGGGAAGAAGATGAGAATGAAAAATTAGGTAAAAATTCGATCCAAATTGGTTTATATGGCTGAAAACTGTTTCTGTGGCATTTCGGCGTACACCACTAAAGGTCTGGCGTGTGCCACTAAAAGGTCTGAAACTCTCTGAATAGTTACAGCGACGTTCGGTGCGCGCCACAATAAGTTGGCGTGCGCCGATTTCACAAAGACTTCAAAAAATCGCCATAACTTGAGTTGTAGAGCTCCGATTGATGTGATTCAAGATGCGTTGGCAAGCTCGTTTCTTGATCTACAACTCTCATTCAAAATTCTTCTCCAGAACATCCTCTAAGCTGGGTTAAATGTCCGTTGAGGATAGGCTACGGTAGAAATACTAAGGACAGTTGATCTGTTTGACTTGTTAGCTTCCGGTACACTCTCCTAGCCATCAGAAGACGTGCTATGCTCACACATGGCGTCACTCGGGGTCTTGGTTAATCTACAATACTGCAATACAACAATACCAAGCGTAAACCCGACACGACGCTCCGGTTACTATAACCGGTACAAAACTAATCAAAACACGATATTTTATATAATAATTACTATCTACACATTTGGGTGAAACTAAGCAACTAATGACTCAAATTGATACAAGAACATCAATAAATTCATGAGAAATGGGGATAAAACATCGTGAAATGCATCAACTAGTTGACTCACATCACAACTCCCCACTTAGCTTTTGCTCGTCATCGAGCAAATAAAGCGACAAAACAACTCAAGTAAAGAAACAGGGTCATACAACATCAAGAAGTATGAGCTCAACTAGATGATGCAACCATTCGTATATATAACCACATGTTAACCGCAATCTCAGAAAGTAGTGAAGTGTGTGTGTGAATATTCCTCAAAATGTTACCAAGCAATCAAATATGAAATCATGCATGCAAGACTTATTAGGTGCAATCCATAGGCTTTAGAATGATTCCAATCTCCACTAATCGAGGCATTCGGAGTCATGGAGTTAGATCGGGTAGGACTTGCAAGCTTGTAATGGTAGGCTCGGGTATTGGCTAATCGAAGGGATAAAAGGATATATCAAAAAGAACAAATGCAAGATAGCAAGAATCTACACCTTCAATTCCAATGATTTTTGAATTGGCAACTCCAACTCTCTCGCATAATTGCCAAAGACGTCTCCTCAACAAAACACATAAGAGATAAAGTACCACTTCAATTGATTTATCACTGAAACTTACATTACTTGGACTTGTTGAACTTGTCCTTCAAAATTGCCTTCTAATACTCACCATTTATTGACTTTTATATACAACTTTATTAAACTTCATTGATTTTGGATACTTTATTGGATTTTTGATTTTTGATTTTTGATTTCTTTTAACGAACTTCAAAGAAACATATATACACCAATGGGCTCCGAACTTCATAAGATACCATCTCAACTTTGTGCCAATAATGTCATCCAGCTCTTAACTCCAAAGTCATCACCACACAGTCCATAGAAACATGCTAAACTTGCGGGATGCCAAGGGAATGTAGACCAAAATTAGGCTAAAGGTCAGATATAATGAGGTTAATCACGAATGGCTAGTTTCGAGTGGGGTCTTACCACTCTACAAAGACTGAGATGGGGACAGATGGAAATTACGTTTGGGAAGGCCATTTGGCTGGTTGAGTCAAAGAAATGCCATGACCGTCATCCCTAACTCCGACTCCAAACACCTTTCTATTTCATCTCGAAAGGATATCAAGCCTAAGTTCTAGTTGCTATGAAAGCATGCTTACATGATTGCACAAAAGTTTGCATGTTAACAAAAAATCGGAATATACGTACTCAAAGAATTCACACTACAAACAAAGATTCACGAGTAAAATGCACTTACATGTCACCAAGGTTACTCATTTTGTTGAGGTACTCACTCTGTCAATTGAAAAACCATAACTTTTCACAAAAGGTGGTTTGTTCAACTTTAAATTGCTCGAAAATTCACAAAACTAAGTGTTCCTCAAACATTTAATCACATTACCTTTTGTTGGACTATCTACATTCCCACTCCCTACTTACGAACTTGCATTGTCCCCAATGTAAAGTGAGTGGTAAGAAAGTAGTTAGGGAAACAAAAGGGAATCAAAACTAGTCAAAACAAGTACCGGGATGCTATAAAAGGGAGGGTGGGTGGGCGTTAACATGAAAGACAACCAATGAAATGACAAGAAATCCCAAGTACAAGCTAAGTATCAACCAAAATGTAGATACAAAAGGATCATTGGCCACACCGGACCTCACAAAAGAGCAAAAATATTATACTTAACTTTTACGGGTTGCCTCCCGGTAGCACTTTTGTTTAATGTCGTTTGCTCGACGGGATTATACTGTAGAAAGGGTGGAATTTATACAGATTAATCGTGCATGGAGGCCACTAACAATTACTCACATAAGCATGCAATTTCAAGCACAAAAGCCAACCAAAAGATAATGCTTAAGAAGTAAAAAGAAATATAGTACCCGAAGGTTGCTAAATTTATAGTCTATAGCTAGAATTTGCCTTGCTTAGGTCTTTAATACACAGGAGGTGGGTCATCCTCATGCACCGCATCCGTCTTTATCATCAATACCGGTCTCCAACATAATGTAGATGAATGCCACCAATCCCAATGATTCTTGACCTTTTCCTTTGATTTCTGAGCATTCGGTTTGTGAGCTTTCACATTATTTCTTGAGTCATCTTCTTCAACTACTTGCGTGTTAGTACGATCCACAACAAGGGGACACGATGTGTCCACAAAAGAACAAGATTCTAGTGTAGTGCGTGGATATTTCAATGAAGTGTAGATGTTGAAGACACCATGCTCATCATTAACTCCCAAACTAAGCTCTCCCTTACAAACATCGATCACGGCTTCCCCCGTTGCTAAAAATGGTCTACCGAGGATAAGAGGTGTAGTGTACCCTTCCTCCATACCCATAACAACAAAATCGACAGGGAAATAAAATTTATCAACTTTCACTAGTACATCCTCAATGACTCTTTTTGGACGTTTTATGGATCTATCCGCAAGTCGGAGAGTCATCTCCGTACGCTTGAGCTTGCCTATGCCAAGTTTCATGAAATCATTATAGGACATGAGGTTTATGCTCTCACCGAGATCACATAGCACCTTCTTAAACAAAAGTCTCCCAATATCACATGGGTGTGTAAATCTCCCGGGGTCCTTAAGCTTAGGAGGGAGCTTGTGTTGAAGCACGGCAGAACACTCCTCACTTAGACACACCGTCTCATACTCTTCCAACCGTTTCTTGTTGGAGAGTATGTCCTTAAGAAACTTACCATACGCCGGCATATTTGTGAGTGCTTCGATGAAAGGGATATTAATATTTAAGTGCTGAAAAGTGTCAAGAAAACGTGCATACTTCTTATCCAAATTCATTTTTTTAATTTCCTCTCTCGGGGGATAGGGAAGTGATTCAAGATCAATTAAAGTAGGGTTAGAATGTATACCTCCCTTACCTTTGTCGTTTGATGAAGATAGTGAAGCTTCCTTGAAAGTTTGTGCATTGGTTGGGTGCCAATTTGGGTCATTTTGCTTTTCTTTCCTTGACTTTTGCATTGGTTCCCTTTGAGCTTGTTGGATAGGAACCGCCGAAGACTCCTTAGAAACCGTGTTTTCTTCAACATGATCTTCTCTCACGTGTTCATTGAATAGAGTTCTTAGATCACTAGCCCTTGGGTTCTTCAATATTCTTGGCACCTTCACTTTTTCTTCTTCTTTCTCCACCTCAACATAGTCATCATTTCCTAAGAAATCATCAACAATTTCTTCTTCTTCCTCGGTTAACTCTTGGTCTTCAAATTACTTGTCCAAGTCGTCTTCAACTTTATTGTTTCCATGAATTGCCACTCCATTACTTCCACAAACTCTCCCACTTCGAGTGATAATGGCATTGACTTCCCTCGGGTTTCTCTCGGTGTTGCTTGGTAATCCACCCGGTTATCTACTACTATGTCTCTCGCCTTCCCTAGTCAAAAGGTCTTCAATAACTCTTATTGATGCCTCCATCGCTCTTTCTCATTTCGTGCCCACTCATAGATGTTTTCAAAGTACCAACCTCTTGAGACATCATACCAATAGAAGTCATCATTGTTTGCATATTGGCGGTTTGAGTAGACACAACTCCCATCAAGTTTTCCATCAAGCTTTTCAAATGAGAAACCTCCTCCTGATTGAGAACTTTGATGAACATGGGCTTGTTGAGTAGGAACTTGTTGGTAAAAGGGATGTGGTTCAAGAACATTGGTGTGAGTGTTTTTCAAATCCCGATGTTGTCTCAATAAACTCATTTCTTCTTGTGTAGATACATCGGAGTTCGATAATTCTTCGATATGAAAAACACCAAACGTCACATCATCACATTTTTTACGCTTCAACTCTCTCTTCCCCGCGTGTAATTCATCCATCTTCTTATTTATCACCGTCATTTCTCTCAAAATTTCTTCCTTATTCGAAATCTTCTCATCCCCAGTAGCAACTTCCATTTCACATGGACCCGGATCCCACAATTTCTCCTTTCTTGTCACTCTTTCAATAGCCTTATAAACATCTTGGGCCGTGCTCATCATAAGTGATCCATGGCATGCCGAATCAATTTGTGCCCTTGACCCTTTATGCAAGCCACTACAAAATAATTGGACTTGCATGTTGTTAACGGTGATTTTTTACGATATATATGATATTATTCCGTAGCGATTTCCTTCGTATTTTAGTAATTTTTATAGAAAATTACATGTTAAATGGATTTATTGAAAGAATGACGTTTGAAGATGTCTAAGTGCAAAATCGAGTTTATTACGTGTTTTTATCGATGATTTTTCCATCAATATATATGGTTCTACATTTTGCATGTTTCTATCACCTTGTAGGTACATTTATATGGCATGGAAGGAGTTAAAACAATGTTTAACTGAAGATTAAATGTATAGGACGGGCGTCTGATCCAGCTCGGCCCGACTCGAAGATTTTATGAAGGCTGGACTGGCGTCCAGACCCTATGGACGGGCGTCCAGCCGCCGCCATTGCCAAAACCGACTTCGAAACCTATATATAGATGTGTTATTTTCAACCCTAACCAACACAATTCGATCCCTGGCCGCCCCAAGCCCCTTGGGGGCGCCCTAGCTGCGTTTTCCCACCATCATAAACATCTTTTTATCTTCTTTTTATTTATATGATTTGTATTCCAACGATGGATAGAGGCTAAGCGTTTTGAACAAGCTTGTGAAGCCGATCGAGCATCAACTTGATTTCTTCTGTGGATTTGTTTTGTGAGTTTTATTAAAGCTTGTATCTTTATTATGCTTTTTATATTGATTATGCAATTATATCGATGGATTGTTGCTTATTGATGTTTAACGTTGATGAAAATCGGTGTTAGACTTAGATCACCATAATAAAGTTTGGATTTTTTAACCTAAAAATAACGAGAGTTGCTAGGTTAAATTTCTAGGTTGCTAGATCGAGAAATCTTACACCTTTGTTATGGAAGCGTTAATCTTTAAGATCGAGAGATGAAAGATTAATAGGCGAATTATCTACGAGTAGGAAATCATACCTTTGATAGGTGAACCACATCTTTATTAAATCTTCACTAAACGATCTAGAGTAGAAATTGAGGGTTGCGGGATAGGTGGATCAATGCTTGTTCTTCGTTAAAATTAATTGAAATCATCTTTGTGCCTTGTCTTCGTTGCTAGCTTAGAATTTTATTTTCGTTTTAGTTTATAGAATAGAATTCCATATCCTTTTCTTTTTTTTTTTTAATCAATTTGTTTTTATGTTATTTTGTACTGTTCAATTATTTTCTTTGTGGGATCCTGAAGCACCACCACGAACGCTACCGCGCGTCCGCCTGCACTTTTTCTATTATTTCTTTCTGCCATATTTTTAATAGCGGGTTGGTTACACCTACAACCGAAATGGAAACCGAGCCTTTCGTGGTTCAAAAATCCGCGATCGCGGAGTAATTCTATTCCCCCTTTTCCTTTTACTACCAACTCCAAAAAGCGTCAATTAATTAATTGTGAGTCAACCAGAAGATATATCTTTCATTACAATACTTATATGACAGGTAGATTTTTTTACCGGATAACTACGACCCCGTGCCCTAGGTTTTAATTTATTTGTGCTAGTACTTGCGTTGACGCTAAACCCAACTCCCAATTATAAAATGGAGAAGACCCTTTAATCTCATACTACTCTCTCGATACATAATCTAAATCTAATGATAAATTAGTTAAAGTCATAAAAAAGAAAAAAGAAATAGCATTTAAGTCGATTTTTATTGACCAATTAGACCACCTTGCAAGGCTAAATACTCCTGGGTGACCGATAGCGAAGTAGTACCGTGAGGGAAGGGTGAAAAGTTAGTTATTTTAGGTTCGTAATCATATTTCCTGGCTTTGGATTGACAACCATCTGTCCAGTTTATTGTATTCGTTTTCGTTTTTAGTTATTTTTCGTGACAACCTTTAGAAAGATTAATAAACTAGATAAACAACCTCGATTCCCTGTGATTCGACTCCGGTATCAACCTCTATACTACGATCCCTACACTTGGGGTATACCGGATTTATAAATTTATTACTTGTTTATTTTCATTGATAAAATCCGAGACAAGTTTTTGGCTCCGTTGCCGGGGAATCGGTACGGTTGTCTAGTTTATTAATTTTTCTGATTTTCTGTTATAAGTTTGGATAAAAGGGATCGTTAGGGCACATGGTAGTATTTTGGTCATAACTTTCGGCTCGAGTGTCCGTTTGGCGTGCAGGACCCCAATTCGGAAAGCTCGTTCCGACGCCGACACCGTTTTCGAGGTCAAAATCTGCTGTTTTCCCTTCCATTTTGGGCTCAGAAGATTTCAACACGTTTTTCTCCCTTTTTTTCGTTTTCTGTTTTAAATTTTTCGTAGGTAGATTTATGTCTCTGTTTCCGTTTCTTTTTCTGTTTCTTCATCCTTTCCAAAGAAAAAATTTTAAACGAAAAAAAAAAACAAAGGGGTCACCCAATCTTCTACCGAGGATTGAGGACATGGATGAGCAAAGTCAGAACGCCATGCTTTGAAACAAATGAGATGGCGCTCTCAAATGTCGCTTAATCCTATGAATCGAACCCGTCTTTTTCCACAAAACTCACAAGTTACATTACTCGTGGAAGATGTTGTCGACACCGCCATCTTTGTTGGCGATGTCGCTTTTTCCCCTGCTGCGTATCAAGTTAACACCGCCCATAATCGGAAATTTTAACCTAGTCACATGTCAAAATTGTGACAATGTGGGACACACTGCTTCGCTCGTTTACGTCCTATGGGTGGACAGAACGCCAAATAAATGCTTCTGTTGCCGCGAGATTAGAGATTTAATAATCGCCTCTCGCCAAAGCAATTTTGAAATCGTGGTTTCAATTCTCGAATCCGAATTTCTATCAAAACCGAACTTGATCGGAACCAAAATATCAATTTTTCCAATCAATATCGGTGGTTTAATCGAGCAGTCCGATCCTAGGTTTCCAAGTCGGTCTAGCCAATCTTTCCCACAGAACTTTCGAACTATCAAGGCCCTCTCAATCGGACGATCTTGAAGCTAAATTGGAGGAGCAAAATAAAAACATCCAACTCCTGATGAGCACATACAAGAGTATTGAGAGACGAATCGGGGAAATGGCTCAAGACTTAGGCATTGACCTAGCTACCACATTTCCTTATGATAGAGAAGAGGACAATGCCATGAACTTAGGATCCGGCATTCAATTCGGTGGTCCCCAAAGGTAGAAGTGTCAAGTTCATCTGCTTTTGATCCGATGCTCGATACCTCAACTGATGAGAATTCTTACGGACATGGATTTAACAACGCTCAAGTGAGATGTTCGTATTGTGGTGGAAACCATTATGAGGCTCAGTGCAGTGGAGGTAATTCACCCCACCAATGGAATACTAATAGCAATTATGATGCAAGTTATGAGAATCCACTTCAATCTAACTATGCATCCGCATACAATGGTGGAGAAGAGGCTAGTGCTATGAATGTAAGGTCCGACACTCAACTTAGTGGTTTCCACTTACGGATGAGAGTACTCGGTGGTCGATCCCCGAGAAATAAAGAATTTAGTGGAAGACGGGAGGCTGATCTCCTGACTGGTAAGGAAGGTGGAAACGAAGTAGATGATCATATGTGTAGAATGAAGGATGAAGAAGTGAAAGAACACGAAGGATAGACCTTTACCTTCCTCTCCGCATGTTATGCATCTAGACAAGTGCACTCCTAAAAATCCTTGGTATGCTTCTATCATCAACTTCTTACATTCCCAGTATCTAGATCCAGAATTGTCTTATCAGGAGAAGAAGAAATTCTTCTCGGATATGAAAACATTCGTTTGGGATGAACCTTACCTCTTCAAGATTTGTAAAGATGGTTTGCTGAGAAGATGTGTTCCAGAATCCGAGCAACGTGATATTATTGAGAAATGCCACAGTGGACCCACTGGCGGTCACTTTGGCCCTTGGAAAACCGTTGCTAAGATCTTTCAATCCGGCTTCTATTGGCCCACGATCTTTAAAGATATAGAAGCTTTCTACAAAGCTTGTGATAGGTGTCAAAGAACCGGAACTTTAACAAGGCGTTTCGACATGCCATTGAAACCCATCCTAGAATGCGAAGTCTTTGATGTATGGGGTATCGATTTTATGGGACCATTCCCATCATCTTGTGGAAATAAATACATCTTAGTCTGCGTGGACTATGTATCGAAATGGGTGGAGGCTCAAGCCACGTCTCACAATGATCATAAGACGGACATGAAGTTTCTAAAGAAAAACATTTTTGTGAGATTTGGATGTCCACGCGCCTTGATTAGTGATGAAGGGACACACTTTTGCAACCGACCTCTAGAAAAAGTGCTTGAGAAATATGGTGTCCGGCACAAAATTGGCACACCATACCATCCTATGACTAGTGGTCAGGTTGAAAGAAGCAACCAAAGTTTAAAGAAGATCCTGGAGAAAACAGTTAACAGTCATAGAAAAGATTGGAGTCTAAAGTTGGATGATGTACTGTGGGCATATCGAACTGCCTATAAGACCCCCATGGGTACATCACCCTATCAAATGGTTTTTGGTAAACCATGCCACTTACCAATTGAGTTAGAGCATAGAGCGTATTGGGCCACGAAGTTTTTAAACTTCAATTCCCAATCTTGTGGAAAACATCGATTGCAACAGTTGCATGAGTTAGACGAATTAGACTTCAGGCCTACGAAAGCGCCATGATAAGTAAGGAAAAGACAAAACTCCTTCACGATGCCAAAATCAAGAAGCGAGAATTTCAAGTAGGGGAACAAGTTTTGTTATACAATTCCAGGTTACATCTGTTCCCTGGAAAGCTGAGGACACGATGGTCCGGTCCCTTTGAAATTCTCAAAATCATCCCTGGAGGTGTTTTAGAACTAAGAGGTCATGGTGACCAGCCGTTCAGAGTGAATGGTCAAAGCTGTAAGCATTATATCGGTCAACCCAAAGAGAAGCCTTTGATTGTTCACTTCCTCGACATCATCGGGTGTGGTACTCCTGAAGTCAATGAGTTTGACGAGTTTTCGCCCGATTTGTTTTCTGAGAATGACGGTAGTGGTCCAAAGAGATGAAGTTACGCCGGTAGTTGGGATATGGAAGAGTTTAAACGGGAGGCACAGATTAAAGAGAAGATTGAAGAAGAAGAAGTGCGCAATGGGAAAATTAAGAATGTTTGGAAGCGGTAAAGAACGACCCCATGTGTGAGATCTTGTTTAGAGCCACACTAATGACCAGAGCTTACACGTAGTGGCCGGAAGGAAGATTAAGTGGCACGATCCAGTGACTAGTACGTGTGTCTAGCCAAAGACACTAAAGAAAGGCGCTTGTTGGGAGGCAACCCAATAATAAGAATATTTTTTTATTTTGGATTATTTTGTTTTTGTTGAATAAGGGGCTAGTTTTGTCTTGTGTCGTCTAGGTTTTGGAGTCGGTTTTGTGGCGTGTAACTTGCATGAGCTAAATTTGAAAAATCCATGTGATTCCTTCCTTCCTGCCGATGTTACATTTGTGCACTACTTTTCACATAGATTCGGTTTTGTCAATTTTTGCATTGCTTATGCTTTGTTCCATGATAATGCCTTGTCTATCATCTTTGTGCCCCTATCCCCCGAGGTACGTTTTGTTTTGTTTTTCAAGTGTGCAGGATATTTGCGATAGCACTTGTGAGCATTTAGACGATATCAGTTTTTCGGTGGATGGTCCACAGTCTACTGATTTCTTCAAGCTCTTCTGGATCTGACTCGCGACCACTTCCAGAATTGCCACTTTCGAACTACAATCAGCTAAGTTTTTCTTATTCTGCACAACATGAGGACATGTTGTTATTTAAGTGTGGGGGAGGGATTGGTTGTACCTACAATGTGCTTAATTTATTATGCTTACCACCATTCATAAAAAATTCAACAAATTTTGAATTTTGAATTTTTTTTAAAAAGCCGTCCCGAGCATGATTTTATTTTGGCTTACTTACTAGTTATATTCCCATACTTCTGCTCAGTTGACTAGTATTTTTGCATAGACCTTTGATAAATAAGCTTTTACTCGAATTCTTTTCATGTAAGCCTCTTCGATGACGAGCTGAACTTAGGAAACTATACTCATTTAAGCTGATAATGTTTGATTCTGGTTATCAGACCGTCTGCTTAGTGCTGATGCCATGGAAATTGTAATATGTGTGTAGTTGGAATTGAAGTAGGAATTATCCTGAATATACCAAAGCCTAAATGTGATAAGTGAAACGTAACTATTGTTCTTTAAAAAGTATGTTCAAAAACAAATATGATGAATAAGTTGTGTGTGTCGAAAGCTGGTCGATGATTTGAGTGAGGTAGGTCATATCACGAATGTCCTATACCACTATGATGACCAAAAGCTCACGACAATCAGAAGAAGCTGCCTTATGATTGAGTAAGGTAGGGTATATCTCGAATATCCTATTCTGCTATGATGGGCAAGAGCTCATTCTGATGTGCGTATAAATGTGAATTAATTGAATCAACTTACGAAAGAAAGTGGTATGAATAAGTGAAAGACTTAGTTATCGCCTACCTTATCCCCAGTATAGGCCAAGGTATATGTTGTAGGAATATCCTCTGGTATAAGCGAAAAGATTTGAAAACACATGTATTACTCTAGTCATGACGGGAGTAGTTTTGTAGGGCGTATGTATAGTCAGGGTGATTCATTATCTATCTTAAATGGGTATTTGTTGGTTAGCTTGAATTTAATTGTCAAGTGTGGAATCGGTGGAAGTTGAAGAAGGCTTTGCACACACTACACATTCGAGTAATCGTTTATTTCATTGGGGTGTATGTTTTTGATGCTAGTCGACCGATTGTGATTTGATATATGGGAGTGTATGTGATTCAATGTTTGAGTAAGCCTTGGTTTTCTTGTTTTGTTTTGCTCGGGACGAGCAAAAGATAAGTGTGGGGGAGTTGTTAACGGTGATTTTTACGATATATATGATATTATTCCGTAGCGATTTCCTTCGTATTTTAGTAATTTTTATAGAAAATTACATGTTAAATGGATTTATTGAAAGAATGACGTTTGAAGATGTCTAAGTGCAAAATCGAGCTTATTACGTGTTTTTATCGATGATTTTTCCATCAATATATATGGTTCTACATTTTGCATGTTTCTATCACCTTGTAGGTACATTTATATGGCATGGAAGGAGTTAAAACGATGTTTAACTAAAGATTAAATGTATAGGACGGGCGTCTGATCCAGCTCGGCCCGACTCGAAGATTTTATGAGGGCTGTACTGGCGTCCAGACCCTATGGACGGGCGTCCAGCCGCTGCCATTGCCAAAACCGACTTCGAAATCTATATATAGACGCGTTATTTTCAACCCTAACCAACACAATTCGATCCCTGGCCGCCCCAGGCCCCTTGGGGGCGCCTTAGCTGCGTTTTCCCACCATCATAAACATCTTTTTATCTTCTTTTTATTTATATGATTTGTATTCCAACGATGGATAGAGGCTAAGCGTTTTGAACAAGCTTGTGAAGCCGATCGAGCATCAACTTGATTTCTTCTGTGGATTTGTTTTGTGAGTTTTATTAAAGCTTGTATCTTTATTATGCTTTTATATTGATTATGCAATTATATCGATGGATTGTTGCTTATTGATGTTTAACGTTGATGAAAATCGTTGTTAGACTTAGATCACCATAATAAAGTTTGGACTTTTAACCTAAAAATAACGAGAGTTGCTAGGTTAAATTTCTAGGTTGCTAGATTGAGAAATCTTACACCTTGGTTATGGAAGCATTAACCTTTAAGATCGAGAGATGAAAGATTACTAGGCGAATTATCTACGAGAGTAGAAGTTCATACCTTTGATAGGTGAACCACATCTTTATTAAATCTTCACTAAACGATCTAGGGTAGAAATTGAGAATTGCGAGATAGGTGGATCATTGCTTGTTCTACGTTAGAATTAATTGAAATTATCTTGTGCCTTGTTCTTCGTTGTGATCTTTGAATTTTATTTTCGTTTTAGTTTATAGAATAGAATTAGTTATTCTAGGTTCGTAATCATATTTCCTGACTTTGGATTGACAACCCTCTGTCCAGTTTATTGTTTTCGTTTTAGTTTTGCTTTGTGTTTTTCGTGACAAATCTTAGGAGAATTAATGAACTAGATACCCCGATTCCCTGAGATCGATTCCGGTATTAATTGCTATGCTACGATCCCTACACTTGGGGTATACCGGATTTATAAATTTATTACTTGTTTATTTTCATTGATAAAATCCGAGACACATGTCCAAAGTATAATCGTGGTTTGGACACGCCCTCAAAAGCTTCTTAAAATGGTCCCAAGCATTGTCCAAAGATTCAATTAAATCTTGCTTGAAATTAGCAACTCTTACCTTCAACTCCAAATATCTACCCGGTGGAAAGTATTGCTTAAAAAACTCGGTTTGTATATCATCCCATGATTGCAAGTGGTGGTGGGGAAGTGACATTCCTTTGCTTGGCCCTTCAATGAAAAATAAAATAATGCAAGACGGGTAAATTCTTGACAAGCACTATTTTGGAATCCCGTATTGCATATTTCTTCAAGGTTATAAAGATGTGAATGTGGGTCATCATGGGCCTTCCATGGAATTGAGCTCTACTCTCCACTAGACTGAACATATGAGACTTGATTGAAAGGTTTTTAGCATCAATGTGAGGTAGCCGAATAGGATTATGAACTTGATTTTTTCTTTGAATGGCTTGCTCACAAAGCGGTCTATTTTGGTAGGGTGGATTTGAGGGTGGATCGTATGGATATGGTTCATGGGGTGGTGGAGGAATTTGTGGTGGTGGTTCGAGAGGAGGTGGTGGACTTTGTGGATATGGTTCTTGTGGTGGTGGTGGTGGATTTGGATTTTTGGGATTTTGGGCAAGGCCTTGGGCACGATTGAGCCCTTTCTCTTCTTGTGCGTCAACAAAGTCCTCATCCATATCTACTTCTTGATTAGATGACTCTTGTGAAGAACTTTCACATCGATTAGGCACTTGGCTTGCTTGACTACCTTTATTTTTGGCACTCAAACTTTGAATGTAAGTGTTGATATCCGAACGATATGGAGTGAGCGGTGCCTTGCCTTGTCAAGAATTGGTCATCCACTACAAGATAGAAACAACAAGAAAACAATAAAACAACACTTGGCAACTTACCAAAGAGGTAAGCACCAAAAACAAAATAGAAATGAGACTAGAAAAAGATTGACTTATTCTCAAGAATTTTTAAGCTAATATAAGTATCAACAGTTACACATTCCCCGGCAACGGGGCCAAAAAGCTTGACGTGTCCCTACTGGGTGTTCAGTCAAACCGGCAGTGTACCTGGTCAACTATAGCCTTGTTGGTGAGTCAAGGTCGTGTCCACGAGGATTGTGAGGTTGAACACCGAAAAGTTATTATTATCTTGATCTAAGTCGCAATAATACAAGAAGGTAATTGTATCTAGAAATTCACTACTACAAAGGGTGATAAATGATAAAAAGCCTAGCCAAGACAATGCAATGCTCAAGTATATCTCTACTAGTATCATGGAAATCAACTACCTACCAACCTTCCAATGGTGTTCAAGTGTGTGTTACCGGTGCACTCCTAAGCTAGTAGTTTCCCCTCATACGAGTGAATGAAACTACTCTATGTCTCCTCCTTAGTCTAAGCGTCCTAGACCTAATGATTCAACATGATTAAGATCTTGAATGCAATGACAATGTCAAAATCCCCGAATAAGAAATCGAATTCCAATTAAGGTCGATTTTACCTTCCGGTTCTCCTATTTTTTCTCCCACACCTAATATCTCCTTTCGGTCTTAACTAAGTGTGTGTGTGCTAGTGCTAGGTGATCAATCTAACACCAACAAGCAATACAATGAAAATAGGAAAATATGAACAACACACATGAAGCTAGGAAATACAAACTAACATTCCCAATCAACTAATAGAGATTAATAACTATCACAAATACATAATCTTGGCTAGCAAAAGCTTAGACTTCTATGGCTATGAAACAACAAATGTTACTTAGGGGTTTCATAACTATGAAACTAGCACTAAAAGTAAATAATGGAAGTACCCAACAAGATAGCATACACCTCAAGGAAGAATAATTGCATTAACCTCCAAAGCTTTTTCAATGAAGAAAACAACACCAAGGAGATGAAATTATTCCACAAAATTAACTCTTAAAGTAAGAATAAAAGTTACCAAACCAAGATTGCAAGAATTTCACTGAAGATAAATGCAAAAACTTCTCAAGGTTCGTCCATGGAGAAATTATCCCCAAAAAGATGAATGTTCTTCCACAAATTCTCCTTTAAAGATCAAAATAATGTTGCTTTAATGATTACAAGTTGAATTAATGACTAAACTATTGCTATGGTTGGGCTAGAAGAGCCCTTACAAGAGTTGTCTTCAAGCTTGGAGAGTTGGGGAAGAAGATGGAATGAAAAGTTTTTTTAAAAATTCGATCCAAATTGGGTTTATATGGCTGAAAACTATACGGGCATTTCGGCGTGCGCCATCAGTCCGGCGTAAGTCACTAAAAGGTCTGAAACTCTATGAATAGCTACGGTGGCGTTAAGCGCACCACAATAAGTTGACGTGCGCCGATTTCATAGCAGCTCAGCAAAATCGCCATAACTTGAGTTATAGAGCTCCGATTGATGTGATAATGCGTTGGAAAGCTCGTTTCTTGATCTACAACTCTCATTCAGAAGTCTCCTCCATAAAATGCCTCTAAGCTGGGTCAAATGTCCGTTGAGGATAGGCTACGATAGAAATACTAAGGACATTTGATCCATTTGACTTGTTAGCTTCCGGCACACTCTCCAAGCCATCAAAAGACGTGCTATGCTCACACGTAGCGTCAATCGGGGTCTTGGTTAACCTATAATCCTGCAATACAACACAACAATACCAAGCGTAAACCCGACACGACGCTCCGGTTACTATAACCGGTGCAAAACTAATCAAAACACGTTATTTTATATAATAATTACTATCTACACATTTGGGTGAAACTAAGCAACTAATGACTCAAATTGATACAAGAACATCAATAAATTCATGAGAAATGGGGATAAAACATCGTGAAATGCATCAACTAGTTGACTCACATCAGGTCTATTGATTAAACCATCATTAATGTGCCCAGAACACTTTATGGTGTGACAGTCTTATCCGGACCGTCTACATTGGTTGTCTAAGTGGGGCATTTATATATGATGAGAGTCATATATGACTGGACCGATTTAATCTGCTTTTCTCATATAATTCCGTGATTGAGAAATCTTATTAAATCACAAGATGAACATATATTGATCAACCTTAATCGTGAAGTGATTGCAGATGCCTGCTTGTTTCAAGATAGGGTTTGATGTGTTCATTAAGGATTGCTAAGAGGCGCGGTCCGAATCACTTTCACGTTGGCACTATTCTGGAATGAGTGAGGAGTGTGTGTCTCATAGATTTGTAATTTATTCCTTCCTACGGGAAGTAGAAAGACAATCCCCTTATTTATTGATCCTAGAAACTGATGGATCGGCCGAGTTCATATTGGTTATGAACCAATTGATCAGTAGTGGGTTGATGGTAAATAAGGATAAGATGTTGTGAAGAAGGTTTACCGAAATAATCCTTCTTCATTACGGATATTCTATGGAGGGTTAGTCTGTATGTAATGATTACATCAATGGACACTTATTGACTCGACGCTTTGAGAATAAATTATATCTATAATCGATAGAGTTCCGTTTCGGATTTATGGTGGCGTAATTCCGGAATTAATTAGTTGAGTAGAAATGTTCTGTTCGATGAATATTTTATCCAATTTATTGTAGCTACTGGTTATAGGTCCATGGTGCCCGGGTTGGCTTCTAACACAAGAGTGAATTCTCGTATTTTGGAACCTCGAGAATAAATTAAATAGTTGGTCTATTTAATGAATATGTGAATATTATTTATTTGGTAAATGATATGTAATATAGAAAATCCATTTTTCTATTATCCCAAATGACATAAAAATGGCGCCATAATGTGGATAATATAATTATTTATGTGTTAAATAATTATAAATAAGAAATTAGTTTTCTTATTGGATAAATATGAAATTTGTTTCCTATTGGATAAATGTTTTTATTTTACTTAATAAAGGGATAAATATGTGTGTATAAGATAAACTTTCAAACTAATTGATTATTATCCTATATAAACAGAGTTTCTCCCAACACAAATTTAACCAGAAAAACCAACGTCATTTTTAGGAATAATAGGCGACACCTATTTTTTTTAAAAATAGAGAAATTTTGTTTTCTCGTCCTAGGGAAGAAGAAAAGCTAGGTTTTTCTTGAAGGCATACTCGAGGAGGTTCAAATGCGGGATTGACGTCCACCAGTCGTCGCTTAGTGATACAACTCGGAAGATCACGGCTTCTCTCCGGTTGAGTAAATCTTAAACCTTCTTGTGGTTAATTAATTTATTATGCGAATTGAATCGTGGTAAAATCGCATGCGAATTTAATTCGTAGCTTCTGCTGTGCACGATCGAGCGTCTCGATCGGTGCTTTGAATCAGATTTGACGATCCAATTATGGATCGAATCCGGATTCGGGTTTCTGTATATCCAGCAAATGTAAGCTGTCAAGATTGTATATGATTAGATATAGACGGTGTCAATATAATGTGCATGTCTTCATCCAACAGTGTGACAAGTAAAAAGACATTTAAATGAAGTACAATTGCTTATATGTATATGTGTATATATCTATATGTATATATATGTATGTCTATATATATGTATATGTATATGTCTATATGTGTATTTATGTATACACACACATATATATATATATATATACACACATACACGTGTAACGCTCCTATCACTGATATCGAGTCCTTATCTTGAAAATGAACGTTCGGCGCGTGACTTTTTGGGAAAACCCACATAAGTCTTGTGTCATATCAGAGTAATTAAAAAACATGCGGAAGAAAAAAAAACAAGTGACTCTAGAAACTTACCCTTAATTAGGGTCTTTTAGTAAATAACTCAACCGATTAATTACAATTGTTGTCAAACTAAGTCACAAATAAATTCTAACATTTATTATAAGTCAATTTGATTTTTTTTCATCGAAACGAAATTACAACATATAGTAGACTTATACCGCACGTTAAACTAAGTCACAAATAAATTCTAATATTTATTACAACCCAACTTGATTTTTTTCACTGAAACAATATTACCACATATAGTGGACTTATACCCACACCCACACGGTGAAACTCGAACCCAATGCCTCATGGTCCTGACACCTCAGCTTAACCTCTTTGGTAATCTTCATTCGTGACAACTCAAATTGATTAAAAATAAAAATGCTGAAACACAAAGAACTCCATGACTCCGTTCCTAAGCTTGCTCTCCATGCTCATCGCCCAACTCTTTTTCAATCTGCATATTTTCATATTGCAAATAAATGAGTGAGCTCGTGCACAAGTTCAATAAGGTGAAAGAATAGCAAAAAGAGAGATTTGTGGTTGTCAAGCCATAAGACATGATATGAATTTTCTTACCAAACTTTGGAAAGAACAGTTTAAAAAAAAGCAAATCATAATATAGAAAAGTACTTGAGAAAAAGATCATGTAATGCACAAAAATGATCCTACATCTTACGTAGCCAATTACTTAACATTCTTATTACATCTAAATTTACATTTATCTTGTTACGGAAACAGACATAACTTACACAGATCATATAGCAGAATCTATGCATAACGTCAGTGTTGACGGATACATAACTGGAACTAAGGTTTTACCTAGTATTCATGGGTTCATTGCGGTTGTGAAACTCTCACCAGAAGGCCGTAAAGTACAACATGGGTGATACCCTCAAGGTACCCGGATGGTACATCACGTTTCTTATTTAGAACCTAACCATGAATAACCATTTTCACATAACAAATGATAGCACATAAGTTAGGTTCATTGTTTATATCTTTCTAACTACCTCATTTATCACATAAAAGGCCAGAACCTTAACAACACCATACTTCAAAACCTACCCCATCTACTAACCAAAATCAAAGAAAACGACTTACAAAAATTTCCAGAAAATACATAATACTTGCAAATAGTTCGTATCGCACATACATAATATTTTAGCAGCTACCAACAAGATGCAACGCACAACCCAAAACAAACAAATTACGTGCAAGAACTTTGAAAAGCAATTTACTTTAAAACGTTTTAAATAATAAAAACTAAGCATTTTTGACAAGAAAACCTGATTACCTTAAAAGCCGAACATCGACTAACTTCCAAGCCTTTCTACAGACCAATAACGAATCTAACAGCGATTACCCTTCGAATCTAACATAATTATGATCAAAGCCAAGAACTTCTACGAAAATATTAGATCTTGCCTTCACAAGATGAATCTAAGCTTGAAACTGCCGTTGGAAACGAAACTGCTTTGAAATCACTATTGTAGTATGCCAAACGAACCCATAAATCCAACAGAGCCTCCCAAAAACTAATTTTGGGGTGCTTTCCCGGGAGAGGGTCTGGGACAACGACCTTAGGCTTTACTGAAACCCTCGAAAACGTGAAATCTATGAAGTCTAGGGCTATCAGGACACTTTTTCTCAGCACTAAGTCAGTATTAGGGTGTCTATTGAAGTAAAAAAAAAGAAGCTTAATTAACATTAAACTAATAGGAAAAGAAAATTTATTTCCTAAAAACAGAAAAATCCCTAAATTAGTACACACCAGAAGTTGAGGTTTCACAATACGTAAACACACACACACCATATATATATATATATATATATATATATATATATATATATATATATATATATATATATATATATATATATATATATATATATATATATATATATACACTTATATATGTTTGTGCTTGTGTGTACACACATACTCCCTCCGTTCAATTTAAATGTCGCAATTGCAAAAAACAAAAATTTCTTTTTATATGTCGTAGTTAAATTTCCAAAGTATTATTCAATATATTTTTCTACATTTACCCTTATTTATTATAGTTCGGGTGAATGATTGAAAATAACATTGCACTAATTATATTGAAGGGGTATTATTGTCAATTTGATGTTATGTCAAATCATTAACCGTTAAGAAAAATGCGGTAATACAATAAAAGAATGATCTCCAAGGCATGTTAAACGCTTCTTTAAATGGAGTACAACTTTGGAGACACTAGATGTTTATACTGATGATGCTTCTGAATGAAAAAACGTTATCATCTTGAATGCCGGAGTTACGTATATATATGAACAAGTAACCGATATGGTACCACTTCACGAAAGGATAAACCACTTGTCTTCAAAGGATATGTCCCGATGAACAAACACCAACGAAATGGTGTGTCCCAATGGAAAAAATCCTTCTACGAAAAGGTATGCATTCGCATGGGTTCGTTTAGCGTGCAACGACACAAGTGAAACATTCGCATCCTTCGAAAAACATTCGCATTCGCATTCGCATTCGCATTCGCATTCGAAAAGGTATGCATTCGCATTCGCATCCTTCTACGAAAAGGTCGAACCCCGACTAACTCAGCGTGCAACGATACAAGTGAAACAAAAATAAAAACTGACTTTGTGAATAAAATCTTTAACATTAACTACTATCCTTAATAAGTGCATTTTAACAACTGCGACAGTTAAATAGAAACGGAGTGAGTATACTTATATGTATATTCCCTTTTTGCGTGTGTGATGGGAATGCAAACCTTGCCTAAACCAAGGCATATATTTTAGTGAATGATGCATAAAACAGGTGAGGGATACCATTGACCTCAAATGGTTATTAGACTTTTAAATATAATGAGCTGAAAGTTGATTTTTTTCACGGTTACCGTTCGGCAAAGAATCTATTTTATCCATTGTACATAATTAATTATGCATAATATTGTTAAGTTTAAAAAATGTTTATTATTATATAATTTCCGATATGATGAACGGTGTAATATTTTGATTTTCGGGAAAGGGCAGACATATCATTTTACTAAAATAAAATATTATATTTAATTTATTTTGGATTAAAGTATTATATATATATATGGGGAAGAAGCATAGAACAAAATAAATTTAATAAATGGAGTGCGGAAGAATAAAAGAATATTTTCATGATTATAAAGACAAAATCACAATTGTTACTTTAAAATTATTCTTACATATGTTAATGTTCTTTGTGTTTACAATTATTATTTCATATTTACTTTATCCCACATTTGTTACTTCATATTTATTTACTTTTGTCATTAAATTACAGTGTCCTTCTATCCCGATTTTTGATAATTTTGTCTTTCTGGACACACAAAAAAAAAAAAAAAAAAAAAAAAAAAAAAAAAAAAATATATATATATATATATATATATATATATATATATATATATATATATATATATATATATATATATATATATATCTCGATAGTATATATATATAATTGTGGGAATCTGGACTCAATTTAAATTAAAGGACAAATTACGGAAAAAGAAAATATAGATTATTATTTTTGGGATATGTATTTAAGGAAAAAAATCCCCATTATTATTCTAGCAAAATTAGAAATCAGAACGTAAACGCTCTCTGAAGAACACGTTGAGAGCATTAGAGAAGGAAAGGGAAAACACTCCAATTTCTCTTTGAATTCTTAACGGTTTTCAGAACGGATTGGAGAAACGGAATCAACGGGAAATGAGGATCAATTTGATATCAAAAGTTTGGAGTTCGCAAAGGTATGAGATTTAGCCCTAGCTATGGATCTATCATGGTTTGATCAAGTTTGATGTAATATAAAGGTGTAATAATAGTCCTTTTGGTTTAGAAGCTTATGATCATCAATTAATCTAAGTATAATTGTGATCAAATAGGTGTTGAATGAATCCGTTGAATGTGCAGCAGATTTTCTGGAAGTTTGGATTTGGATTTACATGCTAAAAGGTAAGGGACTCTTCTTAATGTTTAACTAAGGTTTATAATGCTAGGGTTGAGTTTCGGTAAGTTTTGGTGCTAGAAATCGTGCCTAGATGTTGTAGTTAAAGTGTGAAGTGTGATGACATGTTAAGATATGGTTTTTCTACTGTTTTGCTGCTTAAAATGTTGTTGATCATGTTTGGTTTGGGTTAGAAATCGTTAAGTTGCAGAAAATTTGCAGCTACAATGCGCACGCATTGCTGTTACATGATGCTCTGTTTTGTTCCCAGCAGAAACAATACGTCCGCATTGAAGGCAATTCTAACGCATTGGTCAGACAGGGACTTCCTGAAGGTTTCTGGTTTATCAATGCGCATGCATTCCAAGGGATGCACACGCATTGACTCCAGTTTTGGGGAAATTATTGTTTTAAGCTATGAGATGAGTCTTAAATGTTGTTTCTCGATCTAATAACATTAAATGAACATGAACAAGCCATGATTAAGCTTCTGATGCGTTAAGTTCCGGCACTGAATGTACTCTTCCTAAGAGTTGAAGTTCGGGACCGTCGAAAGAGTATGATTGGCTTGTGCTTTGATGAGTTAGTATTCGTCAATGTCTGTGTATGCGCTTGACCTTGTCCGTGTCTAGTGGTCTAAATAAGAGAGTATGAGTTGTGTGGGAGCTTACTTGAAAATACTTAGGTGGGTAGTTAATAACTAATAATAAACGTACTTGTGTAGTAAAAAGATTAAACATAAATCCATTCTTGGATGACACAAGTTTATATCGCGATGTGTGGGCGTTCCTGAAAGTGAATAACTCTGTAAGTCTTTGGACCCTGCGTACGGAAGAACACCACCCTGTAAGTCCGAGACCCTACTTACGGAGGGACTTCGCCGAACGTGTACACTATCGGAGTTTACCAGAATAGACTGACGTGGTTATTGGTGTGATCCACCAATATGTTAAACCAAGTTACTTCATGGTGAGTAGCACCATGCGTAGTGCCCTTGAATGCTTATGTAACAAAGATAAGCTAAGCTAGAAACCAATAGTCACAACATGATGAGCAGCATGAAGTGAACCCTAGAGTTGTGTCGGTCTCATGAAGATATCTTAATAATTAATAACATGAAACTTTTTGTTGTAAAGCTTATTATTCGTAGATTCTCACTCTTGCTAAGTACCTATGTACATACCTCCTTTGCATTTTTCTTTTTTATGCATTGTGGGGTGAGAATATGAACAGGTTGTTCATGAGTTTTGATAACGCCCTAAATGGTACCATTAATTATACCTATTTTCACCCCAAATTATGCTCAAGAGATGATACATAGGCTTGTTATTATGTGGAATATATGTTAAATGCTATGTGTGTATTCTCAGGATCGTAATTATGCATCTATGTTATTTTCCTGAAGATTTGGTACTGTTTTGTCTCGTTTTGTATGTTTCATAGGATGTACCTAACCTGGAGCATTGGAGAATGAATATGGACCAAAAGGAGCATGTTGGGCCAAGTGATTGAAGTCCAAGAAGAAGTCTGCAGAAGAAAAAGAGGAAAAGTCAGCCCGGTTTACCGAGGGCTATGGCCGGTAAACCGAGGACTTGTAGAACACGAAATTGATTCTGCTGCATCTACTAGGTCGGTTAGGGTTTCTATGAGTCATAAGTCGGTCATTGTATCTATATAAGGCCGCATTAGCTAATTATTACATAGTTGTGAATAAGCTTTTCATATATTATAATAAAATCTTCATTACAAGATACAATTTGATGAAATAAAGTTATTCCAAGCTTTTGAGGAGATATTTCTGGTTTTCTCCCTTTCTGTACCATCTCTAGCTTGAGTAGATCGAGCTAGATCTCCATTGTTGAAGGTTTGAAGCTTTGAACATTCCTTTTTGTCTTCAATATGGTAGATCTGTTCGTATTTATGTGTTTTATTTAATCTGCATGTTTAAAGACCCCATGATTTACTTAGATTAATCGTAATTGAGCAATGTAGATCCATAAATAGGAAAAGCTGACCCCGGTAAACCGACGGTCTATACCGGTTTACCGAGGCAATATTTAGAAAACCTAAAACTGGGATTCACTACAGCTACGTTGATCGACATGTTTAATTAACAGTAGGTTAGATCTGGCCAATCTGTTTATTGTAATCGTAAAACTAGCATGAAATACGAATAGTGAAGTGTTAGTTTGGACATAGTCTTGATGGACCCTTGGAGCGTCTTTGATCGGTGTCGATAAATTGTCTAAAGCGGGTTAGCGGTATGAGTTAGCGCACGATATCGGTAATTCTTTATGCATATGGGCTATTACGGACCAATTAAGGAGGGTAGCTTGTGTATAGATTGTCTACTACCATTGTCGGAGTAGATAGGGTTAGGAGTTGCACCTATAGCTTTATGATTAAATCAAAAGATTGCTCGATTAATTTAAGGAAATTATGTGGGGAAGTAAACGTAAAGATTAACTAATCCAGGTTAGTAGATCTGTGAGATGAGGGGGAGAAATACCTAGATTTTTTCATGTTTATTGTTGGTCAATGACCGCCTCTATGTCGCTCCTTAATTAGATTAGAATCGTTTATAGTTAAAGTTGCATTGTCTCTGTGGGATCGACCTTGACTATCATATACTATACTACGATGTACCTAGTATTCTTGCTAGTAATATCGACGTTAGTGACTTACACGCGATCAAGATTTCTGGCGCTGTTGCCGGGGACAATGGCCAAGTTTAAGGATAAACGTTTTAATTCTAATTAAGAAGTCGATTTAATTTATTTTATTTTTTTTGAGTCTTGAGTTCTGGATCAAACCTGCACCTGTTAATCTGTCAGAATAAGATATTTTAGTTCTTGTTTACCGAGGTTTACCACCGGTTTACCGAGACCTAAAAAATCAAATTCTGACAGCCCCTGATATTCTATGTGTATCCCTGTTGATTTTAGTTAGTAGGTCCGCAATAGTTGGGATCATAACCAACTGAAGCGGAAGTTGCTAAATTTTTCTTTGTTTTATTTTGTCTCTTTTGCAGGAAGACCAGGACACTTCAGAGATTCGATCAAACCGAAGTTGAAGAAGAGCAAACAAGTCAAGCAATATGCGTCGGACAATATTGAACATCACGCCAATTTCCATGTATCCTGGATCCGCAGTCAGAGAGTAATACGAAGCGGTTAAGAAGTGGGTGGAAAAAGAGAAAGAAGCAATAAATCAAGAGCCTAAAGAGAACTTAAATGAGTATAGCACGTGTCATCCAGGTGAGTTCCCTATCGAGCTAATTGAAATATTGTCTTCGGATTATGATTCTGATGATCCTGAAGAGGATCCCGACACGATGTTCTCTGAGCCTGAGGATTACCCAAACTTAGACACCATGGTGAAGTTAGGAGACCCTGGCACGTTCTGACTCCCAATCTCTGTCAATGGTGTATCAGAAGGATTAGGTCTCTACGACTCCGGCTCGAGTTGCAACATTCTACATTTTTCTCTCTGCCAAAAGATTAAGCTTCCGGTCATTATGAATCAAACCTGAACCATGACTTTTGTTGATAGAACTAGAGATATGCCTGCCGGTCTGCTGAGGAAGTGCATGATAAAGGCAGGATGGTTCATTTTTCCAATTGATGTCAAGGTTATAGACGTACCAGAGGACCCAAGTGCCCCAATTTTTTAGGAAGACCTTTCTTAGCGACAAGCAGAGCAATCATGGACTTTGATAATGGGGCGATCACTTTAAGATTGAACAATGATGCAGTATCTTTCAAAATCTTAGAGCCCCTAGATAATAGGCCGGAAAGTTGCAAGATGGCTTATGATTCAGGAAAGGTGGAAAGCATGAAGATAGAGAAAAGAAGGGCATAACCATCAAGAGGTTGTAGTAGAAATCGTTGAGTAGGAATTCATGAGATTAATGCTTAGAGAACGCGAAGAAAAGGACCACATCAAGACGTTCACGGAAGCTAGTCCTTCCGTATTACGTAGTGAACGATTTGAGCCTAAAGTAGGAAATGTGGAATCCTTGGGCATCTAGGTCAAATCTCAACGTAGAGGCAGGCCTAGTACGCAAGCTAAGAGAGATGGTCGTGCTAAGAAGAGGTCTCAAAAAGGTTCTATAAAGATACAAACCTCTGGAACAAAAGTTTGACGAGTTAAAGCTCCATCCCATGAATGATCAAAAATCTGAATAAAGTCGAGCTGCTGACTATAAACTCAGAACTATTCTCTTAAACCCTTAGGTAGATTAGGAATGAATGAAAGTAGCTGGATGAAGGGACGAGCTTTTTTTCATCCTACCGCACCCTTAGGCTAGAAACCGATGGTTGTTGGGAAGGTTTTTTTTACTCGTTGTGGATTCTAGTGAAGTAGGTTAGGATTGAGTCAGAAATAGCAACAAAATAAGCAAGAAAATAGTCAATTTGGGTCAGGATTGAGCAGAGAGGTTGAGTAAAGTGTGCAGTGAAGGACTACAGAGAAATCTGGGGAAAAGAAGCCCTGGTAAACCGAGAGCTACCTCCGTTTTACTGAGCTAAGATTTTTAGTTTTCTGAATGTCAGTTTACAAAATAGAATTTTTAGAGACACATGGAGGACACACATTGTACCAGAAACTGCCAGTCAGTAGAAACCATCCTATTTTTCCCTATTTTCAAACTTTTCATCCTCTCCCACAATCCACCATAACTCCACATCAATCCCATCAATCACCTCCTCAAATCCATCACCCTAATTACTCCTCTACCCACTATCCTACCAAATCCTTCCACCTTCCATCATTTCTCCTATTTAAACCCCCCTTTCACCACCATTATCACCATTCTCATCTACTATCATCTTCTCAAATCACCAAAATTCTTCCAATTCTTCTTCCTTTAGAAAATTCAGCCACCATCACTGCAATACCTCCACCAAACCCAAACCTATTTTCATCCATTTCAACAACCAAAACACCACATCTTCCATCCTCATTCTTTGATTAATAGTCTTTCTTTGCAATAGTGAAGTGCTACAATTAAATTCTTTCTTCATTGAGAGCCTTCGTCCCGTAAAGAAAAATAGAAAATTCAGGCCGGTAAACCGTGGGTTTAGGCCGGTTTATAGAGGACCTTTTCTAGTATTAGCTTCATCTTCAGTTCCTGTTATCATTCAAGATGGGTCCTGAGCGTAGACGAACCGTTCATCGTCCAAGTGGTTATCAGAGTGTTTACGGAGATGCTAACCCCTTGATAGACGGGGTTGAGCAATTAGATTCCTTAAAGATCTACGAATAGTTCCGAGGGCATTGGAACGGAAGACCAGTTCCTCGAGAACGGGGCGTTGAGTTGGACGATTGTGGTTCAATCTTGCCATGACCCCTATAAGTACAAGACATTCTGGATATGGCTGAGGCACCGACACGGTTCAACTCCATGTTGGTAAGAAATATTATGCTTATCTCTTGCATAACCCTGGAGCTACATTTGCAATGGTCCGTGGAGTTAATGTGGACTGTTCAATTGAGCAGATCAATGCATATTTTGGGGTTCGCAATCCACCGGTGGGCCCAGAACAGTACACATCCTCGAGCAATGTAGAAGATCTAGAGAGGATGGATATGATTGCTGATTACTTTAGGGTGCAATTGAAGCGCAATCCTACGTGAGCCCCCACAATCTTCCTAGAAAACCAGTTATCCTGGGATAGGAAGGTAGTCAATCGATTTGTTTGTGCTCGACTTCTGCCGACCAAGCATACGGTGTTTGTCACACCGAAAAGGGCGGAGATGATGTTCTACCTGGAGCAAGGATCTCCAATCAACATAGGTCTCTTGATGCATAGCCGTATTCACGAGCTGTGATCGGGGTCAATCAGGTAAAAAAATACTTGAGCACCATAAACCAATACTAGCAAGAGGACTAGGCCCATCGTAGTATAGCTATAGTGAATCAAGGTCGATCCCACAGGGAACCAATTGTGGATCATCTTATATACAAACAATTAATTAAACATGTCAAGGACATAGAGGCAATCTACGACCAACATAAAACAAGAAAGGTAAAGACACGACTCGACACAACGTAATTAACCTCCCCAATTATAGTCTTTATCGTTTGGACCTAGATAATTTATATAATAAATCGAACTTATTAACTGTCAATCCGTTTGTATCTATCTTAGATTGGCTACGGAGTCATCCTCTTTAACTTGACTTAGCACCGGTTAGGTTGCTGAGATCACCGCGTGCAACATTACGTGACTTCACCTTTTTGGTATCCATCTCATATAACTTGCACGCTTTTACACTAAGGATGCCGATTTTAATCGTATACCTCGTCTGAGGCAACATTCCTATGGTTAGCGCGCATTTCCTAAGCGATTACTCAAGCTCTCGTCCAACTAGCAATTACCAAGTTACTGCCTCATGCTAATCTACGACGTACGTATAAGCAGGTGCTAGCAATCCCCAAATATAAACCTACCTAGATAACGCTGAACGTCCGTGAAGAGCAATTCATAAGCCTACCTAAGAGTTTTATATTGGTATTTCCTTTTTACACGTTTTAATTAAACTAAGCGAGTAACTTAGCCATAGCCATACCTACTGAGAAAATAAATTCAACTAGGTTAACCTAACCATAAAGACGTGGTGTAATTAACAGATGACAGGGGATCGGTCGACCGAATGAATAGGCTCGGTCGACCGAATGAACTTATTCGGTCCCCCGAATCGATTTCGTCCCCAGATTACATCTTAGAATATATCTCGGGGCGTTTCTTCATCATACGAATGCATTAAACGATGGTTCGCGAGATTCATATAAACTAACATAGATACGCATTAATTAAATCAAGTAGATTCATGAATAAATACTAAGTGTATGACGTAGGTTATTGGATCCCCATAGCCAAGGAGTCGCCACATCCCTAACGTCATAGCCTAGATCTACATCATCTAGCTATGATTAACTAATTCAAACGATAAAGCATAATTGGGAAATTAATTACTGAAAATAAAAACAACAGAAAATTAAAGGCTTACATATTTGCGTACCATAATAAATCACGATGCCTACATTGTAACGTACCAAAGCTATGAATGTAATTGATAAAAAAGGTATAAGGTATTGTATGTATGTCTAAGGTGTGTGTTGGTGTTTTTACAAATTTCGTAGCTGCTGCTTATATAGGAGTTTCTACCGACTTATGAAGGATCTAGAAGGTAAATACGAAAAAATCCAATAAGTGACCGAGATGACACACTCGGTCGACCGAACCTATTTTTGGCACATTTTAAATATTTCCTTCGTCTGTCTTGCTCCCCACTACACGCTTCGTGTTGATCTGATTAACCTTTCTTTTAATGCTCCGATTTTCTTCCTTATTATCTCGAGATTTACTGATTGAATGACATTTATCCTCTCGATTTGGCGTGATCTGCAAAATCAACATTTATCGCACAATAAATCGGTCTTTTAATAATAAAAACAGCTAAATACCAAATATCATACTAATAATCACTTAACATTAAATAATAAATATAAACAAGTGATTTAATACGAAATATATATTATTTGGCTCGATTTAAGGATAATGTTGATGACATTTACGGGTATAATTTGACCGTCATCAACTATCCCCCACTTAGACTTTGATCGTCCCGAACAAAGCATCAATAAGTCATTCCCCAAGACAACATTTTCTATGGTCAAATCATACTTACACAAGAAACGCAAGTCAACTCATACTAGTCATGCTCATAAGATACCCATTATTCACTACTTACTATGAATCGAAGTGATGTGTGCATGTGCATTTAGTTTTATATATTCGTGGCAAGCTTAGAGTTTATGCTAACTTCGCAATCTCAACCTACCAACCTCAGCATTCATACTTCTTATGCCTCGCAATGGTTAGAGCACTAGAGCAATAAGCAAGAGCGTATCTATAGGGATTTTGGACTTGGAGACCGAGTACTACTCAAAGCCTCTTAAAAGTTGAATTTCTTCAATTCTTCATATTTTTCAAATACTATCAATCTCAAGGAAGAAAACTTTTAGAGTATCCTCTATCTTAGATCATGTATAGCATCGAATATTACCACAAGCGCGGGCTACTTTGGTAATGTCACTACAAGCCCAAAGGTCTAACATTTTGCTAAAACACAGTGCGTCTCAAGCTTATTACTCTGCTTTAATGGCTAAAAGATAAGAATGCATCAATGAGATAGATATTGATACTAAGTTCACATAACCAATCATCTATGCAATGTACACATAATTTCTTCAGTTGTTATGATTTGCGCGGTATACTCGATTCACAGATTGAGTAATTGAATAATAAATAACTACTCGCAAAAACGGGCATGAATATCCTTAAATTTACTTAACATAAGTATAAAATGATCACGTACTCATGAAACTTGGTTTATTTCCTATCAATTCTTAGCTAGAACTCACAATTCTAAAGGCGAGAAAAATAATATGGTATGTATTCAAATTTTCAATTTTTCAATTTTTCTACCGTTTCATTCAAATTTCAATCATAACATAACATAGCTAAGTCTCCTACCCCCCACTTAAACATGACATTGTCCTCAATGACAAAAATAAATGAGACTTAAAGAAAAAGACTTAGCTCTGGAAACGGCTCTCAAGTAAAGGAACAACATCGGAGTAAATGTCAGCACGTTGTGGAGAAGCAAGTGAAAACCTGTATAAGCAGACAAACTCCACGAAACCGTTAATAACACCATGTCTATGGAAGTTATAGAATAACGTGGCAGTAATTAAGTATGAATACCGAAAAACATTTTAAGCCACTGTATTTTATACAACCAAAGACAAGAAAAATACTAAATAGAAAGAAAAAGAAACAAGCAACTAAAGATGGTGGTCTTCATCTACAACCTCCACCGCCTAAATATTCTTAAAACCGGGTGGAGAAGACAAAGATAAAAAAGCATTACCCGACGTGGGAAAACACGAGGGTGACTCGATTGAAAAGGTATTCAATCAAGGAAAAGAGAAACTTGGTAAGGTATAACAGATTGAATGCGACCTATTGGCTAAAGATAAAATCAAATACTTAACGCAGAAACTTCTCGCTTGCATTGGATATCAACAACTTAGGGAGATGTAGCTACTCCTCAAAATTACTAATAACCCAATGTATCACGTAAAAGTCATAACCGTCATCAACAAGGTCGGATCGGTGTGATAGTTCATAACAAAACTTATCATCTAGAAATGCCGGAATAGTCGGAAAAGTGTGAAATTTAAAACATCCGGTAGAAAGATAAGTTGTACTTGATCGAACCAAAAACTCTTTGAAGTCTAGCTAGGGTCAGAGCCACACTTACCCCAGCTACGATCATGAAAATCAAAATGATAAAAGATAATCATTAAATCTTAGCAATATTTCAAATTCCGCAAGACAAATGTATTTTGTAAAAATGGAGGTTGAGAGTAGGATGGGTTTATAAAAAGATATATATAAGAATGGTAAGAAAAGATAAAGGGTGGGTAAGAAATTGTGTTTTGGGTGGGTTTAAAATTGTTTAAGGGATTGGGTATGGGTGGGAGAGTGAAACAGATGGAAAGAAAGAGAGGCGATGAACGAATGGTTAGAAATGTGAATTGTTGGGGCAGATTGGTGAGAGGATCGAAAAGGTTGAAGGGTGAAAAGGTATAAATGAATGGATAAGGGTAGTTGCAGAATAAATTGCGCACCACTTTGAATTTTCACTTGGATCACCATTCTAAAATATTTTGGAAGTTTACCAAAATTGTTCTTGTTCGCACCAATCATTCTCTGTTACATTTTCAGTAATTCTCAAGTTCTCTTAATGCCTCCATCTTAAGGTGGATTGCTAAATTTCCTTTTCTTTAGCAATTTTTCGACTCTCCTACAGAACTCTATTTCACGTGGCCTATTTTGAGTAAAAAAGTTTTGCACATCCTTAGCCCAATGGCCATTGGAACACGGCAAAATAAAAAACCTCAACATATGTCATGTTACTTTTATTTGACTCAAAGAAAACAGAAAACCTAAAATCCTAAAAAGAAATCCTAAGGGTTTTAAAGAAGTAGTTCTGAGTTTAAAGTCCTCAGCTCGACTTTCCAAAAAGTATCCTTGTCAGTCATTATTATTGGATCACGAGATATTGACCCCTCTGAGCACTATAAGAGGTGGGCCCATCGCTGTTGCGGATTAATACCCTTCCCTTGGTTGTGAGACCTAGGAAACAACATTTATCCATGCCATTTATCCAAAGCTCTTACCTCGGCTCTCGTTTTAGGAATTAGTGAATTCTAAGAAACTCGGTTAAAATTACGGTTTTGGCCTTGACAATAAGAAACAATGAATCAAAGTACTCCGAATAAGGTCGGTTATGTAGGCAAGCCTACTCCGTCTTATTCGTTGGAACATATGTGATAGTTCAGGCCAATCCGTCAAGATTAAGCCCCGTTTAGCCCGAAGGCTTATCGGCTATGCTAAGTCTTGTGGAACTGCTGTAACGTACATCACACGTTGAGGGGAGTCGATTGAGCCGAAGCTCGGTTGAACTCGCCCAGCCATGGTTAGACCATTTCCGAACCAATGTACTAAGAGTCTCCGATTTCTAAATTGTCACCCAAAGCGTAATCTCGTTTCTGTTTAAGGTGGGTTCACCGAGAAGCCATCACCATAAAACTCAACGAAAGCAGAAGATGGTGTTCTCTCAAAACTCAACGTCTTCTTTAGATTGTGAATGCTTAAACTACACAATTTGTTGCTCCCCTGGCCAGTAGAAGCAATCTTATGCATTGGACAAATAGATTTTAAGAGAACTACGAGGAACTCTTTATTCACTGCTTCCTTTCAACGACTACATGTTTCCCTACACCCTCTAGATGAGACAGATTTGGGGCAGAACCTTCCACACTAATAAAATTAATCTTACAAACCAACTCCGGGCTACGATTCATACTAAGGTTCATGTATAGGCTAACTTATGCTCAAAAAACCAAAAGGTAGTAAAACATAAGCAAAAAAGGGTAGTACCTTGCCTCCAACATTGTACCATGAAGAATTTAAGCCTTTAAAATTTTTTTCGAGCCATCTTTGTGCTTTAAAGGTATTGCTTCCATCGATTTTCCCATCTTAGATTCGTAGCTCCACATGTTTGCTTTGGGTTATTTTCTCAATACCATGCGAAAAATTATTGACTTGGATTATTGCTTCCTGGTTTCTCGCAAATGTAAGAAAAACAAAAGCAGACCGTGGATCGATTTGAACATGGTTTCCCATCTTCGCTATCGGACCTACGGATTAAACATACGGGGAAAAACAGACACGCCAAGTCCCGTAAAAATAGAACCAGGATCATTTGAAACGAGAGGCGCCTCTCCGGGAGCGAAACCAAATTGCTCCAGATTCTGGAATTTTTACACATAGCGAGATAACCAGAGGACTCAAAGACAAACTCTAAAACAGAAAAACTTGACATGAATAAGAAAATTATTTACATATAAAATTGACCGTTGGTTCCCGGCAACGGCGCCAAAAACTTGGTCGTAGGTCAATCGTAAATAAAATACTTGACCACCATAAACCAATACTAGCAAGAGGACTAGGCCCATCGTAGTATAGCTATAGTGAATCAAGGTCGATCCCACAGGAACCAATTGTGGATCATCTTATATACAAACAATTAATTAAACATGTCAAGGACATAGAGGCGGTCTACGACCAACATAAAACAAGAAAGGTAAAGACACGACTCGACACAACGTAATTAACCTCCCCAAATTATAGTCTTTATCGTTTGGACCTAGATAATTTATATAATAAACTCGAACTTATTAATCACAATCCGCTTTGTATCTATCTTAGATTGGCTACGGAGTCATCCTCTTTAACTTGACTTAGCACCGGTTAGGTTGCTAGATCACCGTGCTACATTACGTGACTTCACCTTTTTGGTATCCATCTCATATAACATGCACGCTTACGACACTAAGGATGCCGATATTAATCGTACACCTCGCCTCAGAAACATTCCTATGGTTAGGCGTATTTCTAAGCGATTACTCAAGCTCTCGTCCAACTAGCAATTACCAAGTTACGCGTCTCATGCTAATCTACGACGTGATAAGATAAGCGGTGCTAGCAATCCCCAAATATAAACCTACCTAGATAATTTGCTGAACGTCCATGAAGAGCAATTCATAAGCATACCTAAAAGTTTTATATTGGTATTTCCTTTTTACACGTTTTAATTAAACTATGCGAGTAACGTAGCCATAGCCATACCTACTGAGAAAATAAATTCAACTAGGTTAACCTAACCATAAAGACGTGGTGTAATTAACAGATGACAGGGGCTCAGTCGACCGAATGAATAGGGTCGGTCGACCGAATGAACTTATTCGGTCACCCGAATCGATTTCGTCCCCAGATTACATCTTAGAATATATCTCTCAGCGTTTCATCATACGAATGTATTAAACAAGAATTTTACGCATATTCATATAAACTAACATAGATACGCATTAATTAATCAAGTAGATTCATGAATAAATACTAAGTGTATGACGTAGGTTATTGGATCCCCATAGACAAGGAGTCGCCACATCCCTAACGTCATAGCCTAGATCTACATCATCTAGCTATGATTAACTAATTCAAACGATAAAGCATAATTGAGAAATTAATTACTGAAAATAAAAACAACAGAAAATTAAAGGCTTACATATTTGCAGCCATAATAAACTGCTGGACAGCTACATTGTAACGTACCAAAGCTATGAATGTAATTGATAAAAAAGGTATAAGGTATTGTATGTATGTCTAAGGTGTGTGTTGGTGTTTTTACAAATTTCGTAGCTGCTGCTTATATAGGAGTTTCTGCCGACTTATGAAGGATCTAGAAGGTAAATACGAAAAAATCCGATAAGTGACCGAGATGACACACTCGGTCGACCGAAGCTATAGGCTCGGTCGACCGAACCTATTTTTGGCACATTTTAAATATTTCCTTCGTCTGTCTTGCTCCCCACTGCACGCTTCGTGTTGATCTGATTAACCTTTCGTTTAATGCTCCGATTTTCTTCCTTATTATCTCGAGATTTACTGATTGAATGACTTTTATCCTCTCGATTTGGCATGATCTGTAAAATCAACATTTATCGCACAATAAATCGGTCTTTTAATAATAAAAACAGCTAAATACCAAATATCATACTAATAATCACTTAACATTAAATAATAAATATAAACAAGTGATTTAATAAGAAATATATATTATTTGGCTCGATTTAAGGATAATGTTGATGACATTTACAGGTATAATTTGACCGTCATCATGCTGGCTGCCTCATCAGAGCGCGAGCAGTTGCCATATGGACCTATGATTGACATGTTTGCTTTAGAGGACGAGGTCAAAGTTCTGGTTAGTGATGAGTGGGAAGGCCCTGAGCCGATGATTAATTCATAGTCAATTTCAAAAGGGCAAAGACGGGTCAGACAGAGAGCAGAGAGAGAGCGTACTCCGGTCCACGGAGCACCCTGGACTCAGAGAGCCTTGCTAGAGGAGCACTCGAGAGAAATTGCGAGTCTGCACCACAAGATGGATAGAATCATAGACTTTCTAGGAGTTCCTCCTGCAACCCCACCACCTAGGGTTGCCCCACGTTATAGAGCATCCTCTTCTACCGCTGCTGCCTCGAGTTCTGGACCACCACCCGGTTTTGAGACTAGAGATGACTGGGAGGATTAGTATGAGGAGGACTAGTTTTCTTTCTTTTCATTGTTGTTCTTTTCCATTTTCTTGTTTTTATTTTTCTTTCCTATCTAGTTGATGTAGCAGAATTTTATTAATATAACGATTTTGTCGTCTTAATTTGTTTGGAGTTATTTATTTTCTCTTTTACTGCCGCAATTTTATTATACGATTTCTTGTCACCACCATTCTTCTTGGTTTTTTTGAGATACTTAGCATAGATTCTTCGAGGACTACTTACATATGCCCGATGATTTATAAGACGATCAAATTCTTCTTTGGCTCCACCTTTAAACAAAGCTAAGTTCCTTTTCTTTTTAACTTTTTCATCTTACACATTGGGGACAATGTTTCGATTAAGTGGGGGTACGGGACGTCACTTTGCTTCTTAACATTATATTCCGTGAATTGCGTGATTATCTTTGATGCACGATTCGCCACTTAGACTTTGATTTTCATTTCGACAAAATTTTGAAAAAAAATATGATATATTTGATCTTTTTGAGTTAATTGACTTCATCATCGTTCCACGATGCACAAGTGAAGGTAAGTGCCCACTTCTGAAGTAGTGGCGTATTAAGCGCATATTCTGTTATGAGCCACCATTTTAAGCACATATAACGCACTTTCTTTAGTATGTATTCGATAGCATATTGCTTTGACTAGAGTTGACCCTGGCTTTATCCCGAATGATGTTTCACCAACGCTTATAAAGGCAAAGGAATTTCGGATTCGGTAGTTTATCAAGAGTGAGACCGTGAGGATAGATAAATCAATGAGAGTTCACCCGCCGAGAAAGAGAAGTTCATTGAAATGTATACATCTATAATCTCTTTGGCAAAAATTGAGTCGATGGAGCGTAAAACGCGCGAATTTTGCATAGACCGATAAACGCGAGCCTAAGAGTAATACATACTCGGTTCTCGATCCGCCTTGCCTGCTAATTTGATTAATAAATAACATGTTCGAGACTGGTTAGTTCGACTACTGGTTGACGTAATGTGAGATTGTCTACATTACTAAGCGGTTGTGAAAGTTATTGTTAAGGGTGAAATTATATGATTTATAACGTTATATTTTATAATGTTTTTCCCCATATTCGTATTAATTGCATGGGAATTAAGTGTTTAAATGAATTATTGAGCAAATAATATTTTTAATGAGTTAATCGCAAAGTTGGTGAATTTATATGTTTTAATTATGATTTTATGTTTATTGGAATTATGTTACGCTTTGCGGTGTTTTGATGTCATGTAGGTACTTGTTTGAGGCTAAATTGATGATCAAATGTTGATAAAACTCGAGCTAAATCGAGATAGATGAGATAATGGTGAGTTGGATTGAGAAGGAAAAGAGATAGAATTGAAGAAATCCGTTTTTGATCGAAGATGGACTGGCGTCCAGATCAGGCGAACGAGCGTCCACCTTGCAGCAACCCTGGACGGGCGTTTGAAGACCTTAAACGGGCGTCCAGAAGGAAAATTTAATACAGAGAGTTTGGACGCTGAGCAGACTGGCGTTCACCTCCGTCCAGAAGCTGCTGGACGAGCGTCCAAGATAGTGGACGGGCGTCCAAGCACCGCCTTAGCCTAAACCGACCTAAAAATCTATAAATAGGCGCGATTTCTCAAACCGATTGACATAATTCGAACCCTAATATCTTAGGGGCGGCTCAAAGCTGCGTTTTACTCTATTTTCCCCGCTTATGCAATTTAATTCCTAGATTAGATTAGATAGATTCATGTCGTTTATTTCATCAATTCGAGTTGCAACAAGGATGTTAAGAGGCTAAAAAAACCCTCTTGAACAAGCGTTGTGAAGCCTTCCTTCAACAATTCAGTTTTGATTCGTGATTAATCTGTGAGTATCTATTTCAAGTTCGTTTCTTTTATCATGTTTTGTATGTTTTTGCATGTTTAATCGAAAGATGCTTGCTTTGATGATTGTTTATTTGATGAAAATCATGTTAACGATAGATCACCGTGATAAAAGAATAGATCTTCGATCTAACTAAAACGAGAGTTATTAGATTGATTTTCTAGATTAGAAATTGAAAGATTTCACGCCTAGGTTAGAAAGACGTAATCTTTAACATCGAGAGATAAAAGATTAGAAAATGAACTCGTCTACGAGAATAGGAGTTTATGCCTTCGATTAGGTGAATCACGACTTGAGTAGAGATCACGAATTAATTCGAATTAGAATTGAATGTTGATAGGATAGGTGGATCGATTGCTTGTTCGTTCGTTATAATTTGATTTTTAATCCTTCGAACTTGAATTGCCTAGTTAGTTTATCTTTTAATTGCATATTAGTTTAGTTTAGTTCAAATCGGTTCGCAACCAATCTTTCCTGGCTTTAGACTTGTTCTTCTGTCCAGTTTTGTGTTTTGTTTAAGTTTAGTTTTGTTTCAATCCCTATTTAGTGTAGTTTCGTGACATAGTTAGTTTAGATAGACAAAAAACTAGGATTCACAATCGTCTAGTTCCCCGTAGGATCAACCCGGCATTAACCACTAGTACTACGATCCTTATACTTGAGGTTAACCGGTTTATAAATATTTATTACTTGTTTATTCGCATTAGATAAATCCGGGACAAGTTTTTGGCGCCGTTGCCGGGGACCCGGACGGTTGTCTAGTTTTTGTTTTTCATTAGTAATTTAGGTTAGGTTTTTGTTTTTATTTCTGTTTTTCGTTGGTGATTTAGTTGTTTTTACTTATTTGTTTTTTCATAATTAATATTTGTTCTTGTTAGTTGTAGTATAGACTTTTGTTTTTGAGTTTTAGTCTCTGCTTTTACATTATCGCTTCTTTTTACTGCTCTCTGCTCGAATCTGTTCCAGTTGGACGAAGCGTCAGTCATCTGAGCGCCCGTCCGATTCTTCTTCTCGAGAGGATGCCCGTCCGATTAATTGGGCGCCCGTCTGTCTGCCATTAGTTTTTATTTTTATTTCAATTAGGTTTTCTGTTTTTTTCGTAGGTAAGTGTCGCCGGTAGGTTTCTTAGGTTGAATCATCCGACTCCACACCTTTCACGATCAAATTTTAGGATAAAAGGGTCCGTTTTAGCACTTGATAGTATTTTGGCCATAACTTTCGGCTCGAGTGTCCGTTTGGCGCGCAGGACCCCAATTCGGAAAGTTCGTTCCGACGCCGACGACGTGGTGGACCGCCGGAGGCCGTCCGACACCGTTTTCGAGGTCAAAATCCACTGTTTTCCCTTCCATTTTGGGCTCAGAAGATTTCAACACGTTTTTTTTCTCCCCTTTTTAGTGTTTTCTGTTTTTCTCGTTTTAAATTTTCTTAGGTAGTTTATAGTTTTGGTTATTAGGGTTTTTCGTAGTTAAGTTTCGTAGTTTTTGATCCCTCTAGGTTTAGTTATCCTTTCCCTCTGTCTCTTTTTCCCCCGTTTTTCTGCTGTTTTATCCGTCTCTGTTCTTGTTTTTATTCTTTCAAACGGGCGTCTAAACTAGTGGGCGCCCGTCTCGCTTTAAATTTTTCTTCGTTTACTCGTTGCGTGTTTTGTCGCTTGGACGAACGTCCGGTTTCTGAGATGCCCGTTCAGATTTCAAAATCCATCTGACGCCCGTCCGTGAATCTGGGCGCTCGTCTGATCTCGTCCATTCATCACTTTCTATCCTTTCTTGCTCAACACCTTGAGTTGGTGTTCGGTTTATGCAAACTCGTAGTCATAAGGGACCACTAATCTATTCCCTCGACCCGAAGCGGACCATAGTCCGACCCAATAGGCGGAGACTTCGTTTAATGAAGGAAACGCTCTAGATCAAGAATTTGAGCAATATCTTTCAGAGAAATCGAAAGAATAGTAATAATGGCGGCGGAAGATAGACGGACGTTGGCCGACTATGCCATGCCCGTATAATCACCATCAACCCGGCTATCGTCATGCCTACCATTCTCGCCTCCAAACTTCGAGCTTAAACCGGACTTATTCGGATGATGCGGCGATGCATCAATTTTCCATGGTTTCCAATCAAAAACCCCACACTCACTTACACACATTCTTGCAAATATGCGGTACTACCCGTATCCAAGGTGTAAGTGAGGATGCCATCAAGCTTAAACTATTTCCATTTACCTTACGGGGAGGCACTCGAGTGGTATCACTCTCTCCCTCTCGAATCCATCACTACGTGGGCTGAGAGCTCGAGAAGGAATTTCTAAGTCAATACTTTCCTCCTTCAAAATGCACCCGTTGTCTCGAACGAAATCTTCACATTCCGTCACCGGAAAATGAGTCATTCTTTGATGCGTGGAAAAGGTTTAAGTCTCTCCTGCGCAGAAAGTGTCCCCATCATGGCTTGCCAAAGCAAAGGCAAGTCCATACTTTCTTGATGGATTGACCGAGCTCACCAAGGGCATGGTCAATAGTTCCTCCGTGGGGCATTTCTCAAGAAAACACTGATGAGGGGTGGGCGTTGTTCGAGGACATTGCCAAGTACAATTATGCCCCCTATTATCAAGCCATTCAAGCACCTCCTTCGCCTCCCAAGGTCGAAGAGGTGACTATGCAAAATCTCGTTGCCATGTTGCGTAGAAGCAAATGGCAACCTCTCAAATGACAACTTCTCAAAACTTCTCAAATCCGAAGTATCGTGCTCCTTCACCTTCACGTAACTCTCAAGTTCATCTCGTGAAGCTTGTCGGCCGACCGCCATATAGTCGCCAATGTCAATTTTCGTCCCCTCTCCTTTCGGCAAGTCAATGCCGTTCATGACTATGGACAACATAATCCAATCACATGCCAAGTATGTGATAGCATGGGGCATCGCTGCTCGCTTCATCCCATGATTGGACAGAATCGCGAAGTCAATGCTTTCTCTGGCCGGACAAATCGTAGATTCAACAACCAATTCTCTGCCGAACAATTTCCAAAACCAAGGGTTTAATCAATCTGCAGGATTTAATCCGAATTCAAATTTCAATAAAACCCTGGCTATGTTCGTAACCAAAGCTCAAATTTTTCCAACCCGAGGTTCAATCGAATTGGCCCGCCAATTCTAATTCTACATTTCCAAATCACCCAATCAGCCTCTCCTCAAAATCATCGAACTCTCAAGGCCCTCCCAATCCAACAATTTGAAACCAAGTTGGAGGAGCAAAGTAGGACAATAAAAAGTCTTGAGAGACAAATAGGGCAATTGGTGAGCAAATAAGCGTCAAGACCCCCAGGGCATCTCGCCCGATTTCTTTGAGAAAAACCCAAGAGGCGGTCAAGTCGCTCAGCCGATATAAGCAACACCCAATGCACCGACCTCGTGCCAACAATGCAATCACGGTAAAGAGGAGGCCGGTCGATGAATTTAAGTGGCACTCACCGAGTGGTCCCCACGGCTTCCAGGAAACCACTAGCCCTCCTCGCCAATGATAAGGCGGGAGGGAAGTTGAGCACCCATCATCCCTTGGGCTGCGAGAAGGCAAATCGTGGTGATCCTGATAGAAGAAAGAGTTGAGATTCCTTAAGTGGTGACCCTCCGAGGAATAAAGAATCGATCGGATGTCCTTAGGTGGTCGTTCCACGATAAGTGAAATAATTGAGGATCCTCGGTGGCTGATCCCCGAGGATCGATGAGAGTTAAATGATAGTCGGTGGTGATCCTCGACTAACAAAAAGGATGGAAAGACGGTTCGATGGAAAGACATGGAAGACAAAGCTGTCAGTGCTTCCTCAAAGAAAGTATTTTCCGAGGATGATTTGAAAAAGCTTCCCTTTCCACCTAGAAAGAGCAACATCCCATTGAGCAAAGATAAGAAGTACGAAAAGGTGCTTAATTTGTTGAAAAATACTCGAGTTAATCTTCCATTGTCGATGTCTTGGTAGAGATGCCTAAGTACACCAAATTCATAAAGGATGTTGTTTCTTCAAGAAGAAGTTAGCGAAAATGGATCGAGCAATTGGTGAGGATTGTTCAATGATCAATTATCCGGACTTACCAATCAAAAGAGGTGACCCCGGAAAATTCGTGCTCACATTGCAGATGGGAGGCCTAGTCTTTCCAAATTCTTTATGTGACCTGGGTGCATCCATAAGCTTGATGCCATTATCTATTTGCAAGCAGCGGGGTTTACAAAGTCTTCTAGAACCCACTACCATGAACTTTCAGTTCGATAGATCTTCAAAGAAAGCCTCGGGGATCCTAAAGGACGTATTGGTTCAAGTTGGTAGGTTTACCTTTCCCGTTGGTCGGTATGTCTTAGATATGGAGAAAATGAAAATGTCCTCGATTCTTGGAAGACCTTTCCTATCTACGACTAGAGCCCTCATCGATTGTGATGGTGGGAAAGTAACTATCCGAGTTGGTGACCAAGAGGTGAGCTATAGTGTTTCTAAATCTATTCAAGTACCCTCCGGTTCTCCAACCGGTCGTTCCATCGAGGAGACGTCGATGACTTCATGGATAAGCAAGTTTTGGCTGTAGAAGCAGAATATGAGCGATTGATCGATAATCTGAACAATCATGGTGTGGTCAATCTAGATCAATTAGCAAACTGATTTTGAGGATGGGCTAAGAGAAGAAGCTTTGGCAAGTGAGGCCACTAAGTAAACTCAACGATGTTGAGTTGAGGAGTGGAGATCTTAAATCAAGTCTAGAGGAACCCCAGTAGACTTGGTTCAAGCCGTTGCCTAAACATCTTAAGTATGTATTTTTGAGAGAAGGTGACAAGCTTCCTTTGATCATCTCTGCCAAGCTATCTCGAATAGAAGAGCTGAAACTGTTAAACGTCTTGCGCAAAAATGAGAAAGCCTTTGGATGGCGGTGGGAGATATCCGAGGATATCTCCCGACATCTGTATGCACAAGATCATGACCGAGGGGGGTGAAAACGAGTTAGACAAACCTCGAGAGAAGGCTCAACCTCACATGCAAGAGGTAGTCAAGAAGGAGATCATTAAACTTTTAGATATGGGTATCATTTACGCCATTGCTGACAGCGAGTGGGTTTCCCCGACTCAAGTAGTTCCCAAGAAAGGTGGAATTACTATTGAGAAGAATGAGAAGGGAGAAGAGATAGCATTGAGGCTCGTTCTCGGATACAGAGTATGTATCGATTATCGAAAGCTCAATGAGGTCACACCGAAAGATCATTTCCCCTTCCATTCATTGACCCGGATGCTTGAGCGTCTGGCGGGCACGCATTCTTCTCGCTTCTGGATGGATATTCGGGATACTTCCAGATACCCATCGATCCTGTTGACCAAGAGAAGACCACTTTCACTTGCCCTTATGGGACATTCGCCTACAGGCGGATGCCATTTGGTCTCTGTAATGCCCCGGCCACCTTTCAAAAGTGTATGATGGCAATCTTTGACGGGCTAGTTGAAAAGTGCATGGAGATTTTTATGGATGATTTCTCGGTCTTTGGTCAATCCTTCGATGATTGCCTCGATAATCTTGATCAGTGTTGTCTAGATGTGTGGAAAAGGACTTAGTGCTTAATTGGGAAAAATGCCATTTCATGGTAGATGAAGGCATAGTCCTTGCCACAAAGTGTCACCCAAAGGTATAGAAGTAGATAGGGCCAAGGTTGAAGCTATTGAGAAGATGAGTTATCCTAAGAATGTTCGGGAAGTCCGAGGTTTTCTCGGACATGTCGGCTTTCTATAGGAGGTTCATCCAGACTTTTCAAAGATTGCCAAGCCCCTGCCTACTTTACTCAAAGAAGACGTTACTTTTGATTTCGATGAGAATTGCAAGCGCGTTTTGAGGAGCTTAAGAGTAGACCGATCTCTGCTCCAATTCTTATATCCTTTGGCGGAACCTACCCTTTGAGCTTATGTGTGTTGCATCCAACTATGCAGTTGGTGCGATCTTAGGGCAAAAGCTTAACGGAAAGTTCCAGCCTATCTATTATGCCAGTCACACATTGAACCCCTCTCAAGTAAACAATACTACTACTGAAAAGGAGCTTTTGGCCGTAGTTTTTGCTATGGACAAGTTCCGTAGTTACTTGTTAGGAGCTCAAGTAATTGTGTGGACTGATCACGCTGCCTTGCGGTATCTAATGACAAAGAAAGAGGCTAAATCGCGCTTACTGCGTTGGATACTGACCCTCCAAGAGTTTGACGTTCAAATTAAAGATAAAAAGGGCAGTGAGAACGTAGTGGCGGATCATGTTTCTAGGGTGTTAAGTGAGGAAAAGGGTGATCCTGATGATATAGATCTTTACTTTCCTCTAGAAAACATCATGCTGATAGATGGCTGCGCTCCAGACGTCCCTTGGTATTCTTCCATTGTGAACTACCTTCATGCCCGTTATCTCGATCCCGAAATGTCTTATCAGGAGAAGAAAAAGTTCTTCTCTGATTTGAAATATTTCGTTTGGGATGAACCTTATCTTTTCAAGATATTTAAAGATGGTTTGCTTAGGAGATGTGTTCCAGAATCCGAGCAACGCGATATAATTAAGCAGTGCCATAGTGGACCCACAGGTGGTCACTTTGGTCCGTGGAAAACCGTTGCCAAAATCTTCCAATCCGGTTTCTATTGGCCCACAATCTTCAAAGACACGGAAGCTTTCTGTAAAGCTTGTGATCGTTGCCAAAGAACCGGAGCTTTGACAAGGCGGTTTGACATGCCGTTGAAACCCATCCTTGAATGCGAAGTCTTTGATGTTTGGGGCATCGATTTTATGGGACCATTCCCATCATCTTGTGGCAACAAATACATCTTAGTCTGCGTTGACTATGTTTCGAAATGGGTGGAGGTAATTGCCACTCCTCACAATGATCATAAAACGTTCATGAAATTTCTGAAGAAGAACATCTTTGTGAGGTTTGGATGTCCACGTGCCTTGATCGATGATGAAGGGACACACTTTTGCAACCGAGCTTTGGAAAAAGTCTCGAGAAGTATGGTGTTCGCCATAAAATCGGCACACCATATCATCCGATGACTAGTGGTCGAGTTGAGCGAAGCAACTTGAGTCTTAAGAAAATCCTGGAGAAGGCGGTGAATAGTCATAGAAAAGACTGAGTTCGAAGTTGGACGATGTACTTTGGGCATATAGGATTGCCTATAAGACCCCTATGGGTACATCGCCATATCAAATGGTTTACGGTAAGCCATGCCATCCGCGGTCGAGTTAGAGCACGCAGCGTATTGGGCTCACGAAGTTTTGAACTTCGATTCCCAATCTGTGTGGAAACATCGATTGCAAAGAGCTTGCATGAGCTGGATGAATTTAGACTCCAGGCTTATGAAAGCGCCAGGATTAGTAAAGAGAAGATGAAACTACTCCATGACGCCAAGATAAAGAAGAGAGAATTCGGTCGGGCGAGCAAGTTCTCTTATACAATTCTAGGTTACATTTGTTTCTGGGAAGTTGAGAACACGTTGGTCCGGTCCTTTGAGATTCTCCAAGTCATTCCTGGAGGTGTTCTAGAACTACGCGGTTATCCGACCAACCGTTTGAGTTAATGGTCAAAGGTGCAAGCACTACATTGGTGAACCTAAAGAAAAACCTTTGATTGTTAAATTTCTCGATATTCTCGGATGTGGTGTTACAGAGGTCAATGAATTTGATGAGTTTTCATCCGATTTATTCTCCGAGAATGACGGTATTGGTTCATCGCCAGGTTCTAGCGGTGTAGTTGGGATATGGAGGAGTATGAAAAGAGCAAAAGCTTAAACGTCATCGAGGAATCAGAGAAGAAAGAAATCAGCCATGGGGAAGATTAAACGAGTTTGGAAGGCTATAAAAGATTTTACCCCATGTGTTAGATCTTTTTTTTACAGCCACACACTACGGACCGGAGCTTAAACGAGGTAGTGGTGGCGAGAAGGTTAAATGGCCTTTGATCCAGTGGGCTTCAAATGTGTCGAGCTAACGACAATAACCATTAGCACTACTAGAGGCATCCTAGATATCCCTTATTATATTAGTTTCTTTCTTTAGTTATTTTTCCTTGTTCTAGTTGTTTTAATCTTATTAGGATTGTGTTGTTTTTGTCGATCACCGTCCTAATCTTATACAGGGTCGAAGTGTTGTTTTGCTTCCGATTTCCTCTTATCTTTATCTCTATCACTTTTGCGCGATATGGTTTAATCCCTTGTATCCCCCGAGGTATTTCTTTGTTTTTCAAGTGTGCAGGATATTTTCAATAGCGATTGTGATCTTTAGACGATTTCGCTTTTCCGGTGGATGGTCCACGATCTCTCGGATTCATTGAGCATTTCAGGTGAGGTCGACCCACTTCCGAATAGCTCCTTCAACAACGAATCATTTAAAGTTTTCTGCTTTCTTTTATTTTTGCACACCATGAGGACATCTTTGTAATTTAAGTGTGGGGAGGGATAAGTCGATATGTATCTATACATTTGCTTACATGATTTTATTTTTATGCAAAAATGAGCTAAATTTTAAAAATTTTGTTTTGTCTCGAGTGAGCAATGCATGTTTTTGTTCGGTTTGTTATATTCATTGATCTTTGTATCTTTGTATCTTTGTATGTTCCGTAAGTTAGTTGTTTCACCCGATATTATTTTCCACGAGCCATAGTGAATGATGAGCTATATTATAAAGTTATACCCTTTTGATTAGTGATGTTTGATTCCTTATAAGTCATGTGCTTAGTGCTAATGTTCATATCGTGAGACTTATGATAGTTTGTATTTAGTTCCAAGTACGATGTCTCGTGAATATCTAGAAGTTTGAATGTGATAAGTAATACGTAGCTAATGTCATTTGAAAAAGTTGAGTTAATAATGAAATCAATAGTGTGTGTGTCGGAAGTGGGTCGATGATTTGAGTGCGGTAAGGCATTATCTCAAAATGTTTTATTCCACTATGATGACCAAAAGCTCACGACGATCGAATGAAAGAAGTCGCTTTATGATTTGAGTAAGGTAGGGTATACCACGTATGTCCTATTCTCGCTATGATGAGCAATAGCTTATTCGATGTGTGTTTAAATGTGAAATCAATTGAATCAACTTAAGAATTGGTATGAAAAGAATGAAATGAGACTTAGTTATCGTTAATCTTATCCCCAGTATAAACCGATGGATATGCTATAGGGATTATCCTCTAAGTATGTCGGAAAGGTCTTAAATGTGTTCTATCATCTTTTCCGGGATATGTTCCGTTTTGTAGGGTGCATCTTATAAGTATCTTTTATTACTAGTTTGAAGGGGGTATTAGCTAGTTTTGCTTGAAATATTCAAGTTTGGATTTAGTGGAAATTTGCTATGGTTATGCACACACACGGGTGAACTTCTAATTTATTGACTATATGGTATATGTCCGAGCCTTTATCTTGTTTTGTTTTGCTCGGGACGAGCAAAGTTTAAGTGTGGGGGAGTTGTTAAGGGTGAAATTATATGATTTATAACGTTATATTTTATAATGTTTTTCCCCATATTCGTATTAATTGCATGGGAATTAAGTGTTTAAATGAATTATTGAGCAAATAATATTTTTAATGAGTTAATCGCAAAGTTGGTGAATTTATATGTTTTAATTATGATTTTATGTTTATTGGAATTATGTTACGCTTTGCGTGTTTTGATGTCATGTAGGTACTTGTTTGAGGCTAAATTGATGATCAAATGTTGATAAAACTCGAGCTAAATCGAGATAGAGGAGATAATGGTGAGTTGGATTGAGAAGGAAAAGAGATAGAATTGAAGAAATCCGTTTTTGATCGAAGATGGATCAAGGCGTCGGATCGAGTGACGAGCGTCCACCTTGCGGCAACCCTGGACGGGCGTTTGAAGACCTTAAACGGGCGCCCGTATGGAAAATTTAATACTGAGAGTTTGATCGTAACACCCGATTTCCAATCCCGTCGCCGCCGGTATTGGTCACCGTAGTGCCACTCATCACGACACGATCGTGGTAGTAATATCCAACATTCCACAACAGAGAAATAAACGTCCACCATTCATTATTTAAAACGTTAAAATAAGTTCAATCTCCGATAGAAAAGTGAAAACATGCGGAAATGTCAATATGTTTCAAAGTTTCAAAATCCAATAAAGTGAAAACACGTGGATCGCGACTACGTGGCTCTCAAAACCCGCGACATCCCAAAGAACAAGCAATCATCCGTAGAAATACCCGCTAAGAATCTGCTCCCCATAAATGGATCATAGCGAGGCCCACCAAAAGTAGAAACCGTCAACTATAAAGTTGAGTAAGAATAAATCCAAAGATATGCAAAATAAGATCGTGCACTTGTTCAACCATGCTTTCACAAACCACGTATTCGAAACACCACTAACATTCAAAACCCAAGCTACAAGGAAAGTAAAACTTTCAAACCATATGTCAAAACCAACCCACTCAGGTTAACCGAGGACTAAACTAACCAATGAAAGGTGCAACCAATTTATGAAAATTACCAACAATCCATAAGGATACAACCAAACTATAAAAGACACAACCAACCCATACCGGACACAATACATCACAACTATCCATACCTAAAGGTCCCGAATGTGCACATCCCTCAAAAAGGGTAAACCCCTAAAGAGGAGGATCCTAAAGGTCAACCAATGGTACCATTATTAAAATGGACCATCACGTACTGGGGTGCAAGGAAACCTTCCCGGGTTCCCGCTTCGGTGCTACCCTATCCGGCCGACCACACCACCGCCTGCGCAACTCCCCAAATACGTTAAGGTCATTGAAGTCGTAAGAAACCTTCCGGGTACCCGGCTTCGGGAGCTACCCTATCCGGCCCAACCACTAAGGGTCTACGAACTTCGATGCCCAATATCCGAATCTCACCAAGACACCAATATCCTTGACTCATCAAAACGTAACTTACCAAAACATGTTCATAAGATCGACAACAACCCACAAAGGAAGAAAGACAAAATAAGCTAGACATCCGTTTGGAAGCCTAGACGCGCGTTTGAACCCCACTGGGCGCCCGTCCAAAATCGACGCCTTCCGTCCATAGAAGCCGACGCTCGCCCACCAAAAGTTTCTACATCCTCGAATCAAATTTCTCTCTTGGGCGCCCGTCCCCAAACACCAGGCGCCCGTCCACCACAAAACCACTACAACTGAATCAATTTTAACACCAGGCGCCCGTCCGGTGAGCCAAACGCGTCCGTCAGAAGTGTACCGAGGCGGACTCCGTCCACATGAATCGGACGCCTTCGTCGGCTGGGTTTCAACTAGAACCCTAAAAATGCTCAATACGATTTTCAAGACGTTTTTCAATAAAACAACATCAAAAGCAACATATTAAGCATAGAAACCTTCATATGAAAGTACCATATCATCTATCGACTCTAACCAAAGTAACAACACACTACTACCGGTGTTTAACATACCAAAACACGACAACCAAGTGTAAACGTCTTGGATTAAAAGTGGCAACATTACAATCTTCGCTTTCAAAACATGATTACAATCCACTTAAACACTCTAAGACACACTAAATAGCCCCAAATTACACCTAATAAACCTTGAACAACAATACCAAGCATCTAAAAACCATACACAACCCTATACGATACTCAAGACTTCATCTTTCAAGCCAAACAGCAAACGCACTATAGAATTATTCTTACCGGTAACGTTGCACCTCTTGAAAGCCTTTGCTAACAAGCTAGAATTGATCTTCTACGAAACCCGAAACGATGACGACGACGGCGAATTCTTCAAACACCAAGAAGAAGTTTATTTTTATTTTTATTTTATTTTTTTCTCCTCCTTCCACACAAGGGGCGACGGCAAGGGGGTTGGTTCTTAGGGTTTCAATATGCTTTTGGAGAAAATAAGGAAGGAAAAGGGATAAAAGATCCTTTTAATCGCTCATTAATAAATAAGTTACTAATTTACTTAATTAGGAGATTTTTTTAAAAAAAGGATTAAAAATCTTTTAATTGTCAAAATAAGGGATCTTGAGAACCTTCTCCTTTCTAAATCAAATAATCAAATAATCTCCCAAAATAAATGGACCTTTACCGATTAAATAGAAAGTCAAAAATTTCGGGATGTTACCTCCTTCCCTTAAGACAAAACTTCGTCCTCGAAGTTCGGGTTCAAATACTGGCTTGTACAAAAATAAACAATCCTTTATTCAATTATCACATATACTATGCCACAAAATACTTTCACATATAGTTACACTTGTTGCCCAAAAGTAATTTCAACACACACCACATTTCCACATACATCGGAACTTACCATACAATCCATACATAGGACTCAATACCTACCCCACACATCCTCACTGTGCTCATTTTAGTGAACTTATTCTTAAGGTTCATTTTAGGTGGTGGTCTTGTAGTCGAACGCCTCGATACCACTTTGTAACACTCCGATTTCCAATCCCGCGGCCGCCGCGGTATTGGTCACCGTAGTGCCACTCATCACGACACACGCGATGCGTGGTAGTAATATCCAACATTCCACAACAGAGAAATAAACGTCCACCATTCATTATTTAAAACGTTAAAATAAGTTCAATCTCCGATAGAAAAGTGAAAACATGCGGAAATGTCAATATGTTTCAAAGTTTCAAAATCCAATAAAGTGAAAACACGTGACTGCGACTACGTGGCTCTCAAAACCCGCGACATCCCAAAGAACAAGCAATCATCCGTAGAAATACTCGCTAAGAATCTGCTCCCATAAAATGGATCATAGCAGGCCCACCAAAAGTAGAAACCGTCAACTATAAAGTTGAGTAAGAATAAATCCAAAGATATGCAAAATAAGATCGTGCACTTGTTCAACCATGCTTTCACAAACCACGTATTCGAAACACCACTAACATTCAAAACCCAAGCTACAAGGAAAGTAAAACTTTCAAACCATATGTCAAAACCAACCCACTCAGGTTAACCGAGGACTAAACTAACCCATGAAAGGTGCAACCAATTTATGAAAATTACCAACAATCCATAAGGATACAACCAAACTATAAAAGACACAACCAACCCATACCGGACACAATACATCACAACTATCCATACCTAAAGGTCCCGAATGTGCACATCCTCAAAAAGGGTAAACCCCCTAAAGAGGAGGATCCTAAAGGTCAACCAATGGTACCATTATTAAAATGGACCATCACGTCTTGAAGGGTGCAAGGAAACCTTCCCGGTTTCCGGCTTCGGTGCTACCCTATCCGGCCCGACCACACCACCGCCTCAACAACTCCCAAATACGTTAAGGTCATTGAAGTCGTAAGGAAACCTTCCTGGGTACCCGGCTTCGGGAGCTACCCTATCCGGCCCAACCACTAAGGGTCTACGAACTTCGATGCCCAATATCCGAATCTCACCAAGACACCAATATCCTTGACTCATCAAAACGTAACTTACCAAAACATGTTCATAAGACTGGACAACAACCCACAAAGGAAGAAAGACAAAATAAGCTAGACATCCGTTTGGAAGCCTAGACGCACGTTTGAACCCCACTGGGCGCCCGTCCAAAATCGGGCGCTTCGTCCACCAAAAGTTTCTACATCCTGAATCAAATTTCTCTCTGGGCGCCCGTCCCCAAACACCCGTGATGCCCGTCCACCTGAAACCACTACAACTGAATCAATTTTAACACCAGGCGCCCGTCCGGTGAGCCAAACGTCCGTCTGAAGTGTACCTGCAGGCGGACTCCCATCCACATGAATCGGACGCTCGTCCAGCCTGGGTTCAACTAGAACCCTAAAAATGCTCAATACGATTTTCAAGTCGTTTTTCAATAAAACAGCATCAAAAGCAACATATTAAGCATAGAAACCTTCATATGAAAGTACCATATCATCTATCGACTCTAACCAAAGTAACAACACACTACTACCAGTGTTTAACATACCAAAACACGACAACCAAGTGTAAACGTCTTGGATTAAAAGTGGCAGCATTACAATCTTCGTTTCAAAACATGATTACAGTCCCTTAAACACTCTAAGACACACTAAATAGCCCCAAATTACACCTAATAAACCTTCAACAACAATACCAAGCATCTAAAAACCATACACAACCCTATACGATACTCAAGACTTCATCTTTCAAGCCAAACGAAAACGCACTATAGAATTATTCTTACCGGTAACGTTGCACCTCTTGAAAGCCTTTGCTAACAAGCTAGAATTGATCTTCTACGAAACCCGAAACGATGACGACGACGGCGAATTCTTCAAACACCAAGAAGAAGTTTTTTTTTTTTTTTTTTTTTTCTCTCCTCCTTCCACACAAGGGGCGACGGAAATGGTGGGTTCTTAGGGTTTCAATATGCTTTTTGGAGAAAATAAGGAAGGAAAAGGGATAAAGATCCTTTTAATCGCTCATTAATAAATAAGTTACTAATTTACTTAATTAGGAGATTTTAAAAAAAAGGGATTAAAAATCTTTTAATTGTCAAAATAAGGGATCTTGGAGAACCTTCTCCTTTCTAAATCAAATAATCAAATAATCTCCCAAAATAAATGGACCCTTTACCGATTAAATAGAAAGTCAAAAATTTCGGGATGTTACATGGACACTGAGTAGACTGGCGTTCACCTCCGTCCAGAAGCTGCTGGACGAGCGTCCAAGATAGTGGACGGGCGTCCAAGCACCGCCTTAGCCTAAACCGACCTAAAAATCTATAAATAGGCGCGATTTCTCAAACCGATTGACATAATTCGAACCCTAATATCTTAGGGGCGGCTCAGGCTGCGTTTTTACTCTATTTTCCCCCAGTTTATGCAATTTAATTCCTAGATTAGATTAGATAGATTCATGTCGTTTATTTCATCAATTCGAGTTGCAACAAGGATGTTAAGAGGCTAAACCCTCTTGAACAAGCGTTGTGAAGCCTTCCTTCAACAATTCAGTTTTGATTCGTGATTAATCTGTGAGTATCTATTTCAAGTTCGTTTCTTTTATCATGTTTTGTATGTTTTTGCATGTTTAATCGAAAGATGCTTGCTTTGATGATTGTTTATTTGATGAAAATCATGTTAACGACAGATCACCGTGATAAAAGAATAGATCTTTGATCTAACTAAAACGAGAGTTATTAGATTGATTTTCTAGATTAGAAATTGAAAGATTTCACGCCTAGGTTAGAAAGACGTAATCTTTAACATCGAGAGATAAAAGATTAGAAAACGAACTCGTCTACGAGAATAGGAGTTTATGCCTTCGATTAGGTGAATCATGACTTGAGTAGAGATCACGAATTAATTCGAATTAGAATTGAATGTTGATAGGATAGGTGGATCGATTGCTTGTTCGTTCGTTATAATTTGATTTTTAATCCTTCGAACTTGAATTGCCTAGTTAGTTTATCTTTTAATTGCATATTAATTTAGTTTAGTTCAAATCGGTTCGCAACCAATCTTTCCTGGCTTTAGACTTGTTCTTCTGTCCAGTTTTGTGTTTTGTTTAAGTTTAGTTTTGTTTCAATCCCTATTTAGTGTAGTTTCGTGACATAGTTAGTTTAGATAGACAAAAAACTAGGATTCACAATCGTCTAGTTCCCCGTAGGATCGACCCGGCATTAACCACTAGTACTACGATCCTTATACTTGAGGTTAACCGGTTTATAAATATTTATTATTGTTTATTCGCATTAGATAAATCCGGGACAGTTATTGCTCACACACATTGGCTCATGACGTGAATAGTGTTTAATGTGTTATTGATGGATATGAGTGTTGGAAAGGTGTCCTAAACCCAATCGGGTTAGACCGGATCCGACCGGGTCGGGTCGTTTACAGTCTATTTAGTTCATGTAATAACTTTATTATGATTAATAAAAGCACTTATGTTATTATATATTGTTTATCTTCATATTATTTGTTGTGTGTATATAGTAACGTCCCTAGTATCAATCTGTGATAGAGAAACCATGATAGTGATTATGGTTGATGAGATCTCTAATCACTATAACAAGGTTGGTACTAAAATGTCTCTAGTCTTATATATTATCAAATGGGACATTGATAGTATAATCGACTAGCACGTATTGGATGTCTTCTATCTTTTAGAAGATAGGAAAGATCTCGTCTATCGAAGTGTAGAGACACTTGGGTATGCGTGGGCGTGTATTAGAGAATGCGACGTTAGGCCGACCCACTTACATTAAGTGTCACACTATGTGGCGGTTGTGTAATTATCCTTTTGACCGGGGTCTTCATGGCATCACGGTGTGGATTGTCATGCTTTGACACTATTGAGATTTCTCCTAACCACGGGGCGATCATGCGGTAGTGATTGGGTATGATGTTGAAGAATGCGGAGTATACATGATTGGTCGTCCGGGAATCGCGTATCCTATGAATGGGATCGAATATCCGAAATGGCCTTCTTATAAGGAATGTCTAGTTCTCGAGAATCTTTGCAAAGTGGGAGTAAATGTGTTATTCCGAGAGAGCATGATATCCAGATTATAAGATACGATCGTTAATGTATTGACACTCGAGATACGATCGTATGGATATTATTACAAATGATAGGATTGTAAGTTACACGGTAACTGCTTCACATGAAAGGTAGTAGTCATTGCTTTTGACTCTTCCGATGATTGGGGTCACGGTGTGTTGCTAGACGCTATCCCGTGATCGTTAGGTATGAAGGGCATTTTAGTAAATTGCACTTTGTGTCTACGGCCAACATATTCGGAAGCCTATCGGGTCACACACATATGAACATCGAGTCGGATTAAAATGCGGTTATAGTTGATAACCAAATAAGGAAAGTTTATCTCTAGACTATAAATGTTATAGTGGTAAATTTATATGGTGGTATTTATTTATAGGAAAAGGTCATAGAGGACAAGTTTACATCTTATTTATGTAAAAAGGACAAGAAAATAATGCAATGGTTGTGAAGGACAAAAAATAATGTATATCCAAAAATACCCTTTATAATTATAACAAGCCTCATTCCTCCATTATCCCAAAATGTAGAAACCCTAGCCTCCATCCTCTTCTCTTCTCTGCAAATCCCAAAACGGTGGAGGAACTTGTTATCGGCTTCATTCGCTTCGGATCGGAATCCAAATTATCGGCGGAGGAACTTGTTCAAATCCAGATCATATCCGAGGCTCTTTCTAGCCGCAGCACTCGTATCCGAGGCTCGTATTCCCGGCGTTTATACCGGCGGAGCTTGGGAGATTGCTCACGCCACCTTCTATGGCGGCAGTGATGCTTCAGGCAATATGGGTAAGAACTACAACAATTTCCTAATGAAAAATTTGATTAACAAAAATATTTAATAAATAAATTAAAGGAACGTGTCTGCAATTCAGGGGAATTCAGTCAAATTTGCAGCATTCAGTCATTTTTCACGCCAATGATGAAATTATAGGCTAATTTACTTCACATTGATGTTAATTGTTACCACTTGTGAATGGATTGTTAAACCTTAATGGATTGTTACTACTTAATGGATCTCCCATTTTTTTCACAAATGTGCACGATCTTAAGGTTCTCAAATCCCCTATTGGGTTCCCCCTTCCAATTAGGGTTTAGTTTGGTTCCAAAAATACCAATTTTTTTTCTGAATTTGTGATTCATTATTTACATGTTTATATATGAATTTGTCAATTTGATTTATCGGTGTTTGTGTTGCAGTGATGTTGCTGCTTATGTGTTCATTGCAGCGAAAAAACCAACAACAAAAAAATGAATTTTGCAGTCTGACCAGGAAGAAGTAGATCACGATGCTGATATTGAAACCACCGGGAATCGATTAAGCCGGAGTAAACCAAATGCTGAGAAAATCAACCAATGTAGACGCCAAAGTAGCAACAGATAATCTACTAACTCTGAGAAAATCAACCAATGTATTAACAATGTCACAATTCCACCAATGCAGTATCATCTAGTAACACATAATGTAGTAACTAATGTTCAAATGTTCCTTTAAACTGAATGCCAGCATTTTTGAACCTAATGGTAGTATTACGTATTGAATAAAAGTTCATCCAAATCAAAAATTGGACTAAGTCTTGCCAGTTAACAAAAATATGCTCACACCAATATAAAATTGTACTCAGCAACATTTAGTAACATAATCAAAAAGTAATGTAGCAACATATAATGTAGTAACTCAATGAAATTCCACCAATGTAGTAACAATGTCACAATTCCACCAATGTAGTACCATCCAGTAACACATAATCTAGTAGCTACATTGATGGTGGCGTGATTTCAGGGGAAAGATATTTATTCTTCATTACTATTGGATTTGCATGATATTTTGGAGAGAGAAAAAAAAAATGTTTTAAATTCATTAAGGTGTTTTTGTACATCTACCTATTTTTTGTCCTTTTCAACCATTTACTTTCGAAACTGTCCTATTCCATTATTTTCAATCTTATATTGTCCTTCTGGCCCACCACCCGATTTATTTATTATGAATAAATAAAATACAAGATATTAATTATATATAAATTAGATTAATTAAAGAATATTCCGGAAGCCAATTTATTGGCATATGGGGCGCCACATTTAAGTGTATGAGATAAACTTGGATTGTGCAATTTAATTAATAAGATTACCATAATATTAATATAAGATATTAATTGATTTTGGAAAAATAGATTTATGGTAATAAGATAATTATAATCAATATAAGATATTGGCAAAATAAATTATAATTAAAGAGATAAATCAATCTAGTTGATTTTCCTTATTTTATTGGAAAGGTTTTCTTCTCCTCCACACCATATGGGCGCCCCAACCACTATATATAGAGAGGTGGGTGTCAAGCTCTTTTGTACATCACGATTGCAAGAGTTCATAATTCTTGTGTAAAATAGAGAGCCTTCCATAGTGAGTTTGTCGAGGAAGAAAAGGTCCGGTCTAGCAAACCGGAGTTTTTCTCGATAGCAATCAAGGAAGATTCCACAGGGGTTCGTGTGGATTAGCGATAGAGGCCGGACGCGTGGACGGCTTGCGCATTGAACTACTCTCCGTTGGCGGTCAAAGCGAAGATCTTATAGATCATCTAAGGTATAACCGTCAAACTACTTAACGTGTTTATTGCATTAAACGAAGAATGATCTAGAAAACGAAGTCAAATTTTAAATTCCGCTGCGTTAAACTAGTGATTTCCTAACAGTGGTATCAGAGACAGATTTCGAGCTTAAGCAATAAGCATAAATTAATTTCATAGTATTTAATCGATAGATGCAAGATTTAACTCATGAAACGTTAAAACAAAAAAAAGGGTTTATGGGGGTCGGCCGACTGGCGGTGCCCCCATCCCTCGGCGGCGGCGGCGGTGGTCTTCGGGCTGCCGTCCGTCGGCTCTCTTCTTTCAATGGGGGAGATCAACCCTTTTCGTTTTGTGATATTTTATTGTGCATAGATATCTCGTTTGTTTAGTTGTGTCATATGGCCAACCAATGGTTCAAATAGTTTGGACCATTGGGAAACCATATGGCATGTTGGCCTTTCCAAATTTTGATTTGGAATAGGCCTAGGCCCTTTTCAAATATTTGATTTGTAAAAGGCCTAGGCGTAGGCCACTTCCAAAATTTTGATTTTGGAAAGTGGACAGGCCTAAACCAAAATTATTTGGCCTTTCCAAATATTTGATTTGGAATAGGCACAGCCTTTTCAAATATTTGATTTGTAAAAGCCTGGCTTTGAGCCACTTCCAAAATTTTGATTTTGGAAAGTGGCGAGTCTGAGACTAAAATAATTTGGTCTTTCCAAATATTTGATTTGGAATAGCTCAGCCCCTTTTCAAATATTTGATTTGTAAAGGCCTAGGCTTAGCCACTTCCAAAATTTTGATTTTGGAAAGTGGCTGAACCTAAAGCTAAACTTAGTTTTGGAATGGAAACAAATAGGAGACTTTATAATTTTAATTTTATTTTGAATAGTTCAAATTTAATTGAAATTAAAATCGATTTAAAATTAAATGTTAATTTTAATTTTCGATTAAGTCATATAATTATTTAAAAGTTATTTAATTATTTGATGTGATAAAATAAAGACGCATGAGTAGTTAAAATTAGAATATAATCTTTTTCATAAGATAAAATTGTATGGATTAGATGTGTAGATATAATGTGATTATATGGATCCCGATTGATCATGGACTCGACCAAAAGGATAGATGGGAATGTTTTCTTTATGTTGGTTTTTGAAAAATTGTCCTAGGCCGTTATGAAGAACGTGACCTAGTTTACTTTTTGCAATTATCCCATTCCCGTTAGCTCCCCCGTGTGCGGCGGGTGTAATTATTTATTATGTAACAAGAATGGAGCAAGAAGTTGAAGACCAAGGAGAGATAAAGAACCCATTGGCGTCAAAGAATAAGGATCCTATTGGCGGTTGCGAGATACCCTTAGTTTGTGACCAGCGGTTTCGCTCGGTTGTATTCAAACCGCACTTTGAGAAAAGTCCATGATCATACCGGTTATTTTATGTGCGGAATGTTGTGTATGTTTTACTTTATATGATATCGTAGTAATATGCACATAGTAGATGAGACCACAATTAAACCAAATTAATTAAGTGAATTAATTTAAAATTATTCCCACGCCAAAAATCGAGCCAAAATTGTCTCCCAATATTATAATGACGGTGAAGAGCCTTTGTTCGGATCCAACTGATCGGCCCACATCGGGAGTTGACCTACCACGGGTATATCGTCATTATCGAGATATGATCGTTATGAGATCTCATGAATATTTGGGTTACGACTCGACTAAGAATCTTGCGGTGATTGGCCCACGTCAGGACCGTCTGATTTTAGAGACAAGGGGTGGCTATCACATAGAGATGTGAATTGTCAAAGAGTTGACTAGTCAACCAATGGAAATCGAATAAGATTCGATCGGTAATTAGTACCCACCTTCGAAGTTGACCCGGTCGATCGGCCCACGTCGGGGATCGAGTCAACTAGATAGGATTCCATCCACTAAAGAATTACTTAAATTCTTGAAAGCCAATTGGGAATAATTGGCTAGTGGGAGTAAAACCTTATAAAATTTTAAGTGCAAATTTAGGGTTTTTATACATGAGCTTTTACTTATTCTATCTTTATTTATTGTTGTAGAAAATGTCAAACAAATTGAACCTTCGTTTTATCATCGAAAACAAGCTTGACGAAACTAATTTTCTCGATTGGGAAAGAAACCTCAAAATCGTTTTGAGGCACGAAAGATTGGCTATGTCTTGGGCGAGGCCCTACCGGAAAAGCCCACCGAGGGTTCGGTGCGCAGATGTTGTCGAGAAGTACAACAAGCAATTGCTTACGACAAAGACTGATGCTACATGTATCATGCTTGTTTCTATGACACCGAATCTGCAGAACAAGATGAGTCTATGGACGCCTACTCTATCATGGTCCACCTGAAGGAACTTTATGCTTCTCGGTCTCAGATGAGAGTAGATGCGAGGTCTCGAAGGCCTGTTTCATGGTAAGATTGCATCCGGGACTCTTTGTGGGGTCATACGTGCTTAAAATGATCGGGTATATAGAGAGGCTTGGGAAGTCGGGCCACAAGTTGGAACGAGTTGAGTATTGACTTGATTCTCGCAATCTCTACCGATTCATTCTCGCAGATTCGTGATGAACTATCACATGAACAAGATAGATTGCTCCTCATGGAGTTATTGAACATGTTGAAGACTGCGAGGCACTCTGGGAAGGGAATGCAAGTGTTCTTTGGTCACTTCAAGCAAGGGCAAGGCAAAGCCCGAAAAAGTCCAAGAAGGCGAAGGTGCACCTAAGCCAACGCCTAAGATAGCAAAAGACAAATCCAAGGATGCTTGCTTCCATTGCGGTGAGACCGGACATTGGAGGAGAAACTGCAGGGCTTCTTGAGTACCAAGAAGAAGCATTCGATGCTTCGACTTCGTACATTTTATGATTGAGATCAACATTACTTCTTCTAAGTCTAACCACCGGGTATTAGATCATGGTTGTGGTTCTCATATTTGTAATGAATATGCGCAGGACTAAGAAGAACTAGAGATCTGAAGAAAGGAGAGGTGGACCTACGCGTTGGAAATGGAGCAAGTGTTCTTTGCACTAGCCGTAGGAGTTTATTTTCTTTCATTGCCCAAAGGGCTAGTACTTGAACTTAGTAACTCATTATTTTGTTCCCCTCTTACGAAGAGTATTATTTGCATTTCTGCATTAGATGTTGATGGTTTTTCATTTACGTTTGAGAATAAATGTTGTTCTTTTCACGTGATGGAATCTTTTATGGTACTGGCATACTTAGCAATGGTCTCTACATATTAGATATGAATGTTGGCGTACTTAATATAAATAACAAGAAAGCCAAAACAAATGACTTGAATGAATCCTACTTATGGCATTGTAGACTTAGCCATATAAATAAGAATCGCATTGCCAAACTCCATAAAGATGGAATGTTGGATCAATTCAATTATGAATCGTTTGATACATACGAAGCTTGTTTACTTGGCAAGATGACAAAGTCACCATTTAGTGGCAAAGGGATAAGATCCAATGAATTGCTTGAGCTCATACATACCGATGTATGTGGCCCAATGTCAATTCAAGCCAAAGGAGGATACTCTTATTTTATCACTTTCATCGATGACCATTCTCGCTATGGTTATATATACTTAATGAAGTATAAGTCCAAGCCTTCGAAAGGTTCAAGGAATTCGAAGTGAAGTAGAGAAACAACCACTACAAAAAAGCAGCAGCTTTTGCGACGGAAGATTACCGTCGCAAACAAGAAATTATTCCGTCGCAAACCATAGTTTGCGCGGCGGATTTGCGACGATTTTTCTTTGTCGCATTTTTTAGTCGCAAAACCCCGCTTTGCGACGGATAAACCGTCGCAAATTATTTGCGACGGATTTTGCGACGAATAATTACCGTATTTTATTTTATTTTAAATTATAATTTCCGTCGCAAAAAAATGTATAGTCCGTCGCAAATAACAAATAGCGACGGAAATATTCCGTCGCAAAAATGTATAATCCGTCGCAAAAAATGTATAATCCGTCGCAACTTATTTTTATTAAATAATTCATTTATTTTTAGATCTTTTCATATCCGTCGCAAAATGAGCCTTTTCCGTCAGAAATACCATATTGCGACGGATATATTCCGTCGCAAAAATAAATTAAACAGAAAATGGTCGCTTTGTTTTGCGGCCCCGGCCAAACCACCGCCAAAAACAGCCTTAATTTTCCCCGGTAGCATTACAATTGCTACCGGCTATCAACAACAACAATATAAACGGGAATACGATATCAAAGGGGATATGTCAAAAAATACGTCAAAGGGGAAATGTCAAAAAATGAATAAAACGATATGTCAAAGGGTTACGATAAGCCAAAATAAATAAAAATGTATCAAAACAATGTCACCCAATCGGACCGGTGTACTACCTAAACCCACGCCACCTCCTCCAGGTCCATGATCGAATGGTCATCTCTCAGTGCCGCCTCGTACCGGGTTGCATCCTCTCCTCCGAGGATCTTTGCTAACCGCCCAGGTAATCCACGCCTCCATCTGCGCTAGTCTGTCATCCCGACGCTTTACGCCTCTCTCTGCTCCTCCAACCTCGCTGGGTTTTCGCATGAGTCTGCATCTGCTCTCGCCATCTCCTGGGTGAGGCGGGTGATTATGCCCGGAGAGTATGTCTCGGCGGATGAGTGTCGAGCGGCAGCAGGCTCGTCGTAGTAGTACATGAGGCAAACACCCCATGCCAAAAACTCTCCCTTCTTGTCGTAACCACCAGCCAAGCCAGAATAAAGACGCGACTCGTCGATGCGAGGGTGTCAAGGCTCTCTCTCGGCTTTCGCTTCTTCGAGGTGAAGACGTCCCGCAAAGTATGATATAAATTTGTTAGTAACAATAATTACATGATATATATATAATGTATATATAATATTTAGAATACATAACGTACCATGATTTTCTCAAACTTCCTCGAGACGAAGTTGCCCGACTTCTTCTTCTTCGAACTACTCACCGGATCACCGATCGATAGGGCGCTCTCTATTGTCCTCCATGGCCCGAGCGAAATCGATAACGCCGCTGCCTCGCCCATAGCATGTGTCCTGGATCTTCCTTCCTCACCGGATCCGGCTCGGTTTAGCTTCTTTTCGCAGATGTTTCTGGAACGCCTATTCCGACATAAGATAAACAAGTTAGTACATACATATATATATAAAAAACAAGTATTGTTAATTAAATATTGAATAATTGCTTACGGACTCCCAATCCACTCCTCGAATCGACGGAGAATATCCGGGTCATCCAAAGCCGAGCACGGGGGTTTGTTTGAGCCCGATACATATAATCACGGACCTCGTTGATAGCATACCGCTCAAAAGCTTCCTAACGGTAGCGCCGTGGCGTAACTCGGTCGTCGAAATGACCTCAAACATAGTTATATATATGTTATATGTATAGTTATAATTATAGTTATATTTATATATAGTTATATTTATATGAACGACGTACCACTAAATGCGCTTCCACCACCTATCCTGCCGCTTCCTGGTCGGCATTATGCCACGTGGTGGCAAAAGTGTTGAGGCCGATTATGGCGTTCTTGGCCATTTTCTTGACATAGTTGTCGGTAAACTGTCATATTGAAAACAATAAGTTGTTAATATATTTGGTTAATCAAAATATAAATAAAAATACAAACAAATTAAAGCAAGATATGTATTAACTTACCATCTCCTCGGGATCCAAAACGGCAATCCAAGGTCACCATTGACAATGACACCAAAATCCTCCTCGCTCATCCGGTGTATCTCATCATCCAAACCTGCTTGTCATGAGGAGGAGGAAGACGCCCGGGGGGGGGAACTACCCCTACCGCGCCTACTACTCTACCTCTACCTCTACCTCTACATCTATTTGACACGAAAAATGACGTTTATACTAATATAAATGCAATTATAATAAAAAGGCGTTTATACTAATTAATAATAAATTACAATGTTTAATACATTATTATTCACTATCATGACAAAATAAAATATTTAATACATTATTATTCACTATCACTACTAGAATGGAAGAGTTCTTCCTCCTCTTCATCAAGATATCTAGATCATCAACCGATTCTTCTTCCTCTCCATCTTCTTGTTGAATGAAATCCGCCATCTCATCATCATCCAAGTCATTATCCCCAACATCGGAGTCAACATCGACATCAAGATCTTGGTGGACAATGTTAAGAGGATCGATAATCGGGAAACATCATTGATCACTTGTTCTTGGAAACGGTTTCCTCGGCGGGAGCATCGATAGTCGATCTTGCCTTTGTTTTGAAAACAACCGACCATTGATCTTTGTCTTTTTCAAACTTGGATATGGAGCATAGTAGACTTGCTCGACTTGATAAGCCGAACAAATGGATCATAAGCGCCATATTTCCTACCACGATGAACTTCAACTATCTTATAATCTTTATGCACATTCATGCCCCGTTCGTAATTATCAAACCAATCACATTTGAACAATACGGCTTTGTAGATAAATAATGTCCATAATACACCAACTCAATGATTTCATTTAAAGTGCCATAATAGTCGGCACCTTCCGTGGAATCCGACACAAACTCCGTTGTTGGATGAAGATTTACCAATATCGCTTGCCCGGTTGAATGTCCGAAAGTTGTAGCCATTAATCGAATAACGTTTCCAAGTTTTGACTTGACGAGAAGGACCACTTGCCAAAGCTTTTAGCAAATCATCATTCAACAATGATGCTTGTTGTCCAAACCATTTGGTAAATTCATGTTCATGTTTATTCCAAATATCTGTCGAGGTCAATTGAGGCTGTTGAACACGAATAAATTGCTCGAACAATCTAAGAATGAATCATTTTGTCAGTTAATGTATATTTGTTCAGAAAAAACTGTTAAGCATTGTATATATGTAGTAATGAGGTACTTACAGTTCATACGGTTTCATGATTTCGCAGTTAGACAATACGTACTTGTGCACAAAGTCATATTCTTTATTATCCAAGAACCTCGTCTTGCACTTCCCAGTTGTTGTACCATTATGATCACGGAATAACTCGTAAATCAAACGATTGTTGATGCCGAAGTCTCACCAACAAAGAAGATTCTTTGCTTTTGTTTCAATATGATCATCGTAATACATAGAATGTAAGTTTGAAATCTCTTCCAACAAATACGCATTGCATATTGATCCTCTACTAAAGCTTTGTTACCAATCTTTTGTTTTAAGTGATTCAAAACCTTTCGAATGGATACATCCATCGATATTGCACGGGATCACCAACTCTGACCTCATACGGCAAGTGTACCGGTAAATGCTCCATCGAGTTAAAAAACGCTGGAGGCAAAATCTTCTCTAACTTGCAAATAATCTCAGCAATGTTATTCTCTAAACGAATCACGTCTTCTATTTTTAGGGTAGCAGCACACAAGTCTCGAAAGAATTGACTTATCTCAGTCAATGCATTCCATTCATTTTTCGGAATCAATTCTCGATGGGCAACTGGCAACAAACGTTCCATAAAAACGTGACAATCATGGCTTTTCAAACCACGTAGAATGTATTGATCATGATCTACGCACCTACTCAGGTCTGAAGCATAACCGTCAGGGAATTTCAACTTGGTGACCCATTCACACAACACTTTTCTTTTCGCTTGTCAAGAACAAGTGTACAATCGGGCGCTTCGCAAAGCTCTTTCAAATCTTTAGCGATTTTGGACCACAAGCGCCTTCTTGCCTTTAACGCCCATAACCGTGTCAATCAGTTTTTCAAAGAAGTTTTCTCAATATGCATCACATCCAGGCAATGTCGAGCGAAGAATGTTTTCCAATACGGAAGATCCCAAAAATGCTTCTTTTCCACCAACCATTCTTGGAGTTTTTAAGCCGTTTCAAGTCCGAATCTGAGCCATCAATGATGCTTGGTAGGTGTTGTACAAATTCCCATACCTCCTCACCACTCAATCTACGGGGTGGAGTCGCGTGTTCATACTGCTTGGACTTCAAAAACCTTTATCGGTCACGAAAAATATGGTCTTCGAGGAGAAATCGCGATGACAATCAAACCAAGTGCATTTACCACTATGTTTGAGCCGAACGACTTGTTTCCATCACCACAATAGGGACAAGCTTTCACACCACCGTAGTCCACCCGGATAACATGCCATACGCAGAAAATCATTGATAGTCCACATTAGTGCAAATTTCATATGAAAATTCTGCTTTTGTGGATACATCGTAAGTAAACAACCCTGCTTTCCCACAAACGCTTCAACTCCTTAATCAATGGTTGCAAATAAACATCGAGGTTTCCTTCGGATTTTTCGGCCCGGTACAAGCAATCGATAAGAATATAAATCGTCTTTTCATGCACAAATCAGGCGGAAGATTGTATGGTGTAACCATGATCGCCAAAGAAGAGTAGTTCTTCCCAAAATTACCAAAAGGTGCAAAACCGTCAGTGCAAAGTCCTAACCGCACATTTCTAGGCTCCTTAGCAAACTCATGGTGCATTTGGTCAAAATGCTTCCAAGCTTCAGCGTCACTTGGGTGGGCCATTATACCGCTTGTCCTGGGGTTTTCCGCGTGCCACCTCATTTCCTTGCCTATATGTTTCGTGGCGTACAACCTTTGGAGTCTAGGTCCAATCGGGAAATAAGTCATCACTTTGTTAGGCACACGTTGACCTCTTGGCGTTCGTTTCGGTTTATATCGATCAAGGTCACACTTCCGACACTTGTCCAGTTCGCGTCCCCTCCTCCCAAAATAACATACACCCCGCGGGACACACGTGTATTTTCTCATGGGGTAGCTCTAATGCCTTTAACAACTTTTTGGTTTGATAGAAGTTCGAGGTCATTAAGTTATTCTTCGGAAGAATATCTCCTATCAAACCGGTAACCCCGTCAACGCATTTGTGAGAGAGGTTGTGATCACATTTCAAAGTGAGCAACCTAGAAGCCGCTGCGATGCGGAGACACTACTTCCATCACATACAGAGTTCCTCTGCGTTTTTCAAATTTCAAAAACGATGCAACTTCAGGGTTTGGTGTCTCATTGTTCTCCTCTTGGTTAAGAAATTCTTCTCTTACGTGATCAATCCTATCACGTAATGCGTCATTAACCATGTCCCGATAAGGGTTCACATTCCGTTCTTCTTTGAACGTTGATCGAATGGGAAACTCTTCACCATGACACACCCAATCATAGTAGTTTGCGCAAAACCCATATTTAGTTAAATGTAATCTCACGTCATGTTCGATTGAAAATTTAGTGTTCTTACACTTACTACATGGACACTTCATCATTCCATTATTTGCCCGAAACGAATCTAACTGCTTTGCATGTTTTATGAATTCCTCCACACCATTCACAAATACCGGGTTAAATTTCTTGTTAGCATCCAACCTCTCGTACATCCAACTCCGTTCTATTCTCTTCATTTTCAATCCTACACATCATATCATACAAAATATGAGACTAACAATAGTCTTTGAAGGTTGTCTCAACACTTTTGCAAACTCAGGTTTTACTCAACTTACTATGAAACTAACAACACTATAACCTAAATTTTCGATTCATGGTCAAAGGTTCGACGTCAAAATAATTCGGAGGCTTTGCCGGATAACAAAGTACCCCCCAGTACCATTTTCCAAACGGGTAGGAACAGCACCCTTTTCAACAAACCAATTCAACCACATACTTATCATCATTTTCAACCAACATCCGGAACTACCCCTACCGCGTCTACCTCTACCTCTACCTCTACCTGACATCTATTTGACACAGAAAATGACGTTTATACTAATCTAAATGCAATTATAATAAAAAGGCGTTTATACTAATTAATAATATGTGCAAGGAAAGCGAGATTTTCTCAGAGATCTCGTAATTACGGGGTTTGCAATAGATCCCCAACTATTGAGATTTACAAGAGCACCTCTAACTACACCGACCTCAAGCAATTTCTTTGTTTGCTAAGCCGAGTAACTACAACACCTTCTTCGAAAACTGTAAAAAAGTGCAGCAAAGTAAGTGGATAAAATTTCTTTTCTCATTACAATATCAAAGCTAGTTCATTCGATTTGTGTTTTTTTAATTAATGAATTTCCTGCTAGTTCATAGTGGTGTTACCTAATGGTTTACATAATACATACCACTTTTATTGCACTAATTTGACAAAAATATGTGAGTATATTGGTTTTGATGATAACAACACATGATCACATTGGATCAATTGTGTGTATGTGTGAAAAGGCATGATTTCAACTCAAACATCACATAAGGCTAGAAATGGTAAGCCTCACTTGAAATGCATGATCACAAATCATGAGCTTAAATTGAGAATGTGATAGGGGCAAAATGGGAAAGGTGACCAAAGAGTTGACCTTAAGGGTAAATGGACATTTGACCTCAACTTACATTGTAACAACCTAAAATTGATCCAAAACACATTAGGTTGGTATGAGAATCATCATAGGGTCAAATCAGGTGAAAGTAGGTCAAAAGGGCAAGTTGGGAATTTTGGGGAAATGGTCCAAACTCACCTGAATGATGTGAAACATGTTTAATTATATTAATACACTTAGAATTGACCCTAATCATGCTTTAATTTGTTCAATTTGATCAAAATTGAATTAGGTCAAAATTAGGGTTCATGTGATAAAAATCTGCTTGAATTTTTCTAAGTGTTGGACTGTTTTTCACCCATGTTCACACCCCCATAACTTGCTCAATATTGAACCAAATTGCATGATCTTTATATGGTTGGAAATCTCATAATTCAAGCTACAAAACGAATATATAATATCTCATTTTCATGCAACACAGAGCACACACCATGCTTTGAACAAAAACGCATCATTGTGAAAGTCTGTGTTACAGCTTTCGATGTGCTGATGTGTCACACTTTTGAGTACCCTATACTACTTGCAATGAGTTGAATTTTTATATGTTATATATTGCATATAGGGGTACATTTTGTCTCAAGAAACTTTTGTGATTTAAGGTCTTTATCATAGCTAAAAGTTGACTACAAAATGCTTCAATAAACTGTCTGTCATGCTACATATATTACATACTACATAATAATGCTACATACCGAAAAAAAAAAAAAAAAATATTACATACTACATAATAATGCTACATATACATACATACATATATTACATACTACATATACATACATACATATATATATACTACATATAAAAAAAAGATATAAAAATACATACTACATATACATACATAAATGCTACATAAAACTAAAAAAAAAAATAAAAATATACATACATAAATACGCCATGGGGGAGGGGGGGGGGGGGATCGGGTCCAGGGAGAGGGGGAGAGAGGGGGAGGGAAGAGTTTACCTTGTGGTGGGCTGCGGCGGTGGTGGTTCGGAGGTGGCCGGAAACAGTTCAGCAGTTGGGAGGCGGCGGAGAGGAGAAGAGAGGAGAGAAAAGAGAAATGAGGAAGAAAAGGGGGAAATGCGACTCATATCCGCCGTTTTATGACGGACATTAATGTCCGTCGCAACTTAACCCTACTCCGTCGCAAATTTATAATTTGAACAATAAAATAATTAATAAAATTGTATAAAATTTTATACAATTTTCCGTCATAAAAATACGAATAACTCCGTCGCAAGAAGAGGGGGCATTTTGCGACGGAATTTAATTTCGTCGCAAAGTTTATCAAAAATCCAGATTAATAAAATAATTAATGAAAATTTATTTAAATAGTCCGTCGCAAATTATTAAAATGTCCGTCGCAAAATTGCCCGCCAAATGGTAAAATCGATCCCGCCAAGTGTCCGTCGCTAACAATAAAACATCCGTCATAACGTAAATTTGCGACGGAAGTATGGTCCGTCGCAAAAATTCCGTCGCAAAAACGCTGTTTTTTTGTAGTGAACTAGGTAAAGAAATCAAAACACTTCGATCCGATCGAGGTGGAGAATACCTAGATGGAGAGTTTCAAGACTATCTGAAGGAGAATGGGATTCTACCTGAATGGACCCCTCCCGGGACGCCACAAATGAATGGCGTGTCTGAAAGGAGGAACCGCACCTTGTTAGACATGGTACGATCCATGATGAGCTATGCAGTTTCTTCCAAAATCGTTTTGGGGGTATGCTCTAGAAACCGCATCCTATACACTGAACCGAGTTCCATCAAAGACGGTTGATTCTACACCATACGAGGTATGGGCCAAGAAGAAACCAAATCTGGCATATCTTAAACCTTGGGGTTGTCCAACTTATGTGAAACGGATGATGCCCGACAAATTAGAGGCCGATCCAACAAATGTCTGCTTTTGTGGGATATCCTAGAAAACTAGAGGATACCAATTTTACCATCCCGAGGAACAAAAGGTGTTTGTTGCCGGGGATCGCCACTTTCGGAGAATGAGTTTATTCGGATAGGGTCGGTGGGAGTAAGATTGATCTTGAAGAAATTCGAGAACCACTTACGGATAACAATCGATTGATGGAAGTAGAGGACTTGCCACACGCAGATGTGACACCAAATTTCTACCGTGGACACACTAGCACTTCACAGATGCACCGAGGAACGCCGTGAACTCGAAAGGTATCTTGGCGTGTATCTCATGGAAGATGAGGACCCTAGAACTTATGAGGAAGTTCTATTAAGGCATGACAAAGAGAAATGGCTGGAAGCCATGAATTACGAAATGGAATCCATGAAAGACAACCAGTTTTGGAACTTAGTTGATCCACCTGAGGAAATAGTTCCCATAGGGTGTAAATGGGTCTTTAAGAGAAAGACCGACATGGACGATAACGTGACTACCTACAAGGCTAGGTTAGTGGAAAAAGGTTATAAGCAAAGACAAGGAGTTGACTATGATGAAACCTTCTCGCTTTGTTGCCATGTTAAAATCCATTAGAATTTTGCTCGCTATTGCGGCATACCATGATTACGAAATCGGCGATGGATGTGAAAACAGCTTTTCCTTAACGGGAACCTGGTCTGAGGAAGTGTATATGACACGACTGAGGATTCACAACCAATGACGCCAGGATGGTGTGTAAACTGCAAAGATCCATTTATGGATTAAAGCAAGCTTCTCGGAGTTGGAATCTTTGCTTTGATGACATAATCAAACAGCTTTGATTTCATCAAGAACGAAGATGAGCCCTGTGTTTACAAGAAGGTTAGTGGGAGTGCCATTGTGTTCTTAGTGCTTTATGTAGATGACATATTGCTCATAGGGAATGATGTGCCTATGTTACAATCACAAAGCTTGGTTATCCAAGAACTTCTCAATGAAGGACATGGGTGAAGCGAACTGTATTCTAGAATAAAGATCTATAGAGATAGATCTAAAAGGTTGCTTGGTCTATCGCATGATCACCTATATAGACAAGATCTTTGAAGAGATTCGACATGGAGCGATCAAGAAAGGATTGCTGCCCATGTCACATGGGGTCTACTCAGTAGAAAGGAACGAGTCCTAAGACAGAGAGGAGGAAAGGGCACAAATGAGTAAAGTCCCTTATGCTTCGCAATCGGGTCTATCATGTATGCCATGCTATGCACAAGACCGGATGTCTCGTACCCTCTTAGTATGACTAGTAGGTACCAAATCCGATCCAGGTGATGGTCACCGGATTGTCGCTCAAGAATATCCTTAAGTACTTGAGACGTCTTCAGGATATGCTCCTGGTTTTCGGAATGATGATTTAGTATTACGAGGTTACACGGATGCCGCCTTTCAAACCGACAAGGATGACTTTAAGTCACAATCTGGATTTGTTTTCACGCTTAACGGCGGAGCAAAGTGGTGGAAGATTTCCAAGCCAGGAGAGACTCATCAGTAGACTCTACAACGGAAGCCGAATACATAGCAGCCTCGGAGGCGGCAAAGGAAGCGATTTGGATGAAGAAGTTCATTCTTGAACTTGGTGTGGTTCCTCCATTGAAGGTCCAATACCTCTGTCATTCGTGATAATAATGGAGCGATATCTCAATCAAAGGAACCAAGGTCTCATCGTAAGACCAAACATGTGCTACTGGCGCTATCACTTGATTAGAGATATAGAGATAGAGGAGATGTAAAGATAGAGAAAGTCCACATGGATGATAACATAGTGATCCGTTAACCAAGGCATTGTCTCAAGCTAAGCATGAGAAACATGTTCCCTTGCACGGGCTTAGGCATATGGGTGATTGGCTTTAGGCCAAATGGGAGATTGTTGGAAAGGTGTCCTAAACCCAATCGGGTTGGACCGGATCCGACCGGGTCGGGTCGTTTACAGTCTATTTAGTTCATGTAATAACTTTATTATGATTAATAAAAGCACTTATGTTATTATATATTGTTTATCTTCATATTATTTGTTGTGTGTATATAGTAATGTCCCTAGTATCAATCTGTGATAGAGAAACCATGATAGTGATTATGGTTGATGAGATCTCTAATCACTATAACAAGGTTGGTACTAAAATGTCTCTAGTCTTATATATTATCAAATGGGACATTGATAGTATAATCAGACTAGCACATATTGGATGTCTTCTATCTTTTAGAAGATAGGGATAGATCCCGTCTATCGAAGTGTAGAGACACTTAGACTGTACGTGGACGTGTATTAGAGAATGCGTACGTTACACTGACCCACTTACATTAAGTGTCAAACTATGTGGCGGTTGTGTAATTATCCTTTTAACCGGGGTCTTCATGGCATCACGGTGTGGATTTTCATGCTTTGACACTATTGAGATTTCTCCTAACCACGGGGCGATCATGCGGTAGTGATTGGGTATGATGTTGAAGCATGCGGAGTATACATGATTGGTCCTCCGGGAATCGCGTATCCTATGATTGGGATCGAATATCCGAAATGGCCTTCTTATAAGGAATGTCTAGTTCTCGAGAATCTTTGCAAAGTGGGAGTAAATGTGTTATTCCGAGAGAGCATGATATCCAGATTATAAGATACGATCGTTAATGTATTGACACTCGAGATACGATCGTATGGATATTATTACAGTGATAGGATTGTAAGTTACACGGTAACTGCTTCACATGAAAGGTAGTAGTCATTGCTTTTGACTTTTCTGATGATTGGGGGTCACGGTGTGTTGCTAGACGATATCCCGTGATCGTTAGGTATGAAGGGCATTTTAGCTAATTGCACTTTGTGTCTACGGCCAACATATTCAGAAGCCTATCGGGTCACACACATATGAACATCGAGTCGGATTAAAATGCGGTTATAGTTGATAACCAAATAAGGAAAGTTTATCTCTAGACTATAAAGGTTATAGTGGTAAATTAATATGGTGGTATTTATTTATTATGAATAAATAAAATACAAGATATTAATTATATATAAATTAGATTAATTAAAGAATATTCCGGAAGCCAATTTATTGGCATATGGTGCGCCACCTTTAAGTGTATGAGATACACTTGGATTGTGCATTTTAATTAATAAGATTACCATAATATTAATATAAGATATTAATTGATTTTGGAATAATAGATTTATGGTAATAAGATAATTATAATCATTAAAAGATATTGGCAAAATATATTATAATTAAAGAGATAAATCAATCTAGTTGATTTTCCTTATTTTATTAGAAAAAGGTTTTCTTCTCCTCCACACCATATGGGGCGCCCCAACCACTATATATAGGAGGTGGGTGTCAAGCTCTTTTGTACATCACGATTGCAAGAGTTCATAATTCTTGTGTAAAATAGAGAGCCTTCCATAGTGAGTTTGTCAGGGAAGAAAAGGTCCGGTCTAGCAGCCGGAGTTTTTCTGATAGCAATCCAAGGAGGATTCCGGCAAGGGGTTCGTGTGGATTAGCGATAGAGGCCGGACGCGTGGACGGCTTGCTCATTGAACTACTCTCCATTGGCGGTCAAAGCGACGATCTTATAGATCATCTAAGGTATAACCGTCAAACTACTTAACGTGTTTATTGCATTAAACGAAGAACGATCTAGAAAAGGAAATCAAATTTTAAATTTCGCTGCGTTAAACTAGTGATTTCCTAACAATGAGTGGCATGATCTTGAACTTGACTTTGTGAAGAATAGTTGTTTTTAATTAAGTTGTATACTGATCAGAGTGTTGTTATCTTTTCGCCTTTTTGCTCGGGATGATCAAAAGCTAAGTGGGGGTTAGTTGATAATGCCCTAAATGGTACCATTAATTATACCTATTTTCACTCTGAATTTTTCTCAAGAGATGATAGATAGGCTCGTTATTATGTGGAATATGTGTTAAATGCTATGTGTGTATTCTCAGGATCGTAATTCTGCATCTATGTTATTTTCCTGAAGATTTGGTACTGTTTTGTCTCGTTTTGTATGTTTTATAGGATATACCGAATCTGGAGCTTTGGAGAACGGATCTAGACCAAAACAAGCATGTTGGACCAAGTGATTGAAATCCAAGAAGAAGTCTGCTGAAGCAAAAGAGGAAAAGTCGGCCCGGTTTACCGAGGGCTAGGGCCGGTAAACTGAGGACTTGTGGAAAACGAAATTGATTCTACTGTATCTACCAGGTCGGTTAGGGTTTCTATGAGTCATAAGTCGGTCATTGTATCTATATTTAGTTGATTATTACATAGTTCTGAATAAGCTTTTCATATATTATAATACAATCTTCATTACAAGATACAATTTGATGAAATAAAGTTATTCCAAACTTTTGAGGAGTTATTTCTGATCGATAGTTTGGTTCAAATACAGCTACGTTGATCGACAGTTTTAGTTCATTATGCGTATGGCTATTACGGACCAATTAAGGAGGGTAGCTTGCGTATAGATTGTCTACTACCATTGTCGGAGTAGATAGGGTTAGGAGTTGCACCCGTAGCTTTATAATTAAATCAAAACCTCGCTCGATTAATTTAAGGAAATTATGTGGAGGAAGTAAACGTAAAGATTAACTAATCCAATTTAGTATATCGGTGAGAAGAGGGGGAGAAATACCAAGTTTCTTTCATGTTTATTGTTGGTCAAGGACCGCCTCTATGTCGCTCCTTAATTAGATTAGAATCGTTTATAGTTAAAGTTGCATTGTCTCTGTGGGATCGACCTTGACTCGCATTTACTAAACTACGATATATCTAGTATTCTTGCTAGTAATATCGACGTTAGTGACGTACACACGATCAAGTTCGATGACGAGGATATGTGATGAAGATGATGTTTGATGGCATTAATACCATGATGATGCGTCCAGCTTCTTTTATTTCTTGTTGCACTAGCCTTTGTTGTTTATCCTTCTTTAGACAGATGTTTCTCTTTTATTTCTAGACGTTTGTAAAGAAGCTTGTACTTATTTTTAAGACAAGTTTGTTTGGGACATCGTATTTTGTTTTGGTTTTTCGTTGGTGTAAGGACATCTTCTATCTTTAGTATGTTGAGTTCTTTTCATAGTAGCATGTATGGTGTTTCCCGAGTCATTCTTGCTTCCGTTTTGCTTAACTCGTTACGACGTAGTAGAGTTTTATGTATAAAAAGAATTTTATTTTATTTTATACGTACCGAACGTTTCTTTTTCGGATAATAACTTGGTGTCCGGAAACGGGGTGTTATAAATAGTTAATTTACTTTGCTCTCCATAATGCATTTGTGGAAGCATTAATGCGATGTACTTAATGTACTAAGTTGTTCGAAGAAAGTAGGCATTAGGCCATGTATTGAGTTTAACCTAATTTGTGCTTCATTGTATTTCATATGATTTAGTGGGAAATAATATTTTTCTTTTAATCTATAAAAAGTGTAGATGACAGCAAAACAAATTTTTTTTTTTTTTTTGAAACAAAGAACCTTTATTACTCTACATCTGACATACACCAAGACATAGGTGGGCTAAGCCCACCCAATTTTGTTTTTATATTAGGTATATACCACTAATAAAATCCAACCCACCAGTTCAGCCCACCTTAACAAAAAAAATTAATAATAAACATTCCTTTACTCCTTTTCATATTATTTTTTCTAAAATAGAAACCGATTTATGTCTCAAAAAACAAAAATAAAAAAAACTCAAATAACTCGTCGTCGTCCTCCTCAGCGGCAAAGGAGCAGCAACGGTTTTCTTCATTCTTCAATTCTGCGCCAAGAATCAAGGTAATTGTTCAAGATAATCCTAATCTTCTATTCTTCACCAAACTAATTCTGCACGAGAAACAGAACTCACCAATCCTTTGACCTCAATTTCATTTTCTAGGGCTCAATTTATTGAAGTTTTTGATAAGAGGATTTTCTACGGTCCGGTTAAACAAGTAAAAACTCGAAACCTTAGCAAAATCTACTTTCTAACCGGCAGTGGACCGGGTCGATTGCAGGATAGTGCTTGAGGAGTCCGAGGTCGAACCCACAGAGATTGGTTTTGAATACCACAGTTGACTTAGTGCTCAGTTCAGGTCAAACAGATAGATATGAAGTTATACTATTGTATAAAAGAAGGATTACACTACTCGGAATTCTAACAATTAAAAGAGGTATGGCCGAACTACGTTTCAGCGGATTACTTTACCCTCAGAAAGATTGCCCCGGGAATGTGCCTTACTCTACCCTGCCGTCTAACGATAACTCATAGAACAAACCCCGTATTGGAATTGGACTTGATGACTAGGGCGTCAATCTAGTACACGGGTAGGTGTCAAGCTACCTTTCAAGCTCAAAACTTCTACGGTCTCGAAACCCCGTTCCCACACGTCGCCGCAACATACATTTATAAGCTAAGTGTGTGCAATGGTGAACTAGGTGATCAATCTAGCTCAAAAACGATTTAAACAAGTTTCGAGATATGGATTATTAATTAGAACGTTTATTTACGCACTACACTACCTCCCGGCTCATCAATCTAACGGCGTTTCACCCGCCTTCACATAGTTCAACCATACAAGGGATCTAGCTACTTATAATCAAATCTAAGCAATAAAAACGGAAGAAAAACATCACAACAACAATAGAATAACAAAAAGAACATACTTACTTTATTCAACTTGGAGAAGGTACCAAATGTGCTTACAAAAGATCGAATTTTTGCCAAGTGAAAAGTTACGGATCGAAGCTAAAAGTTAGTAGATCAAAGAGAGGATTGAAAGAGGATTCTAATGATATATAACACTTGATCTAACTCTAAAAGATGAAGAAAATCGCCCACAATCTCCAAAACTATCTAATATTATCGCCCCCTCTTCCTCTGCTTGGCTGCTGTGAGAAAATGAGCAGCCTTATATAGAAAAACCTCTGTCCGTCCGGATGCCATCAGTGTCCGGCCGGACTGTTCTTGATTCTCCAGGTGTCCGGACGGATGCATAGATGTCCGTCCGGATGACTTGCTTTTGTCCGTCCGGATACTTCTCTGTCCGTCCGGATGATTCTCTGTCCGTCCGGACGGGTTCTTCATCAAATAATCTTCCAAAAACCAGTGAGTTAGCCGTCCGGACACAACAACTTGTCCGTCCGGACAGCCATTTTGCAGCCCAATTCTTCACTTTTTCACCTCCAACCTCCGTGTTTCGCCTCGGCGGACACGTCCAAACTCATACTTCGCCTTTCGTGCTCTCGAGACACCCTAGTCCTGCATCCATATGAAAACAACACGCAACGCATAACCCCGCAAACTACGGGTGCTCGGGGGAAAACGAGTATAAAATGCTAAAATAAGGTCGAGTTTACGGAAAACCGATACTACTCGCCGTGCAATAAATCCTCATTTAATACTCAAGATAGGTCTAAACTCACCCGAAACATGCCGTAAATGCGATAATCGTAGTGCCGAATCAGATGTAAATGTATCAGAAAGTTGGTTCCTATCACCACCACACACTTAGCCTTTACTCGCCCTCGAGTAAATCAGCGTTCAAACAATACCAAGGAGACAAATTTACGGTACATGCATGTATTTCAAAATATCGAGGTGAAAAGGACTTAGTTAAGTGAATGCATTACTTTGACTCTACTAGATCATGATACGGGGTGAGTGTGTGTTGAATGACGACGACTCATGCTTATCTACGATTTCGGGTTTGGAATACCGGACAATTGACTTTACACAATCCTCGCCTTCCTAGAATCTCCACTAATCGACTAACCAAGGTTAAACACGGTCCAAACAGGACTTGAATGGTTATAACGTTAGGCTAGGTAAATTCGGTTAATCGAAAAGGGTAATTTGGGAAATCTGGACAAAAGAAATACGAGTGAACAAAATCCAAACACGTACCACGCCTTCTTTACCAAACAAATCCACCAAACTCCTTTTTGATCAATTTCAACACTTTGGGGACTATAGGACACTAAGATACCCGAACTCATTACCAAACTCGACTATGTTTCAAGTGTCGTGAGATGAGCTCGAATACTTAGTATCTATCTGACTATCCCAACCCTAACATCATCATTGCTTTAAGCTCATTGTTTTGTTTTTTTTTTCTTTCAACCCTTTATTTCTATATACAGCACAATTATTTGATTTTTTTTTTAAATAAAACCCGAGCATCCAGCCCAAATGAGCTCCTCCTCTCCTTATAGCTCTAAAACTGAAGAAACAACACCCCGACTTAACAAAAAAACATCTCCCCCCACCACACACTTGCCTTGGCAAGTGTGGTTTAACAAAAGACTAAGTCCACTCGTAGGGTCAAATGAAGGGAATGTGACCAAAATAAGGCTCAAGGGTAGGTTTCTGACTAAGTAACGAAACGGCTAATAATGCGAATGGTGGTCAGACCACTCTATCAAGGCTGAGAGGGGCTACAAAGGTCAAAAGTTCGGCTCAGGCTTATTTGGCTAAAGTAGGGTCAAAAAGAACGCCAAAACTGTCATCCCGTGTTCCTACCAAGGCCAATCCTTCTATTTCGCCTCGAAACTAGGGGTACAGGTGTGTAAAGTAATCGTGATAAGCATAACCGTCGTCAAACGTGTACTAAAAAGTGTTCCGTATCATGACAATATAGACTCACTGTGAGACATTCACAAAACTAAAATCCTTTCACCACTCAATTATGACCAACATGCATGTAACGTGGTGTTAAAATCTTGGAAAAATTTTGAAAAACGGCCTAAAAATCGACTCGGAAACGAGTAAAAACCAAGTTTATCACATCACGGCATAATACTTTTACGAACATGCGAATAAGCTAAGTCGTCTCCCCCCTCCCTTTTAAGTGAAGCACCGTCCTCGGTGTGTGAACGAGAAGGAAAAAAAAGAAAGACTTAGCTTATGAGCCCGGCAAAACGGCGCGGTCAAGTCCCGTAACGGTCGTGAAAGTAGTCCATCCCGAAACCCTAATCATTGAAAGCATCCAAGAAATACATGCACGGACATGGTCCGCATGCCAAAACATAAAATATGGGGATTCCGGGTAATAAAAAGAACGACCTCAATCACGTCGAAAAACTTGAACAAGTATGTCACAAAGATAGTCAAATATAATTCAAACATACACAAAAGCAACCAATCCACAAATCCAAGAAAAGTCACAGAAAGTATGAAAAGGTGAAAAAGTAGCAACAAAGTCAACTCAAAACAAGCTAGAAAGCTAGGGGACATGTCCAATAAAAAACAGGGGGTGACAATCTAAGGACCGACGCAAAAGGAACAGCATAAACACTACGCGCTCGTCGATCCTCGGATGTAGGTGGTACTGCGTGCTGCGGCATCTCGTAGACGTAAACGAGAGGAGCCTCGACCAAAACTGAGTGGCTCGAGATGTCGGAGCTGGAGCGATGCGAGAGGGTCGACCTTATCCACTGGGCGACGCAGCACCACTAAAAGCCGTCTCAACCGCATCCTCCTCGAGACAAATCGCTATGGCCTCCTCAGAACCGTGCAAACTCATAAGATCGTTCGCCTAAAGGAAGCTCTGCATAGCCGGTACAAGTGTCCCAAGCGCTGTAAACCCTGAATAATCAGATTCATCTGCACCTCTCGCCGGTCTAACATCCGACGCACCCCATCCATCAACAAATAACGATTACGAGCAAAGCAATGGGGATTGTAGGAATGAAACTCGATGCGCCTCTCTCTCTTGGCTCGGTAACAGGACCCTGAACCCTTGTCTTGTTTCTCTTTTATAACATCTAGGTAATCCGTAGCGACAACCGGAGCCTTGTAAAAAGCAGAAATAGCCTTAGGGGTGAAAGGCACATCCACATTTCTAACTCGAACTATACCCGTGTCTAGGTCCACCTCACTCGAATTGGCCAAAAACTCCCGAGCCAACGTGTAATTCGGTTTCCTCAAATTGAAGTCCGGTATCTTGACAAAATCAACCCACTTCCGCTTTATCAGATTGTCCCTGAAGCTCTTCTCAACCTTCTCCATGTCGACCTCCCTTTCTAGGATCTCTCTCCCCTTGAACCTCATCCTAAAAGCCAGTTCCGCACTATCATTAACGAACCTCTCTCGATAGGGCACAACTCCCCCAGGTGCCTTCCTAGCCGCAGCTTTCAAATCTGAAACTCGAACCCTCTCGGGAGTCACCACTTGACCTCCCGGGGCTGTCCTAACCTCACTAGGCTGCCCAACAGGCCCACTTGCACCCGCAGTCGGTTCAATCGTACTAGACTTGGCCCGTCTCGGGTCTACCAAAGGTATATCCTCATCATCAGAATCATCGTCTGAATCCCCATCAGCCTCATCTACCAAATCTCCATACAAGGGCCGTTTCCTAGCCTCTCTAACAGGTCTACTCTCCTTGTCTCCACCTATGACTAAGGGCTGATTCAACGAATCAACCGGAATATCCTCGAACCTTTTCTTTTTCTGAGGGGGTTCTACAGCCTTCCCTTTACCCTTTCCAGTCGTAAACTTGACTTTAGGAGCCATTCTCACACAACTGAACCACATAAACAACACAATCAACACAATCAACCCAATACCGCAATCCAAACCGTAACCAAGAAAATAACCAAAACCAACAACCAAACCATCCCAAAACAGCCATGCGGACGTACCCACAACACCCAACACCGCCAACAACAACAATGCAACAACCAAAACGAAAAAGAACAAAATCAAGAAAAGCTCGATCGAGGCTCGACTCGAAAAATCGACCCGAGAAAAGTTGAAAAAACTCAAAAAGTTTGTTGATACTTACCAAGATCGGTGTCGAGTGCAATGGTGCGATCGGAATCCCGAACGATCCACGAATGGGCCAAAATCGGATTTTTGTAGCGGAGCCAAACGAAGGTGAAATCCTTGATTCTCCAAAATGAGTGTTTGTTTGATGATTTTGGTTGGAGAATCGAAGAGAGGGAGTAGCAAGGTGATTATAGCAACGAGAATGGGTGAAAACGGTGAAGAAATAAGGATTTGGTGTGTAGGGGAGGAAAAAGGGCGGTTATCGGCTCGTGTGTGTTGAGGAGGGAAATGGAGAAAATGGTGAAGAAATCGGTGGTTATAGGAGGTTCTGAGTGTGTCCGGACGGACAGGAACGAACTATCCGGACGGATGAAAATTCGTCCGACGGACGAGTGCTCGCTTAGACAATAAGAAAACGAGTGATATATCCGGACGGATGGGTGTTTGTGTCCGTCCGGACAAGGGTCAAAACAGGGGTAAAGTGATTTTTTTAGCATGAAGGCCCCTCGGGATCATCCGGATTCAATCCTCAACACCAAAACACAAAGAAAACAAGTTCAAAACCAAAGAAAAACACGAGGAATGATGGGTTGCCTCCCACCGAGCGCCTTTGTTTTATGTCGTTGGCTCAACAAAGTGACTTATACTATATCGGTTTTTTCAAGATTATACTACCGATACGAGCGAGGAAAAACGAGGTGTAGAAAAAGAACGAATGGTGAGTTATAAGGTGAAAATGTCATGCATTGGAGTCCATGACGGGACTAAACACTTGGCTTCCTCTATCTTAGGATCCTCCAAAATCACCACTTCGCGAGCTTCATCAAACGGTAACTTTTCATACTTCTTCAAACGAAGGCCATTTGTGATTGAAGTCCCATGCTTGGGGGTGCTTTATTTCTACAAACCACGAGTCAAAAATCCTCTCAACTGTGTAAGGTCCCACCATCGAGACTTCAACTTTCCCGGAAAAGATGCAAACGAGTATCATACAACGTAACCTCATCTCCTACCTCAAACTTCTTTGGCTTTATCAATTGATCGTGGAGAAGCTTGGTTTTCTCTTTGTATCTTGCCGAACAATCATAGGCTCGTAGTCGAAACTCCTCCAATTCAACTAATCGAGCCTTCCTTCTCTCTCTCACTAAGAGTCTCGTCCATATTTAACTCTTTAATAGCCCAATGCGCTCTATGCTCAACTTCCACTTTGGTAAATGACACGTTTTCCAAAGACAATCATGTACGGCGACATACCAATTGGGGTCTTGAATGCGGTTCTATGAGCCCAAAGAGCGTCATCCAACTTTTTAGACCAACTCTTAGAATTTCTATCAACAGATTCGTTCAAGAATCCTTTTAATACCTCGGTTTGAAACCTCCACTTGGCCACTCGTTTGAGGGTGATAGGCCGTTCCCAACTTATGAGTCACCCCATACTTAAGAAGTAGCTTATCTAGGTCTCTATTCGCAAAATGAGTGCCATTGTCAGAAATGATAGTTTTAGGTACTCCAAACCGTGTGAAAATGAACTTTTTAGAAACTTAATGACCACGTGTGTCATTATTAGTGGGGTTGCAATCGCTTCCACCCACTTCGAGACGTAATCACAGGCTACCAAAATGAACTTGTTGCCAAAAGAAAAAGGATAGGGTCCCACAAAGTCTATTCCCCAAACGTCGAAAACCTCACAAACAATGATAGGGCGTTGAGGCATCTCATTTTTCTTAGAAATTCTCCCCGAACATTGACACGCGTCACAGGTTTTTACATAAGCATAGGCATCCTTGAAAATTGTCGGCCAATATAGCCCGCATTGCAAAACCTTCAATGCGGTCCTTTGTCCCGAGAAATGGCCCCCGGCCTCTCTATCATGGCAAAAGGATAACACGCTCAATCTCTCGCCCTCAGTTATACATCTCCTCGAACGCCATCAAGACACACAATCGAAACAAGTAGGATCCTCCCAAACGAAGTATCTAGCCTCACTCACTAACTTCCTCCTCTCGATTCTCATCTAACTCCGACTCGATAAATCCACTTTCCGGGTAATTCACTATCGGTGCAAACCACGGAGCTCCTCCTTTCCTTTCTTGAGAAAATTCCCTCGTTTTCGGTAACATAGTGTCTACAACAAAAAGTCGCTCATCCGGGAACGAGTCATCTATTTCAACCCTTTCTGATTCGTCACCCTCAACTGGCTCAATCCGACTAAGATGATCGGCTACCACATTCTCACAACCTTTACGGTTTCTAATTTCCACATCGAACTCTTGAAGGAGCAAAATCCATCTCAACAAACGCGGTTTCGCATCCTTCTTAGCAAACAAATATTGCAATGCGGAGTGGTCCGTATGGACAATCACTTTAGACCCCACCAGATAGGATCTAAACTTGTCGAAAGCAAAAACTAATGCCAACAATTCTTTCTCAGTCGTAGTGTAGTTCTGTTGAGCCGGATTCAAAGTGTGACTTGCATAATAAATCGGTCGAAACAACTTATCCACCTTTTGTCCTAACACTGCCCCTACTGCCAAATCGCTAGCATCGCACATGACCTCAAACTCTTGCTCCCAATTTGGAGCTATCAAAATCGGAGCCTCGGTCAAAGCTTTTTAATCCTCTCAAAGCTTCCACACACTCATCATCAAAAGCCACATTTACTCCCTTCTTCAATCTAGAGGTAAGAGGTGTAGCCTTTTGGCAAACTTAGGGATAAATCTACGATAAAACCCCGCGTGCCCCAAGAAAGATCTTAACGTTTTCAAACTAGAAGGCATAGGCAACCTAGAAATAGCATCTACCTTAGCCGTATCAACCTCTATCCCTCAAATTTGAAACCTTATGACCTAGGACAATTCCTCGGTCACCATAAAATGACACTTCTCCCGGGTTCAAAATCAAATCGGTCTCCTCACACCTAGCGAGCACCCTATCTATATTAGTCAAGCATGCATCAAAACTGTCCCCAAAAACTGTAAAATCATCCATAAACACCGCCATACACTTATCAATCAAATCAGCAAAAATGGCAAGCATGCATCTCTGGAATGTCGCGGGTGCATTACACAACCCGAAAGGCATTCTTCGAAATGCAAAGGTGCCATAGGGGCAAGTAAACGTGGTCTTTTCTTGGTCATTGACATCAATGTGAATCTGATAATAACCACTAAATCCATCGAGAAAACAATAAAATGCATGACCAGTAAGCTTATCTAACTCTTGATCAACAAACGGGAGTGGGAAATGATCTTTCCTAGTCTTTTCATTCAACATCGAAAATCAATGCAGACTCGATGACCAAGAATGTAGCGTCATGAAAAAGACTCACCTCGCTCATTTGTTAGCAATCGTAATGCCGCCTTCTTAGGTACCACACTGTGTGGGACTCACCCACTCACTTTATGCGAGATGGGGTAGATGATGCCCAACGTCAACATCTTCACCACTTCCTTTCTTACCACTTCCAATGAAATGCGGGTTCGAGTCTCTTTTGCGGTTGACGCCGGTCTCGCCCCATCCTCGAGGATGATTTTGTGCTTACATATGTCGGCACTAATCCCTTTGATATCCACCATTTTCCATCCAAAAGCTTGTTTCCTCTTCTTCAAGACTTGAACTAGCTTTACTTCCTGCAAGGTCATTAGTGAAGCGTATATAATAACTGAAGTAAATCACTACCTTCAAGGAAAACATATTTGAGGTGTTGAGGAAGCGGTTTCAACTCCAAATCCGTCGGTGGTTCCTCAATGGATGGCCTTGGCATATCCTCCGCGAACCGAGATCCAGCTTCTTAGTCCAAATAGCTTCCATGAACTCTCCCGCCTCGAGATGCATGGCATAAACTCGCATCACCCGTCATCGTCAATCACCTTGCATGATTTCATCAAACATTTCTCCAGTGGTTCCTTGTGCCCTGCAAATTCACATTCTCCAAAACACACGGGTGGATAACATCTATCGAGAAACAATCATTCATCTCATTCTCGGGGTGTTTCATGGTTTTGTAAACATTAATCTTAACACTTTCTTGACCAACTCTTAAAATGATATCCCCTCTTAACGCTATCAAGGTCTCCTAGTATTTAGGAAAGGCCGACCCAACAAAAGAGGTGTCTTAGAATCGAGTCCATATCAAGAACCATGAAATCAACCGAAAACACAAATTTATCAACTTGAACCAACACATCCTCGGCTACTCCTAGCGGTGTCCTAATCGACCTATCCGCCATTTGCAAAGTCATGCCCGTTGGTTCTAATCTCCTAGGCCCAACTTATCATAGATCGACTTTGGCATCAAACTAATCGATGCCCCTAAATCGCAAAGCACATTTTTGAAAACAGTCTCTCCTATGGTTATTGGGATAGTAAAACTGCCCCTATCTTGAATTTTGGGAGGGATTTTATTCTCAAAAATGGCGGAACATTCATAACTCAACTGGACCATCTGTTGCATTTTCTCTTTACTTGAAAGCATATTCTTTAAAAACTTGAAATATGATGGGATGTTAGCAATGATATCCAACATTGGCATGGTCACTTCAAATTTCCTCAACATTTCTAAAAATTTGGCTTGACTTTGGGTCAAGACCTCCTTTTTAGTTGTTTTGGGAGGAAATGGTAAAGTGGTCACGTCAAAACCCGGGGGAGGAGGGGGAATTTTACCTTTACTACCTTTAGGCCTGAGTGGTGGCGATGGCTCTTCTTCCTTTACATCAATGATTATCGTATCCGACTTTGGCTTCGACGCCTCTTCCCACTTTCGCTTGTATTCTTCCACTTCCCTTTCCAACCTCGAGATTCTCTCTTTCTCAGCCCTCTTTTCAACATCCTCATCAAAACCTTCTTGCTCACCCAACGGCCCTTTGTAATCACAAAATTTCTCTTTCTCGGAGTTTGGCGTCATCTTTTCAAGTTTTCGACCTTGTTGATCCGTTTCTTTACCGCTCCGGGTGACTACCGCACAAACATCTTTCGATTCCTTGGGGTTCCTCTCCGTGTTACTAGGCAGCCCCGTACTCAAAGGCGGTTGAGATCTATTCTCGGTCAACTGGCCCATCTGAATCTCCAAATTCCGTATGGCCGCTCTCTGTTCAATCACAAGCTTATTCAACTGATCAAGCCCTTCTTCCGAAGGCTTCCTTTGGCTTCCTGGACTACCCTTGTTGATTATTGGAGCTGTTTTGCTTATGGGCATTCGGATGTTGGTAAGTCTCGGAATTTTGATTCCCGGCTTGTTGAGTATTCTGTTGGTTGCTGCCTTGTTGCCCTTGCTCTCGACTCCCATTATCTCTATTCTGATTATTGCCCCATTGGCTTTGTCGATTCTGACCCCAACTCTGATTACTTGAATTTTGATTTTGGCATTCATAACCTTGGTTGTTGGAGTTTTGATGTTGTCGACCCCAACTACCTTGATTATTCTCTCTCCAACCACCTTGGAAATTCTGAGGGTTCCATTGCTCTCTATTCTGATTCCAACCTCGGTTGCCTTGGCCTTGATTATTTTGGTTCCACCCTCGGTTGCCTCGGTCCCAATTCCCTTGGCCACCTTGATTTCCTTGGTTCCAATTTTGGCCTTGCTGGTTGTTATTCCATGAATTCCCAAAATTCTGGTTCCTCCCATTATTCCCAGAATTGTTGTGATTCCAGTGTCCCGGATTTTATTGATTATGAAAATAAGAATGACAAGTTATAAATTTATAATCCGGTTTCCCCAAGAGAAAGGATCGTAGTATAGCGATGTAAAACCGGAGTCGAACTCAGGGATTCGAGGTTGAGAGGTGGTTCGATTTTGAGTCACAATTGTCACGAGATATGTTACAAATTAAGATTACTGTAATGAGATTAAAAGAGGGCAAACAACGAGTTTCACAATTTAACAAATTATCGTTTTCTAATCATACAAGCATGCAATATCGGGACCAAAGATTAGGATCTCCTAAACCGAATGCAACCCCTAATCTCTTGTGGTGAATGAAACAATCAAAACACAAGGTATAATCTCTCGATTAATTTATCTAAACCGTATTCGATAAACTCTCGTTTTATACTCGAATATTATGGTTCAATTACGTGTTATACTGATTCAATGCATACAATCTCTCGTATGGGAATCCGTAAGCAAAATCTCTCGATCAAGCTATGAACAATAAAATGTAGAACTTGTAATCTAACCTTTGGTTTGAAATACTGCAATGCTTTATATTAGAAAACCCGAAAACCGTCGAATTGCTTCCCCCAATTGCTTGCCCTTGATGAGTTTAGCTATCCATATCACTAGTGCTCATCTTGGGTTGATGAGAATGCACCATAAAATTATGTGTAGAGCAGGAATTTAATAAGGCCAAGATTTGATTTTGGCAATTGTATGAACAACAATGGAGAATTTTGAAGAAATCTATAAGTGTTTGATTATTCAAACTAGAATGGAAATAATACAAAAGTTGTTTGATGGACTAGAACTCTCAAAAGAAAAAGAAAATGTAAAAACAAAGACTCCAAAAATTTCCTGCTCTCCTCTCTCCTTTTTTTCCATGAACCGTCCCCTCTCCCTTTTAAAATGATAAAATGCTATACATTATTATAATATTAATTTCTCTTGATTTGCTCTCAAAAACAGCCCCTTGAATCACTCTCACTTGACTTGGACTAAGCATTGAGTGTCCTTGACTTGCATCCAATGTTTGAATGTATTATGTACCTACAACACACATGAAATATACCAAAGCATAACATATTTCCACAATGATATAAAATAATCATTTAAGCACATAAAATGTGTTATTTGGTAATTAACATTTATAAAACCGTGTTTGCTCAATAAATCATTTTAAGATTCATAATCAATGCAAATTATATTAGTTAGGGTGAAATTATAATATAAAGTATAATAAAGTATCGTATAATTCCACCCTTAACATCCAGCTTCCTTGGTTGTTGTTGCCCTGATTCCAATTCCCTCCAGAATTATTTCCAATGTAATTTACATCATTCGGTTGCATCTCTTCTTCCATGCCAAGTCCCATTGATGATTCAAAATCTTGATAGTATGGTGGAGCTGCGAGCTTGGATTATTACCCCACTGATTGTTTGGATTCGCTGGCCCACCAAAACTCTGCTGTTGCCCAAACTGAGGGTTCTTCCCGGGACTTTGTTGACTACTACCACTCGAGCTTCCCACTCCCAATCTGTTGAGTCGCGGCTACCAACTCTTCCACCACTTGCAGAATCGGTTGTGGTGAGACACACTTGCTATAGGTTGTTGAGGAATCACCGTGGGACCGGCCGTGGTGTCTGTCGAGGTAACTGTTGAGGACAAGCCGACCTACTCGGATTCGAACAAAACTGAGCTGAATGATTACCTCCACATAACTGACAAACCTGTAATGCTTATTCCATTTTCTTCACCTTGGTTTGCAAAGTGCCAACAACTCATTGTGTGCAAATGTCTCTCTTTGTCCAATGTTCTTCAAGTGCCTTGACAGTTTGGTGAGACTCATTCGGGTTGTCTGTCCCTGAACTTGAGACCCATTCATCATCCCTTTCAATTGCATCATTGATATGTTGCATAGCCAACTCGGGATCAATCCTTGTCAAACCCTTTCCACTTGCCGCATCCAAAAGATTTCTATCCGATTTATCCAAGGCTCGATAGATTTTTATGACTTGTTCAACCGTACTCAAATTGTGGGGAGGGCACTTTTTCATCAAAGCTCTGAACCTCTCAACTGTCTCTTTCATAGTCTCTCCTTTTCTCCCACTAAAGTTATGAATTTCACGCTTCAAATCTTCAATCTTTCTTTGCTTTGAGGAAAATACTTTTTCGTAAAAACATCGCCACTTCCGCCCAAGTAGATAGGAGCCATTTGGTAAGGTATTAAACCATGTTTTTGCAGCCCTCTCAAAACAAACTGAAACATCATCAACTTGAGTGCCTCCTCGGTCACTCCATTATACTTCAATGTCGAAATTATTTGTAGGTAATTGTCCAAAAACTCATTAGGATCCTCATTCCTTTGCCCATAGAAAACCGCATTCTCACTGATAAGATTTATGACATTTTGCTTCGGTTCCATGTTGTTAGCATGGACAATGGAATTCTTATTGGATTGTGGCGATCCTTGGTATGGAGTAACCACATAATCTCTCATTTGAAACAAACCCTTGATTGGCGGGTGGGTCATTCTGCTGTCGTTGATTCGCGTTATTCTGATTAGCTTGGAGAAGCTGATTCTGTGCCGCTAATTGTTGAACCAACTGAAGTAAGTGCTGATTGTCCTGACCCAGTGCTTGTTGTTGAAGTTGTACATTTCCTTCCAAGGCGGGATCGAACAAATTCCTCCCATCTGTCCCTTGCAACCAAAGGAGGGTTTCTTTCACGTGGAGGAGGGTGTTTAGATGCCCCAATCCTCCAACTTGAGATGTATCATCACCATTCAACCTATCTCTTCCGCTGGTCGCCATACTTTCTTCCTCTCAAGAAGAATCAAAAGCTTCTTGTCCGTCCACGGTGTCTGAAGCCGAGGCGATTTATCTTTTCCTCAATTGGCTTGCGTGCTATCAATCTCCGGGTAAAAGGCTCTAGAGGAGTCCCAGAACTCCGGGTCATACACTGCAAGTCAAATCAAACAACAAGAAAACAATAAAAGAAAACGACCTAAGCCCAAGCTTTCGGTCAACTTTTGTGATATCAAAGCGTTACCAATCCCGCCAACGGTGCCAACTTGATAAGAGGATTTTCTACGGTCCGGTTAAACAAGTAAAACTCAAACCTTAGCAAAATCTACTTTCTAACCGGCAATGGACCGGGTCGATTGCGAGATAGTGCTTGAGGAGTCCGAGTCGAACCCACAGAGATTGGTTTTGAATACCACAGCTTGACTTAGTGCTCGATTCGAGTCAAGCAGATAGATATGAAGTTATACTATTGTATAAAAGAAGGATTACACTACTCGAATTCTAACAATTAAAAGAGGTATGGCGAACTACGTTTCAAATGATTACTTTACCCTCGTAAAGATTGCCCCGGAATGTGCCTTACTCTACCACCGCCGTCTAACGATAACTCATAGAACAAACCCCGTATTGGAATTGGACTTGATGACTAGGGCGTCAATCTAGTACACGGGTAGGTGTCAAGCTACCTTTCAAGCTCAAAACTTCTACGGTCTCGAAACACCGTTCCCACACGTCGCCGTACCATACATTTATAAGCTAAGTGTGTGCAATGGTGAACTAGGTGATCAATCTAGCTCAAAAACGATTTAAACAAGTTTCGAGATATGGATTATTAACGTTTATTTACGCACTACACTACCTCCCGGCTCATCAATATAACGGCGTTTCACCCGCCTTCACATAGTTCAACCATACAAGGGATCTAGCTACTCATAATCAAATCTAAGCAATAAAAACGGAAGAAAAACATCACAACAACAATAGAATAACAAAAGAACATACTTACTTTATTCAACTTGGAGAAGGTACCAAATGTGCTTACAAAAGATCGCATTTTTGCCAAGTGAAAAGTTACGGATCGAAGCTAAAAGTTAGTAGATCAAAGAGAGGATTGAAAGAGGATTCTAATGATATATAACACTTGATCTAACTCTAAAAGATGAAGAAAATCGCCCACAATCTCCAAAACTATCTAATATTATCGCCTCTTTCCTCTCCTGTCGCTGGCCTTTGTGAGAAAATGAGCAGCCTTATATAGAAAAGCCTATGTCCGTCCGGATGCCATCGATGTCCGGCCGGATCGTTTTGATTCTCAGTGTCCGGACGGATGCATAGATGTCCGTCCGGATGACTTGCTTTTGTCCGTCCGGATACTTGCTCATCTGTCCTGGATGATTCTCTCGTCCGTGCGGGACGGGTTCTTCATCAAATAATCTTCCAAAACCAAAGAGTTAGCCGTCCGGACACAACAACTTGTCCGTCCGGACAGCCATTTTGCAGCCCAATTCTTCACTTTTTCACCTCCAACCTCCGTGTTTACCGACACACGCCCAAACTCATACTTCGCCTTTCGTGCTCTCGAGACACCCTAGTCCTGCATCCATATGAAAACAACACGAAACGCATAACCCCGCAAACTACGGGTGCTCGGGGAAAACGAGTATAAAATGCTAAAATAATGTCGAGTTTACGGAAAACCGATACCACTCGCCGTGCAATAAATCCTCATTTAATACTCAAGATAGTATCTAAACTCACCCGAAACATGCCGAAAATGCGATAATCGTGTCTTTGAATCGTACATAAATGTACTGTAAAGTTGGTTCCTATCAGTTTTCCATTTTGAAAAAATGGGATGGTTTGTGCTATTTGAAAGAAGGGATGGTTTGTGCTATTGCTTGAACAAGTTTGTCCAATTGGAACTTCCGAACTTGTTAATTTCTGAATTCTCGGCTCTTGTAGTGTTGTTTGTTGTGTAGATATTTCTTCATTTCTTAAATTGTTTCCTCAAATTTTTGTTGTTTGTTGTGTTAAAAAAAATGTTGTTTGGTGCAGGCTATAGCAGGCTGCTATTGTTTTAGCTTTTTGATGAATTGGGTAGTAGTATTGCTTACATGGTGTGAGACCGTGAGTGGTGTTTTAGTTGTGTCTAAGCTTTTTGTTAATAGCAAATGAATGATACTGGCTCAGTGGCTCGTTTTTGTGGTGTTGGGTAGTAGTATTATTTATGGTGTTGTTCATATTATGATGAGACATTGGATCAATTTTACTTTTATAGGGCATAAGACATAATGGCACAACAACTTCAAGAACGAAAGAAAGAAAAACGCTTTTCTCGTTCTTTAGAAAAACTGACACATCAAAAAGAAAGTAGCATCTCCTTCAGTTCCTATTGAAGAAATCTCTCCTTCCATTTTTTTCGAATCCCCCTCCTTCCAAGTTACAAAGAGTTGAAAATGATAGTAACCTCGTCGATCTGACTTGTGAGGGATCCCGGATTACGTATTCCAATTTGGAAACATCCTATCAATAAACAAGATGAGATAAGGAGACCTTATATCCAAATGGGTCCATATCAACCACATCTTTCACAATATCCCATGTCTAAGTATGGAAAACAAAATCGTAGTTTTCAATACAATTGGTTCAAAAAAATTCCATGGTTAGAGTACTCTCCTTCAAAAAATGCTGTGTTTTGCTTTCCATGCTTCATTTTCGATGTGAATCCGATGCATCACCATGCATTTACTATTCATGGATTTACAAATTGGAGAAGGGTCAATGATGGTGATAATTGTAGCTTCTTGAAACATGTGGGTGGTCCTAATTCACCACGTAATAATTCTGTGGATTCAGTTCATGCATTAATGAATGTACCTCGACATATTGACATGGTGATAAATAAAGCAAGTGAAGATGATATTAAAAAAAAACCGGCTACGGTTGGGAACGACAGTTGAGGGTATTAATTGGCTTACTTTGCAAGGTTGTGCTTTAAGAGGACATGACGAGTCATTGCATTCAAAAAATCAAGGCAACTTTTTGGAGATGATAAAGTTTATGGGAAAGTTGAGATTAGATATTGGTGTTGTTGTCTTAGGAAACGCTCCTGCAAATGCAAAGTTCACATCTCTCGGGATTCAAAAACAGGTTCTACATATCCTTGCTAATAAAGTAAGAAGAAAGATTCATGACGAAATTGGGGACGCTAAGTTTTGTTGCTTGGTTGATGAATCCAATGATTCGTCTAACAAGAAACAAATGGCTATTGTTGTGAGATTTGTGGATGCTTATGGTTTTGTGTAGGAGCGCTTTCTTGATATTATACATGTTACGGATACAACGACAGTAAATCTTAAAAAAGAGATATGTGATGCTCTTATTCGATCAAATTTAGATGATAATGACTTGCGAGGCCAAGGCTACGATGGTTCTAGCAACATGCGTGGTGCATAGAATGGGTTACAAGCGCTCTTTCTTAGAGATTGTCCATCTGCATATTATGTTCATTGTTTTGCACACCATTTACAACTAGAATTAGTTGCTGCTGCTGAGAAGAACACTTCTATCTATTTATTCTTTTTTAAATTGACCACCATTGTGAATATCATTAAAGCTTCGCCCAAACGTCACAATGAGTTGCAATCAAATCAAGTTAATGAGATTGCAGATTCTATAGCTGCTGCATGCCTGCTGGTGAACGTGAGACTGGTAGAGGGGCCAACCAAATTGGTACATTGCACCGTGCTGGAGCGACTCGGTGGAGTTCGTATTTTGATTCTATTTGTGGTATGATAGATATGTACACATATATTATTATGACACTTGGAACAATTATTGATGATGGGTCATCTCGAGCTGCATGTGGAGAAGCGAGCGGTGCTTTGATCACAATGAGATCATTTGATTTCATATTTATCTTACATACTACGCACAAAATCATGGCAATAACCGAATTACTTTCTAAAGCCTTGCAACAAAAAGATGTTGATATCTTGAGTGTCATGGATGTTGTCTCATCTACCAAAAAACTTCTTGGCTGGCTAAGGGCCGAAGGTTTTGATACGTTGATGGAGGGTGTGATAAAAGTTTGCATAGAAAATAATTTTCCCATTCCGGATATGAGTTCCGGTCATGTAGATGCTCGGGTCGCTCATGTCAAAGAAAGAGGCAATATCACAGTTGAGCATTATTACCATTTTGACATATTTAACAATGCAATTGATTTTCAGCTGCAGGAGTTAAACGACAGATTTAGTGATGAAGCAGTTGAGCTCCTCAAACTAAGTACATCTTTGGATCCAAAGGATGATTTCAAGTCCTTCAACATTGAGAATATATGCACCCTTGCAAAAGATTTTTATCCCAACGACTTCACTGGCCAAGATATTCATTTGCTTAAATCACAATAGGCACATTATGAGTAGGATGCAATTGAAGTGATTCAGAGTATTTAGTATCTAGTCATGTTGACATTTTAAATGAAAAACAAGCTTTTGAATGATGAATTGGGTAGTACCGTAGTAGTAGACATGTCGTATTCAAATTCTATTTTATCATCTTTTGTTCACAACTTGTATCAAATGTTATTTATTGGGTGTTTCTGTGTAATTTTTTCGCTCAAGTGTACTTGAAATAAAAATCGGTACAAAACAACTATCATGAAAAAATTTATTCTAGCCCCCCCGACATAGAAATTCTGGCTCCGCCCTTGCATCCGATAAACAAACGGCCAAAACGTCATCAGCAGGCAAACTACCCCATGTCTCAACAACTAAAGACAAAGCATGCCTAGCTCGAAGATGCGCATGCACATTGCCAATGTGACGAACAAAATAAAAATAAATCAATGTAAAGCTTATAAGTAAAGCTAAGCAGTCCCAAAAGATACACCGAGCGAGAATGTCCGTCATAGGTTGCCGAAGAAGCTGCACATATGCCAGACAATGACTTTTCACCTCCAACCTCCGAATACTTAGGCGTTGCGTCTCTAGAAGAGCCAAGTAAATAGCTTGAAGCACCATATATTCCAGCCAGCCGCCCCCGTCAAAAGGGTAACCCAAAGAAAGAGTGACTGCCCCATCCGCTTCACGGAAGATAAGCCTAATACCCACTCTGTCCTCCCTCACCTCCGCATCAACATTACACTTAACTACCCCTGAGGTGGACGAGCCCACGAGTCCACCAGGTGATGTGATGGCCCATGAGGTGGCTGGTAAATCTCCATAGCCTTTGCATATTCAACTATTGTAGCCAATGAACGCACACACACCGTCGAAACGTAAACAAAAGAACTTTAAATCAACCAATTCCGATATAAGATGAATGATGAAAAGTTATAATATTCAAAGTGATTATAAAAATATTCTTGATGGGAGTTGAGGGTTCATACCGGCATCATTTTGCTCAATTTGGGAGAGAGTTCCGTATAAGAGAAAATAGTTTACTTCCTCCTTTTGTATTTAATCATCATAATTCTTAAAAATAATTTTTTTAGGGAATGAGGGAGAAGGATGAAATATTTCATCAATTGAGTAGAAGGACGCTTTTTGAAACTTTTGCATAAAGGACAAAACTATTTATTCACTCATCAAAAATTCACTTGTGTTCGAATTCACTGCTTAAATTCATCGACAAAATTCACTTATCGAAATTCACTAATTTTCAAAATTCATCGTCGAAATTCACTAATTTTCGGGATTCACTCGTCGAAATTCACCGCCGAAATTCACCGATTTCGGGATTCACTCGGAGATTCACCGATTTTCGGGATTCACTTGTTTGTCCTCCTCGCTATAAAATTATGCAGATTGTCCTTCTCCCTATAAAAAATATGTAGTCATTCCTGTTTACTTAAAAATATTTCATTGTGTCCTTATCCCTAATTTTCCATTTTTTATATGTCGTAGTTTTATTTTCAAATCATTATTTATTTTATTTTTCTACATCTATCATTATTTATTAATGAGTCAGAAATTGAAAAGAACAGTGCATGAATTATATTCAAGAGGTGTTATTGTCATTTTGATGTTAAGTCAAAGCAATAGCTATACTCCTTAATATATGTAGTTTTGACAACTGCGACAGTTAAATAGAAATGGAGGGAGTACACTTTATGGTTATGGTGTGCCTCAAGTATTATTACTCAAAAGGATAATGAAAGAGTTAAGTTACGATGTTTCTGATAATGGGATTTTATAGTATCATACACCTCATTAATCAGTTAAAAGAAGTTGCATGACAGTTACAACAGAATAAACATTTAATTACAATATATATGAACATTCTGTTGAGTCTACACTCAGCTTCCTATCACCTCAGCACTCAACTGTCTATCACACTGAGCTGATAAACACTTAGCACCCCATTTAGCATATACTGTAACACCCATTCAAGCCGAGTGTGGTAAATGAATCAGCTTGCACTCAGCACCTTATGTAGCCACTAGAACTTGGTTTAAATATTTTGGAAATCCCCAACTTGTCTAATAGGTAGAAGAAAAGTGGTGCATTTAAAGCCTTTGTGAGAATATCAACAATCTGCTCTTTGGTATTCATAGGTAGCAGGTTTAATAAGTCCATCTTTGACTTTGTCCCTTACAACATGCAGTCAATTTTAATATGCTTAGTCCTTTCACAGGACACATGATTGTATGTGTTAGGAAAAACAAACCAAGCGATAGCCCTTAACGACGGTAACACAAAATAACAAACAGAAGAAGAAAGATAAAACACCAAATTTACGTGGTTTTCGGAAATATACCGACTAATCCACGGGTGAAAGAGAAATATTACAATAGAGGAGGATTACAAAAGATACAACTCTCCTGAAGCCTAAAAACAATAGCCGAAATAGCTAAGACAATTGAAAGTTTATCTCGATTTTGGTACATCATAATAAAACACCCAAAGGTGATTTAAATATCTAACATAAGTCGGCTAAAGCCAACTTACTACCGATGTGGGAAATCAAATTTGTTATCAAATATCATAATTGGGCTTTTGACCCACTAAACTAATAAACCTCCACCTTGGAACAATGACCCCCATCCAGAAATAATAATACTACTCTTTCTCCACAAACTTCAAAGTCTTCAAACCATGCCAAATAAGTCCAAACACTGCTTGAACTCAACAAATGGACGATGCTTCGTAATGTCTAATTCTGAACGGGATGACATAGGGATTGTGGAATTTCCAATAGCTGTGGATCCTTGCAAAACATACAAACCACCAGACCTGCAAGCTTTCATAACAATAAGAGAACCTTTAATTAGCTTCAGAACTCCACCTTCAGTCGTGTGCCTAAATGCAAGAGTCTCAAGTGTGCCCAAAGACATGAGATTTTTCTTCAAATCTAGAACATGTCTGACTTTCTTAAGTGTTCTGAAAACACCATCATGGGACTTGATTCAACCGTACCAATGCCAGCAACCTTGCAAACTGCGCCATTGCCCAATGAAACAACTCCACCTTGAACTGAATCATACGTGGAAACCAATCCCTATTGGGACACATATGATACGTGCAACCAGAATCCAAGATCCACTCATCAACAGACTTTAATTTATCATCAGCAAAGAAAATATCTCCATCACTCTCATCTTCTACGAAACTGGCCTGAGTAGACTCTTTACCACGCCCTTTCTTACGCTTTTCTTTGTTCTTTGATGAGAGTGAACTTCACTATGCTACGGGGCATGTTTTAACCCCCATTTACGGCACTTTTGGCTTATATTGGGTAGTTTTAGACCATTTATAGGGCAAAATGCACTGCACGCTCACTTTGAGGTAAACCGTCAAATAGATGGAAAACTTCACCATTTTACGGTATTTTGACCCTTTTCGAGCCCCAGTTATCTTGTGGAGTTATGCCCGGTATGTGTTTGAATGTTGTGAAAGCATACAAGGAATGAGGATTAGAGTAGCATAACAGAAGCCCGGGGATGGAAATGGATCAAAAGTAGTTGGTGTTTTCACCTTACGTTCACTTAATCTGTGATTTGATCCCAGATACAAAGATTTTATGGACTTGTAGTCTTCATGAAAGGTGTAGATAATTGAATGAGATTTCCAGTGCATTTTGAATCACTCAAATCGGAACTCTACACACAAAGATTTTGCCAAATTACTGAAGGCCGTCAATGTTGAATACTTTAACACGGCAATACGCACGCATTCACTCGAATGCGTACGCATTGCTGGAACAGAATGTGCAGATTTGGGGCATTATGAGCAATGCGTACGCATTCGAGTGAATGCGTACGCATGTTCTTGGGCACCTATATATACATTTTTACACAGATTTTTCAGCATTCTTCATCCTCCCAAACCCTAACTATTAGATTAGTTTCGACCCCTTCCTCTTTTTCTCCAGTAAACTCATTTCTACATCAAATCCTCTTGGATTAAACTTAATTTAGCCTATATTGTTAGCTCAACTCTTGGATTTTGGTATTTTGGTGTCTTCTTCTTCCCCAAATTGACATGGGTGTGGATGAAGTTTGAAGAAACATCATCTTCCTCTTATTTTGGTAATCAATCTGGTTTCTTTTCTTGCTTTATGGCTTTAATCTCTTCCTTGATTGTTATTTCTTGTTTTGTGATTAGTAGCTAAACATATCATAGCTAAATCATGTGAAAATTGAAGAATCCCCCTCTAATTGATGAAATTGGGAATGGGTAGTGCTCAGTTGTTGTTATTTTGACGAATTTGTGTCTTAAAACTTGTTTTAATGCTTGAATTAGCTTGATCACCTAGTTCATGAACTCACACACCACTTTTATAAATGTATGTTGTGAAGGGGTGTGGAAAAGGGGTTTTAAGATCTTTTCTTATAATTGGCTGAGTTGTTTAGATTCGATTAGGTGACGAGGTTTGTCGGTTGATAATCAAGCATCTCTAGAGCTTTTATCTTGTTTCGGTCAGTTAAATCCTTAAATGCGGACTATTGAACCGGGCAAAGGGTACTAGGTTGTTGTATGGCGTCTAGCACCACTTTAGGAGTTTGCACCCATGAATGTGTCGATGTAAACGTAATGTTGGTTGAGCCCATTCCCGAATAATCAATTACAGGGGCGAAAGTATTCAATTGGATCATGGTTTGGCTATGTCTCTCTCTATATCTGTTTATATCTAGTTTACATATCGTTGTAGTATAATTACCGTGAACAAACCTTGATTAGCCTAAACTAAGTACGACAACGACTTTGGTACTCAATTGATTCCTCGTGGGATACGACCTTGCTCACCTCTATAGTACTTCTGACCCGGTACTCTGCCGGTTAAGATTGGTCGTAACTATTTTGGTCATCAAGTTTTTCTGGCGCCGTTGCCGGGGAATCATATCGATATCTCATAAGTCGTTTGAAGACTTAGGCTTAGGTTTTTTTTTTCCTTTTTTCTTTTCTTTTCTTATTTTTTTTCTTGATGTTGGATTTTTGTTGAAGAGTCACACCACCTATTGCGGTGGTGGTGGTGACTAGATACAGTGATTGTGTTCTTGTTTTTCCCATGAATCGTAGTGTATGGATCCGTATGGCTATGAGGGCTCTCCCCTACTCATTTGGAGGATTTAATTTTGGTGGTATGGGTTTTTGAGCCCGACCATATTATCAGTTCAACCCATACACATCACCCTACAACAATGAGTGGGTGGGGGGGTCATCCAAGTTCTTAGTTTCAACACCCTAGTGCATATTTGCAATATGCTCAACCTCCACAAAAAGCTTCTCCACAAATAGAATCCTTTTGGAGCAAATTAACAAGACTCTACAAGAGCATGGTCGGCAGTTGAGGGATATTAAAATGAATGCTACCACCACTGCTACCACTCTTCAATCAGTAATAAAGAACTTGGAGAACCGGGTAGAGCAATTGATTGAGAAGAGGAAGGTTGAGATGAGTGCTAAAATGATGAAATTTCATTTGCTCCACCGTCGACTCTTGAGGTAATCACCCATCATGAGTGTTATGAAGAAGTTACGAATCATGCTACTAGTGAATCATTCATTCCTTCTCATTTGACCCTTATTGAAAAAATTGTGGGGGTGGACCACATATAATATGTCGATGTTGTGGTTGAGCCAAAATATTATTACTTGGTGTTTGAATCTTTGTTACTTGGCATATGATCTCATTCGGGGAAGTTGAATTCATTGAGTTGCACGGTGAATTTCTTGAACCAATATTGGTGGCGGGGATTGATCCCCTTGTTTGTCTTGCCCTATTGTAAGGTGTGCTCAATTATTTTGATTTTTGTAGGGACACGCAATGGTTTGCTCTCCTTTGGTATAACTATCATTAGTATAGTTGTGGGTAGAATGTCGAACTAAGAACATTAAACTTAGAATGTTTTAGGTAAGGTGTTCTTGTTGTTCTAAATAAAAGTGATGAAAGTTTTTTTTATTGCCATGTTCTTGAGGCTATTGAGCGAAAGATGTGCAATTTTTTTCTTCCATTCCACTCATGATTTGTTGCTTTTCTTTTAGTTTCTTAATAAGTCAAGACAATGACATAAAACAAAGGCGCTTGTGGGAGGCAACCCATTTTTTTCTTTGTTTGGTAATAGTAGGAGTGAGTCGTAGGTAAAAGATTGAAGAATTTTGGCCTAGGAAAAGAGCTCTCTCGAGTGGAAACTTCTTTTGATCCCTTGACCGGACTTGATTGGTATCACTTTGGTCCGTTTGGCCCTTATTTTATGAATGGATGGCGCTTTCTCTTTCTATTATCTTTTCATCTCATGTGATTCGAGTTCGGTACCTTCGGTTATACTATGATAGTGTATGTGACATTGATTCTTTTCCTTATATCTCGTTATCTACAACCTTTTTTGGCACGGTGGCTGTTCCCTGTGCATGCATTTTCGTGTTTCTTGGTTTCATGGCTTTAGGTGTACGAGATGGAGCTTCGTGGATATGTCATATGCACTCATTTGTGTCTTTCTGTCGGGTTAAGCTACGCCTTATTTCTCCTTTATCATTCACACACTGAGGACAGTGTTGCATTTAAGGTGGGGGTGGTAGGCATAGCTATGATATATGCTTTGTTGTTGATTGTAGCCATTGAGTTGTATGCTTATCGTTTGGTCATTACGTTATTTGAGCTATTTTTAAAATTTACCATGGACTTGATGTTGCATTCGTATGTTGAGCCATCACGTTGATAAGATAAACTGTTAGTAAATGTGTAAATGCATGTTACTTGGCTTACTACCTTATCTTGGAGACGGGATTTTCACGCACTTATAGCTTCGATTTCACGAACCATGGTAACTGGTGACCGATTATGGTAGACTTAGCACAATTCGGCTACCTATAACTCATACCATTAACTTCGAGACGAAATAGAAAGGCCACCTTGGTAGAGTTTGGGATGACAGTTCTGGCATTTCTTTGACCTGACTAGAGCCAAAGAGCCATCCTCACATATTCCACAGTAGCCCCCCTAAGCCTTGGTAGGATGGTTAGACCCCTATCCGACACTTAGCCATTCATATTTAACACGTAATTTCCCAACCCTTGTGCCTTATTTGTGGTCTACATTCCCTTGAACACCCTAGGAGTTGAGCTTAATCATTTCATGCTATCACACTTGCGTAAGCAAGTGTGGGGTGGTAAAGCGGAGTGTATGTTGAGAGGAGTTGGTGTTTTTATGAGCTATTTCACAATTTGGGGGGTAGGAGCTCGATTTATTTATTGTGTATGTGATGGCCTTTGACTCAAACCTAATAAAATTCAAGTTTAGGTTGATCAAGTGTGTTCAAGTTTTGATTATGCTGAAACGATATTTAAACTAGAGATAAAGAGAGAGACATAGCCAAATCACGATCCAATTGAATACTTTCGCCCCTCTAATCGATTATTTGGGAATGGAAACTACCAACCAACCATCCTAACACTTATATCGACTCATTCATGGGTGCAAACTCCTAAGATAGTACTACACGCCATGCAACAACCTAGTACCCTTTGCCCAGTTCAACAGTCCACATTTAAGGATTTAACTGACCGGAACAAGATAAACGCTCTAGAGTCGCTCGACTACTCATCCGAAAGAACCTTGTTCCCTAATCAATTTAAACAATTCAGTTGATTATAAGAAACGATCTTAAAACCCATTTTCCCACACCCCTTCGCAACATACATTTATAAAAGTTGTGTGTGACTTCATGAACTAGGTGTACAAGCTAATTGAACGTCCGAACCCTAACTAGTAGATTAGTTTCGAACCCTTCCTCTTTTACTCCCATAAGAACGTCATGCTGAATACTATGTGCCAAAGAACGTCCGAATGCGTACGCATTAACTCGAATGCATACGCATTGCTCAAAATGCCCCAAATATGCACATCTGTTCCAGCAATGCATACGCATTAAAGTGACTGCATGCGCATTGCCCTGTTAAAGTATTCAGCATTGACGTCCTTCAGTAATTTGGCAAAAACTTTGTGTGTAGAGCTCCAATTTGAGTGATTCAAAGTGAGTTGGAATGATCATTCAAATTTCTACAACTTTCATGAAGTCCACAAGTCCAAAATATCTTTGTATCTGGGATAAAATCACAAATTAAGTGAACATATGGTTAAAACAACAACTACTTTTGATCCAATTCCATCCCCGGTCTTCGGTTATGCCACTCTAAGCCTCGTGCCTTGTATCCCAGGCTCATAAGACACCTATTTCCTGTATCACAACATTCAAACACATACCGAGCATAACTCCGCAAGATAAACAGGGCTCGAAAAGGGTCAAAATACCGTAAAATTGTGAGGTTTTCCATCTATTTGACGGTTTACCTCAAAGTGAGTGTGCAATGCATTTTGCCCTATAAATGGTCTAAAACTACCCAATATAAGCCAAAAGTGTCGTAAATAAGGGTTAAAACATGCCCCGGAGCATAGTAAAGTTGACTCTCATCAACCACCCCTCACGTAGCGTTTGCTCACCCTCGAGCAAAATGAGCGTTTTAAAGAATCCAAAGAGTCAACGTTGCACGCGTAGGTCAAGCCAATCACATATCAAAGATGTCCAGAAAGTAAATGAGTAAATGCATGCAAGTTAGCCCTACCTTATCAAGCACACGGGATGTGTGTGTGTGTGTGTGTGAATAGCTTCTCCTACATTTACCACGGCTTACCGGTTTGGATTATGGACGCTAGGTCATTGAGACTACACCATATGCTCATACTTCATAAGCATCTCCACTAATCGAGGCCAAACCGAGGCTAAGCAAGGTCGAGTAGGACTTGCAAGGTTGTAACGTTAGACTAGGGACGGGGCTAACCGAAGGGAATCAAAGGATAAACAAGAAAAATGAAGTACAAGCGAGCTTAACCATGGGGTGTGTCAAAGCATAAAACCATACAAAACGAAGCTCTACCCTTCATTAGGTCAACCAACTATAGAAACATGATTTATAAAGTAAGGCGCTATATGATACCATGTCTCATGTACCATTAGGTAAAAATGAAGAATTAATCATGTTTCTGTTAGATGTAATATCGCCGGATGGATCAAGATCCACCCGATTAGGCAGCGGAATAGTATAGATCTAGATCTAGTCAACCAAAATACATACAATAAATAGATCTAAACCTACAAGGGGGTTTAGATTGTTTACCGGTTTATGGTGTATAAACGCCATGAACAATCGTCAATCTAAGCTACTCGATCCAATGAGATGCCACCGTCTTCCGACGTGTATCTCCAAGCAACACCAAGTGGATGGTGTTTCAAGCCGCCGGACCTCCTTGATATGCTACCGGAATAATCCCGAGGATTATCCCAACCCAAAACCCAAGTATTATAGCCGAAATTCCAAGCTATAATACTTCACAAAATGGCGTGTTGTGTTATATGTCAAAAGGCTTGGGAGAACTCTCTTTATATATGAGAGTAACCCTTGTCCTCCAAGGATTTAATAATTAAGAGATAATTATTAGATTAATCATTATTCCAAATAAAAGATAAATAAAATAATTATCCCAAACAAATTAGGATAAATCATATTATTATCTAATATTCCATGAATTATCAATTAACAAATAAAAAATAAATCACATATTAAATAATTATCCAAGAAATCTAATGCCTTAATAATCATTTAATACATAATGCGCCCCCTTTCCTTAGTAAATAAAGGTCCACGCATTTTTCTGACACATTGGGCCGAGTCCACGAAAAATTTCTTTTCCATGTATTTAATTATCTAGTCCAACTAAACAATTAATCCATATATCAATTAAATAGTCCAATCCAACTATTTAATTATAATTGAGGTGAAACGACGAGAAAACATATGCTATGTTAGGAGCCACGTCGGGGACCATGGACCCATATTCAGTAGCTACTATAAATTAAATAAAATTATTCGTCAGACCGAACAATTATATTCAATCTATTAATTCTGGGATTACACCACCATAAACCCGAAACTGAACTCTGCTGAATATAGATATAAACTTACAATCACCTATGAGTTGATAAGCGTCCACTGATATAATCATTACATACGGATAAATCCTCCATAGACTGTTCACTTCGAATCGGGATATCTCCGTAAACCCTTCTCGAAACATATTATCCTTATTTACCATTAACCCCTTAGTGATCAATTAGTTCACCACTAATACAGTATGAACTAGGCCCATCGATCGCTTTCTGGGTTAACAAATAAGTGGAACTCGTCTCGTCTACTTCCCGAGGAATGAATGGATTCCATATCTATGATAGCACGACTACTCACTCATCCCGCAATAGAGCCAACGAGAAGTGTTGGACCACATACTATGAAGCGATCCTTACTAACACATCAAACCCTACCCTAGTCTAAGCGGCTTGTCTGTGATCACCTCGAGATTGAAATTAATCCATATATGATCATCTTGTGATTCGATAAGACTTCTCGATCACGGAATTATATCGAGAACTCAAATCAAATCGGTCCAAATTTATATGATTATCATCATATATAAATGCCCCACTAGTACTTTATTACCGATAAACCGGATAAGACATCACACACCTAAAGTGTTACGATAGAAAATTAATCATGAGACCCGTGCTGAGTTAATAAACGCTACGGACTAAGTTAATTTTAAGTACATCTCACTAACTCAATCCTCTTGTGTATAGCCATACACTGAGTTATGTGATTACATAAACGAGGTACTTAGGGTTTTCAGTAGTGCATGTCTTAATTATAAGCATACATACATATAATAGGATGAATTATTAATTCTGTCCTAAAACAATTAGATAATTGTCTTTCGGGTACTACTCCTAACAGTTTCTACACTCAAGAACTCATCCCAAGCAACAACATCATAGAATAAATCAATACATGAGTCTTATACACTTGGCTTTCTTTGACTCAACCTTTTATTTATTTGTCATAACTTTTTTTTGTAACTTTCTTTGATTTTTTTATTTTTTTTGAATTTGAACTTGGATTTTTATTAGGTTTGTGTCAAATTCAAAAAAAGTTAAAAATCGACTTAATTTCTTTGTAAGAAATAGTATCCTTACCATAAAGCATTGTTTCCCTAAAATGCTTAATCGAATGTGGAAGTGAACACAATAACAACAGGGCCTGATCCTCATCAATCATAGCATCTATATTACTCAGATCCATAAACATGGAATCCATTTTATATAAGTGTGAGAATATAGTAGACCCTTCAGACATACGAAGCATATACAAACGCTGCTTTAAATAAAGCCTATTCTCAACAGTTTTCTTCATATATAGATTTTAATTTTTCCCACAAATCCTTAGCGGTAACCTCATTGGCTACCTCTCTTAAAACCTCATCAGAAAGACACAAAATGATACCTGACATGGCCTTCTTGTCGAGACCAGCAAACTCCTCATCTGACATTTTCTCTGGCTTTTTCTCCTTCCCAAACAACGCAATATCAAAGCCCTCCTGAATCGGCAAGGCCTCCATCTTCAACTGCCACATCCCAAAGTTGACGTTTCTATCGAACTACTCAAAATAATACTTAGTTATCGTCATGATGGCTAATTGTCAAAAGCTCGGAAAACCACCACAAAAAAACCTCGGCTCGAAAAAACCTCAGATAACCTCGGCTCTGATACTAGTTTGTTTTTTCCTAACAGTATGCAATATGCATAACACTTCCATTATCACAAAACAACACAACAGGGAACTGAACAATAATCTGTAAATCTTGTAGAATGTAATCTACCACTGAATTCCACACATAGCATTGGTCATAGCCATTTACTCAGCTTCTGAAGAACTTCTTTATTATATTGGGACAATCAAGTGGGCTAGTTGACTATGTTTTGGTGAAGTTAGTTGGATTATATAGGTTTATTAGTGTAGATTTTTTTTTGATGCTGGGTGGACTTAGCCCCTGATATTGCTACGTCCATGTAGGGATCTAACCACCCTACAAAAGCTTAGAGACGGAAATGTAGAAATATATATTTGGGTTAACTATCCGACTCTGATCGTGTCAAAGAAACGTCATAAACGTCCTTTCTCACTCAACTAAGAACAACTTTTTAAAGCGAAGAGATGCCATAATATAAATCTAAAAATAATAGAGTTTTGGTAAAACAGATTGTTTGTATCGATATCAAATGGTTACAATATATACACTTACAGAGGATCAATCAGAGATTTACACTAACGAATGTAGTAAATACAATATCAACAAAGAATATTCTAGTAATAAATGATAATATTTTATTACGACCCCTCAAGTTGTGGGTCGGGGGAGGAGACACAACTTGTCACGCCAATTAGAAAAGTCCAACCGAGGCAAGGGTTTCGTGAGAACGTCAGCAATTTGATCACTAGCGGAGACATGTGCAACACGAACAAGTCCTTGATTAACAGAGTCCCGAATGAAGTTATAGTCGATGGCAACGTGTTTCATGCGGGAGTGGAAGACAGGATTGGAGCAAAGTTGAGTGGCACCAAGATTGTCACAGTAAATTGTCGGAGCAACCGCAAGGGAAAGATGAACATCACGGAAGAGATGAAGTAGCCACTGTAATTCAGCAACGGTGTCGGCAACGGCGCGATATTCGGCTTCAGTAGAGGAGCGGGCTACCGTACGTTTCTTTTTCGAACTCCAAGATAGAATATTACGGCCCAAATAAACAATATAGGCCCCGGTGGATGTGTAGTCTGGTCGGTTACCACCCTAGTCGGCATCGGAGAAGGCATGGAGCATGGGGGGAGACTCACGGAAAATGTGAACACCAAGGTCAAGTGTTCCCACCAGATAGCGAAGGAGGCGTTTGACGAAGGACCAGTGAACATCCGTAGGACAGTACATGAACTGGGCCAGCTTATTCACGACAAAGGCAATGTCGGGGCGAGTGAATAATAAATATTGAAGACTGCCAACGACACTGCGAAACTGAGTGGGGTCCGATAGGGGAGTGCCTGACGTGGGTTTTAAGGTGGAGACGTCGGTAGGAAGGGGGGTCGGAACCGAGTTGGCAGCAGTCATATTGGCTTTTGACAAGAGCTCAACCGCATATTTCTTTTGAGACAATAAGATTCCAGCATCTGTGGGGAGAACTTCAATGCCGAGGAAGTAAGAAAGCGGGCCAAGGTCCTTAAGTGAAAAACGAGCACCAAGATCACAGATAATAGACTGGATGAGGGACGAGTCGGAGCCAGTCACAATAAGATCATCAACATAAACAAGGATGAAGACCATGTGCGAAGCTTGTCGTAAGACAAAAAGTGATGCATCCGTTTGAGCATTAATGAAACCCCGAGATAGTAAGAAATGTTTGAGTGCCGAGTACCAAGCCCGAGGAGCCTGCTTTAAGCCATATATAGCTTTATTTAACTTACATACGTGCGTCGGTCGATCCGGATCATGAAAGCCTGGAGGTTGAGCCATGTAAACTGTTTCAGAGAGAGTACCCTGTAAAAAGGCGTTATTCACGTCAAGTTGCCGGAGGGGCCAACCACGAGTAGTGGCAATGGTAAGAATCAAGCGGATGGTGGTCGGCTTAACCACCGGACTAAACGTTTCAAAGTAATCAATACCAGGTCGCTGATGAAAACCTTTGGCCACTAGACGGGCCTTATACCGATCAAGAGAACCATCCGCGTGATATTTTGTGTGAAAAACCCATTTGGACCCCACAAGATTAAAAGACGGATCAGGGGGAACAAGATCCCACGTATGATTTTTAACAAGTGCATCATACTCAATTTGCATGGCATTTTTCCACGGGATGGAGGCAAGGGCTTTGGGGAGTGAGGTGGGTTCTGGCTCGGTTTGGGGCAGATGGGTGAGGAGACTTAATTTTTGAATGGGTTTGTGAATATTTTTTTGGCACGTGTGGTCATCGGGTGGGGGTTGATGGGTGTAGGTTCGGGTGTGGGGTTGGGAGGAGGGTTGGTCTCGGGCAAAGGAGAGGAAGGGAGTGAAGTGGGTGAAGGAGGGGGAAGAGGAGCAGGGGGAGGAGGGGTGGGGATCCAGTCGGATAACGGGGGGGTGGAGGGTGTGTTGTGTGTTGAGTGGATGGATGAGGTGGAAAAAGGAAAAATATTCTCAACGAATTTTACGTGACGGGATGTGTAAATGCGACTAGTAGTGAGGTCGAGACATAGATACGCACTTTGACTGATTGAGTATCCAAGGAACATGCGGCCTTTCGAGCGGGGTTCGAGTTTGTTAGTGGTATAAGGTCGGAGCCAGGGGTAGCAAAGGCAGCCAAAAACACGCAATTTTTCATAATTAGGGGAATGCCCGAATATTTTTTGGAAGGGAGAAATGTTATCGAGGGTGGGGGTTGGGAGACGATAGGTAAACGGCGGTGGCGAAGGCATAGGGCCAGTAGGTAGTTGGCATGGACGCAGTGGATAGTAATGCTAACCCTGTTTCAACAAGATGAAGGTGACGTCGTTCCGAGTATCCGTTGTGTTCAGGTGTGTGTGGTGGGGGTGTAAGGTGTGAAATGCCATGCGTGGAAAAATAAGAACTGAGAGTCATAAATTCGCCGCCATTATCGGAATAGAAAATTTTAATTGAGCATGCAAAATATTTTTCAACAAGAGCTTGAAAGCGAGGGAAGACGTGTGCTACATCCGAATTCCGTGCGAGAGGATAAAACCATATGTACTTGGTGAAATGGTCCACAAAAATAACATAATACTTAGAGTCATCGACTCCATATACTGGAGAAGTCCATACGTCGGAAAAAATAATTTCAAGTGGTCGCTCAGACTTTAAAGTTGACACGCTAAAAGGGAGCTTATGGCTCTTATTCAATAAACAAGCATCACAATGTTTGGAAGCAAAATTATTCAAAAATTGTAAACAAGAAGAAGTAGCAATAGTACGTAAAATAGGAGGGGCGGAATGCCCTAAACGGTGATGCCAAGTATCCTTAGTGGCAGCGGATGTAGCAAAAGCAATGATGGGATTATTGGGCCCGGTGTATAGACCATCTTTAACCGGAGCCGTCAGCAAGCATGTTCTGGAGGGGATATCCTTTACACAAAAATTATCCGGAAAGAATTCAACAGACACATTATTAGTGCGGCAAAATTGAGATATAGACAATAAATTTCTGGAAATGCCAGGCACACATAAAACATTATCAAGCTTAAAATGGCAACTGGAATTGGACGGTGATATAGTCGTGGTGCCAGTGTGAATAATAGAAAGAGAAGTACCGTCACCGATCATGACATCCTCAGACCCATGATAGGGTGAATGGAGTGATAGGTTGGCCAAGTCGTTGGTGATGTGGTGTGACGCTCCGCTATCAAGGAGCCAAGGTTGAGCCGAGGGGGGTGCTCCAGACGAGTTGGCCATGTGAGCCTGAGGATGAGTGGGTCGAGCTGGTCCAGGGTTCTGAGTGGGCTGAGCTGCTCCATTCTGTATCTGCGTAAATTGGTAGTTAGGACACCACCGGGCACTATGTCCTTGAGTGCGACACATTTGGCATTTGCCAAGATATTGTTTGCGTGGAGCACCATTTCTGTTGTTAGAGCCTGAAGGAGGAGTTGAATTTGAGGGACGCCAAGAGTTGCTGGAATTAAACTGCTGTTGTGGTGGTCGATAGGCGGCATGAGCAACGGCGGTACGTAGGGATGGCCGGACGGTGCTGTTGTCGGGAAGCCTCAAAATTGAGCAATTTTTCGTGAAGTTCATTTAAGGGAATGATGGAGTCACGAGCCTGGATTGCGCGAACCAAATCACTATATTCGTCACCAAGATTTTCCAAAATCACATCGAGCAAATCTTCAGGATCCATGGTTGCATCCAGTAGTGCGAGTTCATCAGCTTTGGACCGAATGGCTTGGAGATATTCGGTGATAGAGCAATCACCTTTCACTGTACGACGAAGGGATTGTTTAATTTGCTTAATCCTTCCTCGTGATGGCTTGGCGTAAACATCATGAAGTGTTGTCCAGACGTCGCGGGAAGAAGTTGCTCTTGAGATGGTGGTTGCAACAGCGGTTGAAAGAGAACCGACGAGGGCATTAAGAATGAGCTGATCCTGCCTATACCAATGCTGATAGGCCGGGTTTGCAGTGGTAGAGCCATTAGTGGTGACCGTTTTTGCGGGTGCAGGCTTGGTGCCATTGACGTAGCCAATAAGATCGTAGCCGGTAAGGAGCGATTCGAACTGAATTTTCCATATTTGGAAGTTGTCACCGGTAAGCTTGATGGGTGCTTGGACACCGGAATTCAAGGGTACAAGCTGGGGAAGATTTGCTGTGTTATCGGAGGTGGTGCCGGAGGTGGCTGTGATACCATAATAGAGTTTTGGTAAAACAGATTGTTTGTATTGATATCAAATGGTTACAATATATACACTTACAGAGGATCAATCAGAGATTTACACTATCGAATGTAGTAAATATAATATCAACAAAGAATATTCTAGTAATAAATGATAATATTTTATAATAAATGATAATATTTTATTAAAAAATACTTCTATTCTATCAAAATTATATTATGCAGTCCTAAACATTTTCCCACCTGTATTTCCTTCTTCTCAAAATTGCATATCGAAGGTTTGGGGGTCGCAATCCTTCGTACTACTACATATATTCTTTTATTTCCTTTTATTATTCTTTTTTACGAAGTCGCAACATATCTATTCATTGCGACATTTGTTGGAACCAAGAATATAACAAATAGAATATTTGAATATTTACTTTGTATAAACATTTGTATTAAATATGGTATTCATACCTACTTGATAACTTTTTTTATTGTGAAGAGTATAAACGATTATGATCATAATAGAAAGAAGAATCGAAGTCAATTTGCCTCTTTTGTTCATATAGATATTATTAATGGATAATGATAGAGTTAATATAAAAGAAATACACGATGTCTACACTCAAAATCATTTAACGGTTACGAGTTTTTATTTATTTATTTATTTAGTTTTTTCATATTTCTTTTACGAATGAAAATGTATCGTGAGATGATGATAGTATATAAATGCATAGTGTAGATCTTTTATGGTGACTCTATCATTATTCATTATCAGTATTCATAGTGCAACAACAAAATAACCACAATAAAATTTACAATACTTTTTTGTATAATAGATTATGATATGAGACCTATTAATTATATGGGTCGCATAAAGATGAAGGGTTTAAAAGTGTCTAGTTCCACTTTATTGTGATCATTTTGTTGCGACACATACATTTTTTTTTAATTTAACCCAAGTGTAATTAGATTGTAATAAGAATATAAATAAGTAAATTAATAATTAACATATCGACCAATCCATTGTATTGATATAGTCATAGAAATTTTATCGCATACTTGAAGATATATTTACATGAATTAAAATGAAAGAGTATTAACAATAAAGTGGAACATCTAAAATTTTGTCTCTAAAAACATATAAAATTTATAACAATCATCCACTTTTATAAACCGTATGAAAATTCCTTTAATTAGTGATTATTATTTCTTGTTTGACTATGACATGCCGAACTAGAAGCATAGGCGGATATACCATTTTAGTAAAGGTCCATGACTCGTAAAATATAAGAAACTCTATATTTTATCGTATAAAAATATTTCTGACTTGAAAAATAAAATTTACTCGAAAAATGTTACGGACCTTTCAATAATAATATTTCTGATCCGCCACCGACTGTAAGTTTATGTTGGACCTAAAAGTCGGTTTTCTACACTCAAAATTCATTTAAATTAGCCCTCAGACAGGTTTGTATTAAAAGAATACAGCGAAAAATAATAATTATGAAGGTCAAATATGGGTTAACAAATAATTGAAGGGTTGTTGGTAGAATTTGTACCATATGTCAAACGGGAATTTTATGAGTGATCTTCGATTTTAGTTAACTTTGAGTAAATTGAGAAGAAGAATAATTAAGTTAATGGAAAGATGTTGAGATACAAGATATGTATAATTCGATTTTTCTTGTGAGTTGTGATTACTTGACAGGTTATCTACATACATGTCGGTTTTATTATGAGATAGTGCTTAATGAATAACTTATGGATTGATAATGATTCACCTCTTAGGTTTGTATTTTGTGTCTTGCTTGTTTTCATTCGATTTGTACGATGTTTTGGGAGTTCAGTTTTAATTTGATTTTGTGCTCCAAACAATCTAAAATTAAATTGAGATAGTTGATGTGAATTAATTTTATGACCTTTTAGATATCGAATTACCCCCGAATAAGGGCTTAAATTGTAGTATATGGCGATAAATCACATGTAAAAGATTTTAATTCGATTATTAATTACGTGTGAATATTTAATTATCGTGATTTTATCATTTTTTAACGAATATCTACGTCAAATTGTGTTACTTTGAGTTTCATGGTTTTGACGTAGGATGTGGTGCAATAGAAATTCGATGTGGGGCAGTTTGGGCTTGAGCAGTCGAATGAGCCCAAGATTGAGGCAGCATGAGTCCAGAGCGAGTAGCTGAGCTGTGTCGGACTTCAATTGGGCCGGTTTCCTGAGAGCTGCGGATGGGAAAGAGCCCGTCCTGAAAGACAGAGGGGCACACTGGTACTTTTCGTTATTAGGTCAACCATAGACATTATTGTTGGAGATATCCTATTTTAATGGGTTGAAACGGTCAACTTTAGCGCGATTTTCGGATATGGTCCAGTGTGATTCACCGGGAGCTTATTACGTCTAAAAATTCTACTCACGGAGTAGATAATGTTTGGTTTTGGAATCACTCGATTCGGATATCGGGTGAATAAGAAATTAATGTCTAAAGTTGGTTGAAAATGTCTTGGAGATAAGAGTTGAAAGGATAACCTCAACTCAATCTCCCACATTGGAAATTTGAGAGACTTGAACTCCATATATAAGAGCTAGTGTATGCTCTTATAAATGTGCCCCAGGGGGCAAGGCACTTTTGTGCAGGAGGGAGGACTTAGATAATTCCACACGCGCGCGCGTGCCGCCGCCGCCGGCCAGCCGGCTCGGGTGTTACTTTTAATTTTTGGACAAAATTTCCTTTAGTTAATCGTGAGGCAGTTGGAAGGTTCCAGAATTGTGTGGAACGAATTCTGATTAATTAAGTCGGTCCGGAATTAATTTAATTCAATTAATTTCGAAATTGGGTTATTTTCGGCCAGAAGATAGCTTTTCTTGAGGGAAACGTTTAAATCATCTAACCAATCAGAATTCAGAAAACACGTCATCCGACCAATCAGAATTGTGGAAATTGTTGGCCAATTTTAATAAAAAAATTCAGCCCTAATTTCTTTTCCAAGGGGAAAAGTTGGCCGACTTTGATGATGTGTTCTGGCCAATCACATTCAAGCATTGACTCCTCCTCTCCATTATATAAAGAACCACAAGGATGAAGGTTAGAGTATTCAGTTTTCTCTTGTGTCTTCCACTACATACTATCAAACATATAGTTCTAGTTCTTGAGTCGAAGAGAAGTCGGAGCACGTTGTAAGTTCGCCGGAGCATGGATTGTTGAAGTGCCTCTCAATCCAAGACGTAAGCCGTTGTATCTTGGGAGGCAATTGCTACTACCGTGGGCACCATACCGGAGCAATCTATCTTAAAGAAAGAGTTTCATAACTCGCCTCGGTTTGTCTTTATTTCTGCATTGTACTTCAATTTTCTATTGCTTTAAGTTAGATCTGTATTGTGTTTCATTAGATCTATAATATAGTTCTGTTAATTTATTAGATCTACATTGTATTAGCATTAATTTATTAGATCTACGCAATAAAATAAGATTTTATATTCGAGGTCTATTTTCTGCATTTAATAATCCGTAATTATATCCGTGAATTACGGATCTGTTCCGTAAATCACTACCACACACAACACTTATTTCAAACAATTAGAATAAGGTGAAATTCGATTGTATTCAGTACAGTTGTACAACATACAAAATTTCTTAGTATTTTCATAATAATAGTTCGAGTTTGATATCTTGTTCGAGGAGTATTATTGCGTTTTCATGTTCTTGCGATTGGTGATTCATTGTGAAGGCGTTAGCTTGGAGAATTGGTTGCGTTTTTGGCGTAATTATGTTAACTAGTTCTTCGAAGGTTACTAAATTAGTTATTGAATAATTATCGTTGCAAGCATGTTAGGCTAGAATATTTGTAGATTGAATCGTACTATGTTAATTCAAACCTAATCTAAGTTTTATATCGATTCATACATGGATGGAACGCCCAAACTCAAGGAAAATGCTTCGCCATGGATGCTTTCCTGACAGTCTATATCGAGAAATTTCATAACTGAATTATTATCAACGGGCCGAACTGTCTCGGATTACTTTTATTGTGTGGCTTTAATTTATACTTGTCTTGAAATTGATCACTTCATTGCAAGTTGGTCGTAAATTATTTTCGAAGGAACTTAGGTTGAAGAAAGTAATTAGGACACGGGGCATATATATCACTATAGTTAGTCGGGCCGAACACGGTGATTACGTAACGAGTATAACGGTATTTATCGGTATATCTTCATGAATTCGTGCTTAATTTGTTATAGCCCGAGCACGGTAGACGTTTAATTTAGACATATGGTTCTAGAGTCCGAACACAATCTAGTAACAAATTTAGAGAAATACACCACTAATTGATTTGGTAGTATCATGTGTAGTATCATGTTAAAATTGTACGGATCAATATTTGATGACAAACTAGGTAAGAATTAACTTGCATGATTCTATCTACTTTCTCTTACGTGGGTTAAACTCGTGTGTTTGCTCGTAATTCTCACATTATTTTTTCCCGCACTATTTTGGTCAAAGACCACACCTCTTCCTTAATATAAAGTTAGTAACTAGGTTTATGTTTTTATAGAACGAGTCCCTGTGCGATCGATCTTGCTCCCGAATTGAGCTATACTGCAGTTGACCTAGTCCGCTTACTAGTGTATGTTAGACATAATGACATAATATTCTAGATATAGAAAATTAGGAAAATAATTGATTGTAATCAATCTCATTATGGTTATTATTATGTTCACATTATGACTATTAGTATAAATAGTCTACTATTGTATTCAATCAAAGCAACGCAATACAATATCTTTTTCTATTATTCGGTTATGGTATCAGAGCTATGAGACCAACGTCATTTAGATCCTGAGCAAACTTTCAAGAATCCGTTCGGGTGGGGGTTCGTTACACTAATCTATACGAATCCTCACCCCTCCGTTCTTAAGTTTTTTTCTTTTATTTCTCTTTTCTTCTCGAATTTCTTTTCCTGCTTGTTTTTCGGCCGGTCATTTTTCTATCTCACAACTCACCTCTAAAAATCAAGACTTTAATTTCTTTTACCACTATCTTTGCTTTCTTATTTCACAAGTCCCACTTCCTCATCTCTACTTCGCTTTATTTCTCGCTTTTTTTTTTTTTTTCTTTCTTTTTTTTTCAAATTCATACATCCACATGCATATTAATGAGATTCATGGACATGGTAATCTATTGCACCACCAACACCATGGCGGCTTTTCTTTCCGTGGCCCACCCTCCTCCCACCACCCCTCTTCTATTATTATTGTTATTATTATATTAATATCAAAATAAAAAATTTAAAAAAAAATAATTTTTTTTTTGTCATTATTGTCGATCCAACCCCGTCAACACCTAGTTCATTTTGTTTAACGGTGATGGTCTCCCAATCACTTTCTTTTTCTAAGCCCATTTCTTTCTCATGGTCAAATTCAATTGTTTCTTGTTTCATCGGCAGTTCGACTTTTCACTCACTTGATTTGCTCTATCATTTTTTATTTTAGGGTATATCCCTCAATTTATTGTTTTTTTTAAGGGTAAATCCCTCCTCGTGTCTTTTTTTTTATGGTATATCCCTCCATGTATTTTTTTAGGGTCTATCCCACCAGCTTTTATTCAAGCAATATCAAGTTGAGAAGAAGTTGATGCTGATTGATATGCAGAGTTGTCGCAGACACCCAGGACTCAAGCCATTCATTGCGAGCCAATCACCATGTTCGTTGCACTACCATGTGATTGCGGGGGCGTGTTAGACATAATGACATAATATTCTAGATATAGAAAATTAGGAAAATAATTGATTGTAATAAATCTCATTATGGTTATTATTATGTTCACATTATGACTATTAGTATAAATAGTCTACTATTGTATTCAATCAAAGCAACGCAATACAATATCTTTTTCTATTATTCTGTTAGTGTAGTCGTGATTTTCGTGATCAATACCCACTCTAAAACTTAATCTTGTGTCTATTAGTCAATTCTCCACTGGTATGGATCATTCTTTATTTTCATTGAGTTCTTCGTCGTTTGAATTTTATTTGTGGCATTCTCGTTGAGGTCGTGTTTTTCGTCTCATTTATATGAGTATTCGGCTTCCACTAGAGCATTAGGTACTTTGAAACCTTAAGATATTTTTATTGTAGTGGATGTAAATTTGCTAAATTCTCTGCCTTCCCGCACGTTTAAGAAAAGTTCTTCTTTTTCTCATGATCCATTTGATCTTCTTCGTTCTGATGTGCGAGGACCTTACCCTGTTGCTACCAAAGGGTGGGTCCAGTTATTATGTTTCGTTCATTGGCAGTGCGAACAGTGAAAAGATGCAAATGGGATGTTAAAATTATGGAAATATTCTGGGTATAAATACCCTTACAGAATCAACTGATAACCCTAAGGGCAACATAAATACTAAATACCCCTTAATTATACTCTAACATGCCCCCTCAAACTAAATGGGGTAGCAACAACATTCAGTTTGTCTCGAAAATACGTAAAAGTTGCAGCTGCCAATGGTTTGGTAAGAGAATCCGCTATTTGATCAAAAGAGGGAACATATTGAACCTCCATAACACCTTGCATTACTTTGTCACGAACGAAGTGAGCATCAAGTTCCATGTGTTTAACACGAGAGTGCATAACCGGATTGTGAGCAAGAGATCCGGCTCCTAGATTATCACACCAGAGAATAGGTTTTGCAGTAGGCTTAATGTGAAGCTCAGTCAAAACATTCTGCAGCCATTGAGTTTCAGAAGCTGCATTCGCCAAGGCACGGTATTCGGATTCCGTGCTAGACCGGGAGACAACATTTTGCTTTTTCGATGACCAAGAGACCAACGAACCTGCCAAATAAATACAGTAGGATGCCACAGACTTTCTATCATTCTTCTCACAGCCCAAATCCGCGTCACTAAAACCATGAATATAAAGTGGAAGCAATGGCTTAAACAGCAAACCATAAAAAATAGTACCCTTCACAAACCGAAGTAGATGCTTCACAGCCTGCCAATTTCCAAGTGTAGGAGATTGCATATGTTGGCTTAGCGAATTAACAGCATATGTAAGGTCCGGCCTCGTGAACGTAAGATATTGTAATGCTCCTACCGTACTCCGGTAAGCATAGGATTTTTCATCAGCTCGGTAGAGGGTGGGGAGACGACCATTGGGGTAGAGCACGGCTTTACATTCTGTAAATCCAATTTAGCTAGGAGCTGTTGGGCGTAAGAGTGTTGCGTCAAATAAAGGCCGGAATGATCCCGGATTGCCTGAACACCCAAGAAATGATGAAGGTCTCCCAAATCCTTCAAGGCAAATCTACTGTTAAGAGCTTTGATAAATAGCTGAATTTTGTTAGAGTCATTTCCAGTAATCAAAATGTCGTCCACGTACACAAGTACATACAATGAAACACAGTCAAGATGAAAGATAAAAAGAGACGGATCAGCCCTTGACTGAACAAACTTCCAACTTACCAATGGTTGCTTCAACTCATCAAACCAAGCGCGAGGGGCTTGTTTTAGGCCGTAAATGGCCTTTTTTCAAACGACAAACATGATTAGGATAGTGCTGATCAATAAATCCTTCCGGCTGTGACATAAAAACAGATTCATGGAGCGTGCCATTTAGAAAAGCATTATTAATATCGATTTGCTTGATCGACCAATCCCTTGCAACAGCAATAGCTAAAATAATGCGTATCGTGGATGCTCTAGCTACGGGACTAAACGTCTCCGAATAATCGATACCTGGTGTTTGGTGGAAGCCTTTGGCAACAAGCCTGGCTTTATGACGCTGAACCGTACCATCCGGATTAAATATCAGCTTGAAAACCCATCGATTAGCCACCAAATTATGAGCTTGGGACGAAGGGACAAGCTCCCAAGTGTCATTTTTCATCAGCGCAACATACTCGTCTTGCATAGCCTGCTTCCAGGCAGGATGATTGAGGGCGTCTGACACCTTAGTTGGTTCAGGTGAGGGAGTAGGGGCAGAGGTAGCTAGATAGGAATAGGTCTTGGGCTTAAATATACCATGCTTAGCCCTTGTTTGCATTGGATGATGATTAAAAGGCTGGACAGATGGTGACACAACTGGAGGTGAAAGAGCAGCATTTGATGCAACCGGAGATGGCTGAAGAGCCAAGGAGGGAGAGAGGCTTGGGAAGGAGATAAATGAAGGAGAACTGGGATAATGATTGGAAGCAGGACTCGGATTAGATGCAGGGCTCGAATTAGGAATGATGGGAGTGCTACTAGAAAAGAATCAACTTCAGGACTTGCATTTTGTGCTACTGGAGTTGAGTTTTGTGATTGCGATTCATGAATCGGAGATGCAGGGGAAGGGTGGTGAGGAGCAGGTAGGGTGACAACAAGATCAGGTTGAGATTTTGGATAAGATACGGATGCAGTAGAGATAGGGGAAGCATAGGGAAAAGTAGACTCATCGAACGTTACATCTCTAGAAATATAAACACGACCTGCGGAATCATGATCGGGGTCAATCAGGTTATAATATACTTGACCACCACAAACCAATACTAGCAAGAGGACTAGGCCCATCGTAGTATAGCTATAGTGAATCAAGGTCGATCCCACAGGGAACCAATTGCGGATCATCTTATATACAAACAATTAATTAAACATGTCAAGGACATAGAGGCGGTCTACGACCAACATAAGACAAGAAAAGTAAAGACACGACTCGACACAACGTAATTAACCTCCCCAATTATAGTCTTTATCGTTTGGACCTAGATAATTTATATAATAAACTGAACTTATTAACTGTCAATCCGTTTGTATCTATCTTAGATTGGCTACGGGAGTCATCCTCTTTAACTTGACTTAGCACCGGTAAGTCACTAAATCACTGTGGTATTGTTACGTGACTTCGCCTTTTGGTGCCTCCATCTCATATAACTCACACGCTTACGACTCTAAGGATGCCGATATTAACCGTACACCTCGTCCAGGCAACATTCCTATGGTTAGGCGTACTTCCTAAACGATTACTCAAGCTCTCGTCCAACTAGCAATTACCAAGTTATAGTCTCATGCTAATCTACGACGTACGTATAAGCAGGTGCATGCAATTCCCGAATATAAGCCTACCTAGATAACGCTGAACGTCCGAAGATCAATTCATAAGCCTACCTAAGAGTTTTATATTGGTATTTCCTTTTTACACGTTTTAATTAAACTAAGCGAGTAACGTAGCCATAGCCATACCCACTGAGATAATAAATTCTATTAAGTTAACCTAACCATAAAGACGTGGCTATTTAACGGATGAAAATAGGGCTCGGTCGACCGAATAGGTGGGCTCGGTCGACCGAGTGAACTCATTCGGTCACCCGAATCAATTTCGTCCCCAGATTACATCCCCGAACATATCTCTCTCAAGCTTCATCATACGTAATGATTAAACAAGAATTGTAAAGCATTCATATAAACTAACTTAGATACACATTAATTAAACAATGCAGATTCATGGATAGAAACTAAGTAGATGACGTAGGTTATGGGATCCCCATAGACAAGGTGTCGCCACATCCCTAATGTCATAGCCTAGATTTACATCATCTAGCTATGAATAACTAATTCAAACGATAAAGCATAATTGGGAGGGATTAATTACTTAAAAGAAAGAAATGAAAATAAAGGCTTACATATTGCAAATTCTTAAATTGCTGGAAACCCTCAAATTATTCTACATTGTATCAAAGTTATGAATTGTAAGATTGAAGAAAGAATGAAGGGATGATGGAATGATTTACAATTTCTCGTAGCTGCTGCTTATATAGGAGTTTCTACCGACTTATGAAGGATCTAGAAGGTAAATACGAAAAAATCCGAAAAGTGACCGAGCCGACATACTCGGTCGACCGAATGGATAGGCTCGGTCGACCGAGCCATTTTTACACGTGTTAAACGCGTCTCTTTGTCTGACTTGTTCCCCACTGCACGCTTGCATGTTGATTTGATTAATCTTTCATTTAATGCTCCGATTTTCTTCCTCTATTATCTTGAGATCATTGATTGAATGACATTTATCCTCCCAATTTATCACGATCTACGAAATCAGCATTTATCGCACAATAAATCGGTCTTTTAATAATAAAAACAGCTAAATACCAAATATCGTATTAATAATCACTTAACATTAAATAATAAATATAAACGAGTGATTTAATACGAAATATATATTATTTGGCTCGATTTAAGGATAACGTTGATGACTTTTACGGGTATAATTTGACCGTCATCAAATCAGTGAACAAATATCCTTTGTGAGACGAGCTCAATCCCAAGTGTGTACACCGCTGAGTGTGAAACTGAAATTTTCTAGATTGGTATGGCCGTAAGTGAGGATAAGAGGCGCAACCAAAAACTTTAAACATCGAGTAATCAGGAAGTTTTCCAAAAAGACACTGAAAAGGACATTTGTTATTTAACACAGGAGTAGGTAAGGCATTAATAAGTCTAACAGAGTGTGAAAAAGCCTCCCACCAGAATTTGAGTGGTAAGGATGCCTGTGCTAACAAGGTTAACCCCATTTCCACGATAGCCCTATGTTTACGTTCTGCCTTGCCATTTTGGGCATAGGCATGAGGGCAAGGGTGCCTAAAGTGAATGCCTTCTTGTTGTAAGATGCTAGTGAAGGACCAAAACTCCCCACCCCAATCAGTTTGCAAACATTTTATTTGAAGATTAAACTATGTTGCAACGTGTTTTTTGAAAACGAGAAAGGCATTTAACGCTTCGGATTTCAGCTTTAAAGGAAATATCTAAGTGTATCTCGTAAAGTCATCAACAAAATGAATATAATAACAGTAGCCAGCAGTAGAAACAATAGGAGAAGGACCCCATAAGGCGGAGTACACAAGTTCAAACGGGGCAGCAGTATGAGAATTAGAAATAGGATAAGGCAACGAATGTTGTTTGCCAAGACAACAAGCTTCACAAAACGATTGTTTTTCATTCGAATTCAACGATTTATTACAGACTCGAAGAACTTGACTAACAACTCTAGAGGAGGGGTGTCCCAAACGCCTATGCCAAACATCGGCAATATTATTACTAGACTGAACTTGAACGATAGACTGCTGACTGGACTTGGAACAAGCTAAAACTTCAGATAGTTGATGAGGCTGAGAGAGACAGGCAGGAGATGATCCAAGATCTTTGGAGTGAGGGGAGCTGGAGCATGATGGAAGATGCAACTGGTAGAGACCATTTTTAAGAGTGCCTTCCAACAGAACTTTCTTGGTATGGAGGTCCTTCACAAAATAGCAATTAGAGTGAAATTCGATATAGACAGGATTATCAGAGGTCAATTTAGATACACTCAACAAATTCTTAGTGATAGCAGGCACATGTAAGATGTTATTAAGGGATAACTTAGAATTAAGAAGATCAGGGATATAAGAGTGGCCAATATGAGAGATAGGTAGGGACTCACCATTACCAACAACCAGGGAATCAGAACCTTCATATCATGCACTCAGATGTAAGCTATTCAAGTTAGAAATAATGTGGTTGGTGGCACCACTATCGGCATACCAGCTAGGATCCATCATGGAGTCATTTGAAGCAACAAAAGCAGCTGCATTCTGTCTTGAATTATTGTTTTGTGATTGCCCATTTGGTGTTGGAGTAGGTCCGGTGTAAGACGAGTCGTACCTGTAATAACAATTTGGAGCAATGTGACCACTTCTACCACACACTTGACACACAGTTCTTAGGCCATTTCCATTACCACCACCTCTGTTCCTTCCTCTAAAACCTCGACCACCACGGCCTCTATTTGAATCCTGTGATCCCCCACCATAGTTACCATTTCTACCATTAGACTTAGGGGCATTGGACCGTTGAGCAGCAAAGTTGGCCGTAGGAGGAGGAATATCCAAGGGCACAGTTGGATTGAAACGAGCTAACAGACTTTCATGAGTCACCAGTTGTGATTGTACCTCTTGCCAAGAAAGAGAGCCGATCCTCGAAGTGATATTAACAATCACAGACTCATAGTCCTTCCCAAGACCACCTAGAGCAGCTAGGATCAACTCAGCATTCGAAATCGGGTAACCAGCAGCAACCAAACCGTCAGAATAGGATTTCATCAATGCTAGATATTCCATCATAGGCTTAGTCCCTTTATCAATTCTGGTTAGGGCCCCTTTGTATTCAAGCATTCTTGCTTCCGACCTGCTATTGAACAGTGATTCAAGAGTAAACCAGAGTTCATGTGTTGTGTTGCAGCCAATGACTTCAACTAAGGCTTGTTCGGTCATCGACGCCATCAACCATCCCATGAGCAATTGATCGGTTGCCATCCAATCATCATAGAGATCATTAGATACTGACCCATAACCAGCTGTAGCAACAAATTGAAGAGGACAAGGAGTTGTCCCTAATAAGTGGCCATCAAGACGGTGTCCTCTGATAATGGGAAGAATGGTGGACTTCTAGAGTAAATAGTTGGTGCGATCGAGTTTCACGGTACAAGTTTGATTTAGGTGACCTCCAAATGGTGTAGATTGCAGCAGCCGAGATGGTGATGAAGTCGGATGCATAAAGGCCGGCAACGGTGGTAAAACTGGTCTATTAAGACCAGAATAAGGAGGATCCAAGTGCGAATAGTGAGGATCATGGATAGGGCTTTGGGAAAAAGGCAGCGATGAAGAAACGCTAACTCCGGAGAAACCAGAAAGAGTGGTCGGAAAGATTGACGAGGTAACAGGAGTGGAGATGGAGCCGATAGTGATGGAAGAAGCTTGGATTTGGCTAGTAGAAGACGTGGGTAGGATCGTAGAAGCAACTATCGGAGGTGTTGAGCTCACCGGCGTTGAATCGCCTGCGGTGGCGGCGGTGGCGTTAGCCATCTGTCTCTGATACCAAGTGCAAACAGTGAAAAGATGCAAATGGGATGTTAAAATTATGGAAATATTCTGTGTATAAATACCCTTACAGAATCAACTGATAACCCTAAGGGCAACATAAATACTAAATACCATTAATACCCCTTATACTCTAACAGGCGACTACACTCGTTATACTATGGTGTACTTTATGAAACATTGTTTTGATTTTGACACTATTTTTCAGAACTTTAAAGCTCTTGTAAAGACTCCATTTCCATTTGTCATCAAGTGTTATTTGATGTGATTTACGAGTTTCCTACATTTGCTTGCCTTTGAGTGTACTGTGCATCAGACTTCTTGTATAAATTCCCCTGGACAAAATGGTAGCGTAAAGGAAATATCGGTATCTTGTTGAAACAACCCGTTCACTTTTATTGTCTTTTGTTGTACTAGTATATTTTAGGGCGAAGCAATTTAAACCTTTGCCCATTTAATTAATCAGATCCCTACCCAATATAATTCTGGCATATCACCTTTTGAAAATGTGTATGGGTATGCTCCTAATTATCTTCCTTGCATGTATTTGGTTCTACTTGTTTTGTTCTTCGACCACAAGCTAACTGTAATAAATTATCATCATGATCTGATTTGTGTGTATTTCATGGATACTGTGTTGGCCAAAAAGGATATCATTGTTTTGATCGGTTAGTCAGTTTTGTTTGTATCTCGTAATGTGATGTTTCTTGAGCATATTCCATATTCTTCAATCCCTCTAGTGTGCACATCATTTTCAAGTCAGATCTCGTCTGCATAGATACATTCATTATTGACTTTGAGGAGACAACATATGTAGTCCCTACTCCCACATTGTACACTGGTATATACGTTGGGTCCAACCACATCTTCTCTGCATCCTCATCCTCCTGCACCGGTCTTATTGTCTTTTAAGGATGCGGATCCCATTCTATTGCGTCGGTCTACAAGTGTCAGTAGGTACTTTCTTATTCATGTTATTCTAGATATTTTGCTACATTTGTAGCTTATATTCACCGTCTTTCAGAGCCCACATCCTATAGAGAGGCTGTGGGAGATTCCTTTTGGCAGGATGCTATGGTTTTTACATCAGACACATACTTGGGATTAGTACTTTTTGCCACCGGGACTATGTGCTATAGGTCGTAGTTGGGTTTTTAAAATTAAAACTAAATCTGATGGATATGTTGAGAGAAACAAAGAATGGCTTGTTTCCAATGGATATTCTCATGAGTATGGATTGGATTGTGAAGACACGTATACCCTTATTGCAAAATGACTATTGTTCGTAGTTTTGATTGCAGTCGCTTTTATTCGTCAATGGAGGATGTCCCAGATGGATGTCAAAAATTGTTTTCTTAATGGAGATCTCCACGAAAAAAGTGTATATGGTGCCCCCTCCTGGTGTTCCTCACCAACCAGGAGAAGCTAATCTATCTGCTTAGAAAATCTCTTTACGGTCTCAAGAGAGCGCCAAGTGCCTGGTTTGAAAAATCTCTACAATGATAGAATCACTTGGTTTTCTTTCTAGACATCATGATTCAACATTGTTCATCAAGTTTACCAGTGTTGATTGTATTTTGTTGTATTTATATGTTGATGATATGATTATTACATGTGATGATTTTTATGGTATTAAATCTTGGAAGTTTGATTTGGCTCTTTGCTTTCCGAAGGAAGGTTTGCGGTTGCTACGTTATTTTCTATGGCATTGAGGTTGCTCATTCAGCTAAAGGTTACCGTCTATCTCAAACAAAGTATACATGTGATCTTTTTGAGTGTGCACGCCTTATGGATAATAAATTTGTTGATACTCTTGTTGAGACAGCTGCATGTTACTCCTCATTTGATGGCTCCATTTTGCCAGATCCTAGGTTATATTGTATCATTGTTGGCAGTTTCGTTTATCTCACAGTCACCCGTCTAGACATTGTGCATGTAGCTATTCAATTTGTTACATCACCTACCATCGTTTATATATAGATGTTGTTCTTCGTAATCTCATATATCTTCGGGGCACTCAGTTTCAGAGCTTTTTTATTTCCCGCTAATTCTTCTTTAGAGTTGTGTGCTAACTGATATGCTGATTGGACAGGAGGTATCGCAAGTCTACCACGAGCATCTATATATTTCTTGATGATTCTCTTATTTTGTTGAAAAGCAAGAAACAATATGCTGTTTCAAGGTCTTCAATAGAGGCATAGTATCGGGCCATGACATCTACCACTTGTGAGGTTGTCTAGTTACGTTGGTTACTTGCATATGGGTGTTTTCTTTTACCATCCAACCCCATTGTATTGCGATAATAATGGTTCCATTAATGTTGCACGCAATTCTGTCTTCCATGAGCAAACGAAACAAATTGAGATCGATTGTAACCTCACTCGTCATCATCTTCAATCAGGCACCATCACTTTGTCTTCCGTTCATTCCTTTGTGCAAATTTATGACATGTTTACAAAGGTGCATTCGGCTTCACGCTTTCGCTTTCTATTTGGCAAACTCTCAATGCTTGTAGCTGCAACATCGTGAGTTTGAGGGGTACTATAATATGTCTATTTTAATAATAGGTATAACAGTATTTTCTTTTATTTTAGAGCTTCTGCTATAGTTGGTATAAAGACTTTGTGTAATACGAACCTCTTTTGTTCAACAAAAATCATATCAATGTTTAATGCCCAAAAGCTAATTTATGGGCTTGTTGATTAATATTACCTCCGTCCCATAAAAAATATTCAATTATTTAAAATGAATTGTCTTATAAAAAGTGTCAATTTAGAAAATCAATACATTATTTAATTAATTTTTTTCAAACATACCTCTATTATAACATTTAATATTTATATATTCATTTCATATTCGAAAAAAACATTTATTATTAGATAAAGGTATATATATCCATCACTACGACACACTAATTGTTTTCTTAATCTATATACACGACAAAAATGGACACTTTTTGTGAATTGAGGTAGTATGACTTTGAAGAATACAATCAATTTTATTAGTTTATTAAAAATTTGATAAGGAGCCCATATGAATCTCTCATGGTATAATGACTAACGATGTTATCAATTTAATCACAATCAAACTCCTTTACGGTTGCATATAAATTTTCTCGTCTTCCACTAGTGGCCGCAAAAGTTATGTCTTTTGTGTTTCTTCGTTTCATTATAAACAAAAAAAAAAAAAAAAAAAAAAAAATCAAAGAAGGACGATTTTTTCTTTAAAAATAAACCGAACTAACCTCGGAAGATACAAAATCAAGGCCGACCAAACGGCCGGAGCACTATCCGGAAAACACCTAAAAACAAAGAAGAAAAGAAACTAAAAAAAACACCGGAACAAAACACAATATTGTCAAACACAAGGGTCTCAAAGATACAGACTTGACAAAAGATCGAGATGAAGAAGCCCGTGAGGCCAATAACTTCACCTGAGAAATAGACAACCGGGATATCCGGAATGGTAGACACAACCCGAGAAACTATAGGGTTGTACACAATGTTATGTGTATGTAGAGAATTACATGTGAAAACCCAAGGATTTCAAGAATATTATACTGGAAACTCCTTTAAAAAGAGTAGAATTTCTAGAGTTATTAAATTAAAATTAACACCGCCGTTTAATGAAAAAAAAAATCCCTAGCTTCCCTATCTTTTTGTTTTGTTTCGAGTCCTATCTAATTTACACCGGTTTATAAGACAAGTTTTATATATGGAGTGTTCAAATATAGACAACAATTTCAATCATGAAGATCTTGTGACCTACATACAACTAAATGAATCGATTCCCTCGATCCTAAAAATACATTAATATATGTAGTGTGTATTTAGCTTGCTCCCTTAATTTCTTTTTATTAGCCTTTAAAATTTTCATTGTCATCCTAACCTGAGATTCTGCGTCCGTTCCTGAACGAGCATGGGCAGACCCAAATGTATAGTGCATTAGAAAAAAGTATTTGTATGATTGTATTATTAGTATTTGTATTTGATTTGCTTTATTATTAGTAAAGTCTAATTCAAGTATGTTAAAGGAAAAGATTTTAAGTTTTATCTTTTTATTTTTTACTTTCAAAAGGCACGGGTTCAAATGTCTTTTGTACCGTATATATACATTTTTTATTTCTAACTTTTCACAGATTTTTTAACCTCATATAATCTAATAATATGAATTAAACCCTTTTAACACGACCTATTACGTGATCGTGACTAGACTTACCTTATCTTTTGATTAACAGTAGTGATACATCCACTATTCTTTCAACCACAACATCTTACACAACACAATCAACACCACATATTCTGTTGGGACCCATCACAAAAAATAATTGATCACTTTAATCAAGAACCACCACACATATAGTGGTTTGTGCATTACACCAAAGTATAATGCACATATCATTATTCTTTGATTAACGAAATTGTATCTTTCTATTTTGCATGGTTACAGGATTTGGATATGCCACATCAACATGTTTAATGCAGATATTTGACCTATGTTGCACTGACACCGACACGACACTCACAAGCATTACACTTATTACCTTTATTACATCAATATACTCAAGAACTTTCAAAATATAGGACACGACGACACGCCGGGACATTAGTGTGTATATATATATATATATATATATATATATATATATATATATATATATATATATATAAATACAAAAAAATACAAAAAAATATAAATAGCCGTGTCGGAACGTGTCCCCGTGTCCCGGACGTGTCGCTACGTGTCGCTCCGTGTCCTTGCCGTGTCCCCGTGTCGCGGACGTGTCCCTGGCGTGTCGGTTTTAAAAATTTAATTTAACATTATTTTAAATCAACCGACACGTGTCCGACACCGTGTCGGCGCGCGTCGGACGCTGTCGTCGTGTCGGGCGCGTGTCGGATACGGCGCGACGTTACCCATATTGGAGTGTCGGTGCAACATAGTATTTGACACATTGGCTTTCATACTAGGCTTCGTAGGAGGGGAAAATTTACATGAGACTCCTACGTGGGGAGTTGCAACACAAGATGGCGTCATCACGCTTCATCGCACGCATTTAAATCGCGCAGATGGCCCAGATGACGCTGATCTTGCGTAGAGACTCCCTACGTGTGAGTCCTACCATAGAATAACCCGATAGGAGGATGGTGTGAAAAGAATGAATTTCACAACTTCTGCACAAACCTGGGATTCTAGGTTGATGGTGGCGTGGAGAATATCGCAGTTTTTCTCTTTTGTTTAAAGTCTAAGATCCTAGCATGAAGCAGTGGCGGATCTATGTGTACCTAAGGGAATCACGCGTGGCCACCGAGATCCTAATTTTTTTAGTATTAAAACGATGTAGTTTTGTTGTTAAAAAGTGGCATTTTATTGATAAAAAATGTAGTTTTAAGCTTTCGTGACCCATTGAAACAATTTTTTGGATACAAAATGTAGTTTTACGGCCCGTGACCCCATTGGAAAAAAATTCTGGATCCGCGACGGGCATGAAGTTGGTCGGAGTAAGATGGAAGGTTTTCACTTTTAGCTCAAGTCGAGATCTCAGCTTGAAGAGAACCAAAGATAAAATGAAGAGTGTCGTTTTTAAGCCAAGTCGGGATCTTAATTAGAATGAAGATGGACAAAGAAAGAAGGAAATTTTTTTACTTTTAATCCAAGTCGAGATCCTATGATGAAGATGACAAGACAAAGATTGAAGGTTTTTTACTTCTCACGTAAATTGGGATGTATTATTTCTTACTAAGATGAATTTTTCAACATTAGGTTTGCTACAAGTAGGTTTTAACAAGATACGACTATGCTATTTCAAATAATTGATATAAAGAGATGAGCATGTAAGAACTTCTTTTATACCTATTTTCAATGAAATAAAAAATTCCTTTAAAAAATGTATTAAATATATTATTTTCTTAAGATAAATACATCTTGTTTAATTTAAAAAAAAAAACGGTATTTTGTCTTTATTTAATTCTTAGAAATGGCCAATTGCCGTTTTTAACTCATTTTTGTTGGTTTTATTAAACATTTATTTCTTCCTCAGTTTCCCTTTAAATAACGTCTGTCGTCAAGATTTCCCCAACGCTCATTTTTTTTGAATTGCAATACTCCTCCTCTTCCCGTATTCTCCCCCATCTCTAAATTCGTATCCGTTTGCTGTACAATACATCTGTGTAGATACCCATTTCTTCATATAAATTGGATTGTAGATTTCTTGATTTCGGAGAATCTTTTGGAAAAGCAATATGGCAACAAATATTGGAATTATGGATAGCGCATACTTTGTGGGGAGAAATGAGATTCTTTCATGGATTAATGCAAGGCTTCAACTCAATCTTTCAAGAATTGAAGAGGTTCCCTTTTGGACTTATTATTTTTTGCATTTTTCCTCGTATTTAACGCTTATTTTGTATGTGGGTTTCCATAATCTTGGTTGATTTTGTGGTGGGGTTACATCTTTTTTCTTGTTGCCGGAATTTAAAAGATTTCTTGTTTAGGTCTTCTTGTATGAACTTAAAGGTCTGATTTTTTTGTTATTGATTTTCTTGAATAATCAATTTTTAGAAATTCATTATTTGGAATGAAATGCTCTGTTCAGTAACATTTTCTTGCAGAAAGATTGATTCTTTATTTATTTTTCTGGTTCTTTACCCCTGTGGGTTAAGCCTTTGGCTTCTGAGGCAAACCACCCCCCCGCCCCTCCCCCGGGTCCCCTTCCTCAAGTGTTGGGAATTGGGATAAACTACAGGGAAAAGAGGCTTCAGTTTTAATAGAACACTTTTAGTAAAGTGGACAAGACCGGTTGCCCCATTTTTTTTAAGTGTTAACATGAGGGACCCAATCATGCTCTTGTAATGTGTTATTTTATCTCTAATTAGTTTGGGCATGTAAAAATTCAACCTTTTTGTGTTGTGGGTATGCAAAATTAGGTGAAATAGTTTTAACTTTGTAGGTATATATAATTGAATGGAATTATGCACACCAATTGCTTGTTTTCAGTCGTCTGTGAATCTTTTAGTCTTCCTTTCTTTGAGTCTGAGAGCCAGCAACATATACAAAGTTGAATTAGCGTTATGAGTCATTGATTATAGTGAGACCCGCTTAATCACTGACTCTGCTTAGTTGTGTAAGTTCCGTTGGCCATTTGATTATCGGATTTTTTGTGCTGCAATGGTTAATTCCATGACGTTATATATGAATATAGTTTAAGGGATCGATGCGTTTTTTAGCGTACCCGAATTGCATCCTCGAAGGACTGATTTCTCGTTCATGGCCACATTGTCAATCATGGTCTGAACCTTGTAATCTATGTTGATTACAAATTGTGCTTCTGAACTTGTATTGTGACGGTGTGGAGATTGTCGAGGTTTTTCTTGCCACAGTTTTGTCGTAAATGGAGCTTCTCGTCTGTTTATGAAGATAAAAAAGGAAACATAACACCTTATACTCTAGGAAACTAATTTGAACTAAATAATAAGACGAACCAAAAGGGCAACGTTAAGTTTTGTTCCATTGCTTTGTTTTGTAAGACATAATTAGCAATCTTGCTGATGGCTTTGTCTGAGATTTCTCCTTTCTTATATATGATCGAGACGTGCTTTTGTCATTGTTCTTACCAGGCTGCGTCTGGAGCTGTCCAGTGTCAAATGATGGACATGACGTATCCCGGAGTTGTTCCAATGCACAAGGTATTATTCGTTTTCTTTTTCCTTCTCGACACACACATAAACGGTTGTCCTCTGCTGAATCTAACAAATTTAAATTGATACAGGTCAATTTTGATGCTAAGAATGAATATGATATGATTCAAAATTATAAGGTGCTTCAAGAAGTCTTCAACAAACTCAAAATCGAAAAGGTCAATCATTTATTAGCATCTTTACATAATACCTTAACCTAGTGGAAGAATCACGTTAATTACACGTTAATCTTCCTTCTTAGATGCTTTATTAGGGTTTATACTCTCTTTATGACCCTTTTAACACCATATAATTTCAATATATTTTCAGAATTCGTTTGATGTGTGTTAACCAAGTTCTCTTTGCTCTTAAATATATTACAGCATATAGAAGTCAACAGACTTATTAAGGGTCGACCATTGGATAACCTGGAGTTTCTTCAATGGCTTAAACGATACTGTGATTCTGTAAATGGCGGCATGATGAATGAGTATGTTTTGTTTTTGTATTGTGTTTCAAAGAAACAAAATTCTCAAGAAGCTATGGCTTACATGATTTTAATTCGAATTTTTCAGGAATTACAATCCCGTTGAACGGAGAAGTAAAGGTGGAAAAGAACGAAACTCTAAGGGGATGCAGAAGTCTTCAAAGTCACTGAAAACGAATAATTCTTGCAACTCTGTTACAGTTGATGGAGATGGAGGAATAACCAAGACTTCTGGTGAGTTCTGATGTCTGTTATTGCGTTTTTTTATTTTTTATTTCCGATTCTTAGATTCTTGTAAGATTTTTGTACATAATCAGGGTCCACCAAGCAAGTGAGGACAGTTTCAGTACCTAATAATAGGGATAACACGTCGGCTGAGATTCAGGCATTGATAAAGGAGGTACGAGTTCTTGAAAAAAGCATCCGTTATTGCAACAAACAATCTGTTTATCATGATGAAAAATCTTCAAATTTCTGGATTTTGAAAAAAAATTGGATCTTTAGTGCTGTCCTGAAACCGTTAGCTGCAATTTGGTGATGCAGGTTACAGATCTGAAGCTCTCTGTTGATCTTTTGGAAAAAGAAAGAGATTTCTATTTCGGAAAGCTAAGAGATATAGAGATACTCTGTCAGACTTCTGATGTAGAAGATCTCCCTGTAAGCTTTACTACTACTAGAACTCGAGTTTTTACACTTTACTACCAAATGCCCATATATTGTAAAAGGGTAGGTCGGTGCATTGACGCATCTTGTCTAATACAACGTTCCAAGAATGATTGGGCTGTTTAAGCGTTGTTTCCGTGGCCAAGACACTACCCTAACTGTTAGGGCATTGCTAGTAGCTCATAAACAACCAATGTGACCCTATCAAAACGGTAGAACCGAGGCCTCGTAAACAAGTGGTTTCGGGTTCAAATACCGTCATCAAACATGTGTGGGTTGTATGTTTGAAATGGTGTTATTTATCTAAACGATATATGCGATTCTTGCAGATGGCTGTCGCAATCAAGAAGATATTGTATGCAGTTGATGAGAAAGAATCTGCACTGCATGAAGCTCAAGTAATAGCAAGTAAATCAGCTAATTGTGTTGATGAAGAAGATATATGAAACTCAATAACTCACTACTGCACCCTCCATCATTCTACCCCCCCCCCCCCCCCACCTCACCCCACCCCCACCCACCACAATCTCTTGCTAAATGTTTTTTTTTTTCTTTCCCTTTTGTTTTACATTTTATTGTGTTGATAAAACTTGTGGGCATTTCATGTAAGATGTACTTACAGTGTTATGCTTTGTCTATTTGTTTGTGGTGTATGATCTGAATGATCACTTTTAAGTTGATGAATGAATGATCAATGATATAGTGTTGCTGTTAAAGAACACTATTAGGAAAAGATACTTTCTGATTTGTTATTTGATTCATCTGAATAGTTGTTTCATTAAGAGCAATCTCAAGCGATTTAATACTTGCTAAGATCATATTTTTAATAAAACGAGTGTTCGGAAGAGCCTCTAAACTAGTCATAACAAACTTATTTCTTCAATGCCAAGTGCAAGCGATGGCTTCTCCTAAAAACCCGTTTCCAATCTAGGTCCTCATCATCAAAATTGTGTTAAGAAAGATTAAAATCCACCTAATTGTTACTTCTTGTGAAGCCAAAAGAAACAGTGATGTTATCTTCACTTCCTTAATCCAAGGACAGTCAAGTAAGGCAAGAAGATTAGATTGCATAGAGGAATGACAAACGACACAAGTTGCATCCACCTCCGGTATTCTATTGTAATGAACAAATTCGTCGTCAAAATTTCATGTCTAGACTCCCAAACCGATAAGTGTATTTTGAGTACTTTAAGCTATATAAGCCATCTTCTTAAAAAAAAAAAGCTATGTAAGCCTCTTCCTCTAAACCCTAAATGAAGCTTTCCACATTCTTGACAACATAAATGCAAGCACTTCCTGGTGAGAACAGGGGTTCGATTCCCACCCCGTCCCGTGTAAAAATCTCCTCCCCTCCCCTCCCCTCCAAAAAAATAGATAATCTCTCTTCATTTTCCTCCACTCCTTTGAAACATAAATCCTAGTATGGTATCAGAGTTAGTCATTATGCAAAGATAATTTCAAACCCAACGATTGCGGATCGAACTCCGTGGTTAGTTCGCTGGGAGTATGACGGAGGCAGGTTGTCTCCATTCGGGGTTCGGAGCGAAGCCCTGACTTTTTTTGTTGGGTTATCACAAGCTTATATGTTTTGGCTTCGAAATCAACGTATTCGGTGTTTGGTGAGTTTATGCTTCTTCGTCCTTTTCGTATCTTGTAGTACGTGGTAAATCCGCCTCTTTAGGTCTTTTTTTCCTCACGATTCTTGGATGTTATCTCTTATCACCATCTGGGAACTCTTCCTCTTTTTTAAAGGCTCTGCATGCCACTTGATCAATTTTAAATTGGAGGCAAATGAGATGTTGCACATAAACCAATATAATGTGTTTAATACATTATACTATGTGATGTATTCTTGTATAATGTTTCACGCACATTTCCTCCCTTTGTATCTTGATCGTCTTTTGATTTATTTAAGATCAATGTCTTACCAATATTGTAAGTCTAAAATGACTTCAGATTATTAGTACATCACGTAAATATACATGACATGTATAGGACAACTGGACAAGTAATGATCATATATAATTATGTATGATGTTATTAAGTATGTGTTAATGCCATTTTGAGATATGACATAACATGATAAAATATGGCATGCCAATTATCATACTATTGAATATTGATCACACAATGATAAATTTAGACTACAATAAAACATATATCGTGTAACATCATGCACATTGTTATAAATCAAGTTCTTGTGGACAAACATATACTGCATCCGTCCCAAAATGTAAGTCTATTTGAGGTTTTTCACACATATTAAGAAAGTTGCTTAAATTGATTATGTATTATTAATTTTGATGAATAAATCTAAAATGACATTTGATTGTTATTAATTAAAATTAGTGAAAAATAAGTGGATAAATAAGAAATAAAGGTAAAAAGAAAAAATGTAATAAATACTTTCTTAATTATCCAAATAAATTTATCTTATGAGATAAAACAAAAAACTAAATTTACTTATATTTTGGGACGAGTCATTAGTTTGCTTCCTTCTGAAGTTCAGCTTTGCAAATTGTCTTAAAAAGCTTTTATCAGCAGTCCAATCATCTTTTTTCAACACAAACATTCCACTTTATCATTTGTTACTAATTTAATTTTGTTATCTATTATCTCCGTCTCATAAAAATTATCCATTTTTTGTATTTTGTACAAATTAAAAAAATAATTAATGTGTTGTATTTTAAATATAAATAGACATATATACCCCTATCTTATCATAATTGCTAGTTTGGAATATGAAATGACCATAGAGAAATTAAATGTGAGAATAAAGATATGTTTGGAAAAAAAATGAATTAAATGTTGTATTGGTTTTTCTAAATAGACATGTTTTAGGAGACTAACGTTTTTTTTTAAAAATGGACACTTTTATAGGACGGAGGTAGTAGTAAGGTAGTAAGTTAGCAAGTTTGCTACTTGTGAGTTAAAGATGTACCCTCCCCCCTTCCCCCCCCCCTTTATACAAGAATACCTCCGTCCCATAAAAAGCGTCCACGTTTTGTGTTGAACATATATTAAGAAAATAATTAATGTGTTATATTATACGTGTAATTTAAGGAGACTCATCATATAAAGAAGTTATCTACATGTGTCTTCATTGGACACAGCCATTCAGTTTAATTCTGAACCAGGCTGTGTGTCGAATAATTTCACATAGGTGTATCTCCATATTAGAGTCTCCAACTTAGAATTTCTCGTATTATACTATTAATGTATATACATACTCCTATTTCATAATAAATACTGTTTTGGCATGCCTTTTGTCACGGGCCATAATAAGCGGCGGGTGTTTGACTTTCTTCAGGAGCGGATTTGGATAAAGCTATCGGGGTGGAAGGATAAGCTCTTGTCGCATGCGGGCAAGGAGGTCATGGTGAAGTCCGTTTTGCAGGCTATCCCTACTTTTATCATGCAGTGTTTCAAAGTCCCGTTCACGTTGGTGCGGGAGCTGGAGCGATGTATTATGGGGTTTTTCTGGGGTGATACCGAGGATAGCGGAAGGTGCGCTGGCGGAGCTGGGATGTTTGTTGTTTACCGAAAAACTTGGGAGGACTAGGGTTCCGGGATCTAGATATCACCCGAGGATGATGGTAATCGCTATAGGCCTGGGGCGGCGTCCCTCATTTCTCTGGAGGAGTTTGTTAGAGGGACGAGATCTGTTGATGTCGGGCTTGAGGTGGCGGATATGAGATGGCCGCTCAGTCTTTGTCTTTCATGACGCGTGGGTTTCCCGGCCTCCCTCTTTCCGTATAGTGCATGCCTCTCATTCACCCTTGACAAATATGCAAGTACATGATCTTTTGGCAGTTGATGGTCGGCATTGGAATTTCCCCCTTCTCCAACAAGCTTTCCATCCCTCGGAGGTGGACGCTGTCTCGGATTTTATCTAATGAAAAATAACAAGTAATAAATTTATAAATCCGGTATACCCCAAGTGTAGGGATCGTAGTACAGCGATTAATACCGGAGTCGGTCACAGGGAATCGGGGTATCTAGTTCATTAATTTTCCTAAGATTGTTACTACTAAAACAAAACTAAAAACGATAAAATAAACTGGACAGAGGATTGTCAGTCCAAAGCCAGGAAGGATAAAAGCGAAAACGAAATCTAAACTATAAGCTATAAAATAAACAGTAAACAAGAAGATGATCATGGTGATTAAACAATCGAACAAGTAATTATCCACCGATCCATAACGCTTAATTTCCTCTCTAAAGTTGTCTTGTGATGAGTCAACTAAAATTGTGGTTCACCTATCAAAGGTATGAATTTCTACTCGTAGTAGATAATTCGCTTATCAATCTCTCATCTCTCGATATATAAGATTGACGCTCTCAAACCAAGGTGTAAGATCTCTCAATCTAGCAACCTAGATATTCAACCTATCAACTCTCGTTATGTCAAGATTAAAAATCCAGTCTTTCTATGGTGATCTAAGGTTTACACCGACTCTCGTCATACGGTAAACATCAACAACAATTCATCTTTCGATATTGATTGCATAGCACATAAGCATAGGAAAAATACAACTTTAATCAAAAATCACAAAACAAACTCAAGATTGAAAAGAAAGAACCTGATGAAACGGATTTAAATAACTTGAACAATTCGTCTAGCCTCCAAATCATCCAGCCAAAAACAGCAAAAAAAACGAAATAAAGATGAAAAGAAACAACCCTCGGCCGGCCAAGCACCAAGGCTCAGCCGGCCGAGATGACTTGATCTCGAAATTAGGGTTCTCTGTGTATGCGGCTGTATATAATTATATGTCCTAGGGTTTACAAAGCGCTGGTATTTATAGAAAATAAAGTCGGCTGCTGTAAGTCAGTCGAAGGACGCCCGTCCAAGATACCTTGGACTTGCTTCAGACGCCCGTCCACTCAGCGTCCAAACTCTCTGAATCAACTTTCTCCCTTGGACGCCCGTCCATATCTTTAGACGCGCGTCCACTCTGGACGCCAGTTCAAGCTTCTGGACGCCAGTTCAGTTGGATCAACAACTTGATTTCTTCATCTTTATCCTTTATCAAATTCCAACTTTATCTCCTCTCTATCATATAATGCGAACTTGATCTTCATTTGATCATTCTTTGGGTCGAGAATATGCATCTACATGACATCAAAAACATCGCAAAATGTAATAATATCCAAATAAACATGAAATCAACAATAAACGCATAATTCAACTAATTCTTGCGAATAAACCATTTAAAACCTCACTTGCTCAATAAACCAATTAAACGCTCATTTTCTATGCAAATTATACAAATATGGAGGAAATCATTATAAATATAACGGAATAAATCGTATAAAATCACCCTTAACAGACGCGATCCTCCAGACGCCAGTCGCCGGTCCTTCTTATCTGGACAAGCGTATATGGCATTATAATCGTAAGGGGCGTTATACGGTTAAGTCAGGATATTTCTTAGCCCTGAGCTTGCGTGGAGAGTTGTACTCTGAGGCTAGTGGCTCTACCTCTGCTGGGACGGATAGAGTGTGGCGTGCGGTTTGGCGGGTGGCTGTTCCCCCGCGAGTTCATCACTTTCTATGGAGGTGCTTACAGGGGTGTTTTCCAATTGGAGAGAATCTCTTTAATCGGCACGCAGCTCGGGGATGGAGTTTGTTTGGCGTGTGGCCGGGAACGAGAGACTATGCGCCACGTCCTCTTCGATTGTGATTGTGCTTAGGCAATCTGGGGTGCCTCTTCGTTCGGGGATCAATTGGTTCGGAAGCCGTCTGGGTTTCACGAGTTTTTTGGGAGCCTATAGGAGTGATTATCGGTGGAGGAGAAGTCTGACTTCTGCATGCTTTTGTGGAACCTCTGGAAGGCGCGTTGTAGTGCGGTGTATGAGGGTACGCCAGTTTATGTCTCTCGTATTGTGTCAGCATCTTCAGCGGCGGCATTGGAGTATAGACAGGTGATGAGTGGTGCTGTAGATGGGCCGAAAGGAATCTCTCATCCGATTGTTTGGCACCCGCCGCCCGCGCGCTTGAAAAAATATACGGATGCCTCGGTGGCGGATACAGGTTCGGGTATTGGGCTGATTTTTAGGGATTCTTTGGGGTCTATAATGGAGGCATTCTCCTTCCATATTGACCCGGGTGATGCCCCCGAACTGTTGGAGATGCATGCAATTCTCTTGGCTCTTACAGAGGCGGACCGACTGCGCTTACCTTCTACGGTCTTTGAGAGTGTGTTTATCTTACGTTCAGGCTTTATCTCGTCCTTTGGATGATCTTTCGGTTCTGGGTTGTCTGGCTCGAGACTGTCTTGCGATTTCATTGTCTTTTGCTTCCTGTTATTTTACTTTTGTTAAGCATACTGGTAATATCCCGGCGCACCTTCTTGCAAGACATGGTTTCACGACTGAGGGGAGGATTGTTTCTTGGGGTGCCCAACCCCCTTCTGATGTAATCTCTGCCGCATTGACAGATTTGCCTTAATAAATTTAAATGTTTTCTTCAAAAAAAAAAAAACTTGTTTTGGAATATGAAAAAAGTAGTATACAAATATTATAAATTTTTGTCCAGAATGACAAAATTATCGAAAATCGGGATAGAAGAATACATAATTTAATAATGACAAAAGTAATAATTATGAAGAATAAATATGAAGTAACAAATGTGGAATAGAGTAAATATGAAGTATGATTGTGAAACACAAAGAACGTTAACACGTGAAGTAACATTTTTAAAGTAACAATGTGTGTATTTTGTCCTTTTATAATCGTGAAAATATTCTTTTGTCTTCCGCACTCCATTTATTAATTTTTTTGTCATCGTGGCCCCTTCCCCCTAAATATTAAATGATATGATAGAGATATGTTTGGAAAATATGCATTAAATGATGTATGATTTTCTAAATAAACATTTTTTATGAGACAATTTATTTTAAGAAATTATACACTTTTTGTGGGACGGAAGTAGTAGTCATTTAAGGTATAATCACACAGATTTAAAAGATAATTTAAAAATAAAAAAATAATTAATATGAAATATATACCGTTAAAGGATAAAGTTATCCTTTTATTTTACATTTATGTATACTTCCCCTTTAAATAAAATAACTTTAAAAAAAATAACTTTAGAATATTAAAAAATACTTTCACAGTAAATTGGGCCTTGATTTTCATTTTTCAACCGCACACTTAGCTTCAAAAAAAAAAAAAATGGTCATGTAAGTGTTGATGTAAGTCAGCATCATATTTTTAATAAAATGAGTGTTCGGAAGAGCCTCTAAACTAGTCATAACAAGCTTATTTCTCTAATGCCAAGTGCAATCGATAGCTTCTCCAAAAACCCGTTTCCAATCATCATCATCAAAATTGTGTTAAGAAATGTTAAAATCCACCTAATTGTCACTTCATGTGAAGTGATGCAATTTTTTGGAGGGGGGTCCTTCCTTAAATAAGGCAAGAAGATTAGATTGCATAGAGGAATGACAAACGACACAAGTTGCATCCACCTCCGGTATTCTAATGTAAATGAACAAATTAGTCGTCGAAATTTCATGTCTAGATTCCCAAACCAATAAGGGTATTTTGATATTTTGAGTACTTTAATTATGCTATATAAGCCTCTTCTTCTAAACCATAAATCAAGCTTTCCACATTCTTGACAACGTAAATGCAAGCACATCCCTGGTGAGAACCATGGTTCAATTCCCACCCCCGTCCCGAATAAAAATCCCTTTGCCCTCCCCTCCGAAAAAAAGAGAAGCTCTCTTCATTTTCCTCCACTCCCTTGAAACATAAATCCTAGTATGGTATCAAAGTTAGGTTATTATGCAAAGATATTCTCAAACCCAACGATTGCGGATCGAACTTCGTGGTGAGTTCGCTAGGAGTATGAGGGAGGCAGGGTGTCCCCGTTCGGGGTTTGGGATGAAGCCCTGACTTTTTTTGTTGGGTTATCACAAGCTTATTTGGTTTCGAAATGAACGTATTCGGTGTTTGGTGAGTTTATGCTTCTTCGTCCCTTTCGTATCTTATAGTACGTGGTAAATCTGCTTCTTTAGATATGTTTTCCTTGGTAGAATTGCTAGTAAATCTTATTGTGAGCAGAGGTGGACGTAGGATCTCGGATAAGATTTCCTCCCTTTGTATTTGATCATCTTTTGATTTATTGAAGATCAATTTCTTACCATTATTGTAAGTCTAAAAACATTTCAGAGTATTAGTGTATCACGTAAATATACATAACATGTATAGAACAAGTGATGATCATACATAATTATGTATGATGTTATTAAGTATGTGTTAATGCCATTTTGAGATGTAACCTAATAAAATATGGAATAACAATAATAATACTATTGATCACACAATGATAAATTTTGAATACAAAAAAAAAAAATGTAATGCATAAGACAAATATATCGTGTAACATCATGCACATATATAAACATGCATTTTGTTATAAATCAAGTTCTTGTAGACAAACAGATAGTTCATCTTTGCAAATTGTCTTACAAAGCCTTTATCAGCAGTCCAATCATCTTTTTTCAACTTAAACGTAACTCAATGTTGCTACTACTGTATTTCGTTTATATCCCAATTTATCATTATTACTAATTTAATTGTGCTATCTAGTAAGTTAGTAAATTTGCTGCTTGTGCGTTAAAGATGTACTCCCTCCGGTTTTTTCTTTAGTAGTCGTTTAAGGTATAATTACACGGATTAAAAATAATAATTAATGTCTATGATATATATATATATATAATTTTTATTTTTTTTATTTTTGAATAAAAATATATATGCTGTTAAATGACAAAACAATCTTACTCCCTCCATTTCTATTTAACTGTCACAGCGCCAAAATCAAAAGAAATCATTTCAAATACATATTTTAATAGTTTTTGCGCTTTTTAATATTATTTTTCAACTTTCTGGGCTCATTCAACCAATAAATCTTTCATATTCAATACACCACTACATTTTTCAAGATTTTTTTTAATACTATATCCGTCCCATAAAAGTGTCCACTTTTTATGATGTACACAGATTAAGAAAATAATTAATATGTTGTATTTTAAGTGCTAATGGACATAATCATCCCTATCATATAATAAATACTCTATTGGAATATGAAATAATTATATAAACATTAAATGTTACTATAGGGGTATGTTGGGAAAAAAATGCATTAAATCATGTATTGGTTTTCTAAATGAACATTTTTTATTGGACAATTCATTTTTAAAAAGTGGACACTTTTTATAGGACGGAGGTTTATAAAACAGATAATAAGAAACGAAGAGGGAGCATTATTTTACATTTATGTATACATCAACATTAAATAAAATAATTTTAGAATATTGAAAAGTCATCTATTACTTTCATAGTAAATTGAAATTTAAATTACGTTTTTAGTCATTATGGCTGGGATGCGTTTTGTAATTTTAGTCTCCGGTTTTTCCGTGACAATTTAAGTCGCTTTAAGTGGTTTTTTTGAAAATAGTCATTCCCAACGGGAAAATGCGGATTTGACAACTTTTCCTAGCCAAATATCATGCCAGGTCATCCTATTTTATCCACATCAGCATTTTTTCTTCTTAAAATTAAATAAATCCCCTTTTCCACGTCACCTTCATTTTATTACATTAAAAAAATATTTCCCTAGATCAACCTTAATTTAATAATACACCAAATCCAAAATAAAATTCCCCTCTTCCGACATAACCCTCCTTCCCCTGACAGAGTTGCAATTGGGCGGCTCCATTACCCCTAATTTCTCTACAAAATCCCTAATTTCTCAATGAATTGGATGAAGAAATAGCCTTTATAACCTTCATGACCACATTCTCGATGAGGTTTAACTCGAGTTGTTTCAAGCCCAGTAATTGAAGTCAACGGAGGTGAAAAATAGCTAAAATGTCGATTGATTTCTTTTCTTTTTAAGGATGAAAATAGCCTTGTTTTTCAATTGAAATATTAGATAAATCTTCAATAATTTCATCAATGTTGCTTCCAATTTCGCTGCCTAAGCTCTCAGTACACATTTCCAAGCTTTTTGTGCTTAGATTTAAAGAAGAATGCTTTATTAAAGGATGAACATACACTTGCTCTGTTTCCACCGCCCCACCGTCATACCGTCATTTGTCAGTTGTGATGGGTGGCATTAGAATTTTCGATCGCTAATAGGAAGCTGCTCCACCCCAATTCGCCATTATCATCGCCCTTTCCACCGTCGGAGTCAGCATCGTCTTTTTCCAGTGGATCATGAACTGAAATGGGCTAGGAATTTCTTGAATCTTGGTGAGTCGGATTTTCAAATGAGAGTTGTGGTTCAACACATGAGGGAAATTCTTGGCAGATAATTGAGGACATTTTGTTGTAGAAGAAGAAACAGAGGGGAGAAATTACAGGGGGGCAATAGCAGGGTAAAAAAGGAAATAGATTTTCAGGTGGGTAGAAAAGGGTTAGGGATTTCCATATTGAAGAAGCCATAATACCTTATTGCTTCGTAGATTTCTGCAAATTTTGTGCAGATTTGGAGAAAGATCTAAGCAATTTGCTGTCCATTTTTTCTATAAGAAACATGAGGATGAAGACGTGAGGGGAAGAAGAAGATTTGTGGGAGAAGGGGTTTGTTTGTCGGAAGAGGGAGGGGGGGTTTGGATTTATTTAATAAATGGTAGAGTGTTATAAAATATATTATTTGTGTATCAAAATACAAAAGGTACTACACAGTACCATATACTCTCAAAGTAGAAAGTAAACAAAGAAGGGAATAGTATATCGAAAGCCAACATCTTTATCTTTAATAAGAGAGAAGAGATATATGTATATAAAGGGTAATAACTGTTCCTCACTCTATTCTGGGTACATATCCAATATATATATACCACTGCATGCATAAGAAGTATATGAGGTGGTACAAAACCCTCAGCCATGCATGCGCTAGATAGTAGGTAACCCATGTGTTGCCATGTGAAAATTGCGGCCGATAATTATTAGCGATGGCATCGCTTAATAAAAGACACGACGTATTATACGTGGCGTTATGATGTGGAAACATCCGTCGATCGCATCATATATCCACGTTGATACTTATCAATACATTTATTGTGCTTACGTCGAGACTTAGTTATTAAATAAAAGCTAGTACGAAATTAAGTAATTTACAGACTGCGAGCGATAGATATTATATCTAATGGACGTCACATAATCTGAGTATATTTATAACACTTCTTGGATGTCCATCCACGAAGAATCTGCGCCGTTAAAACGCCCGTTATGAAAAAACCGTGTGGAAAAAATCATAATGAAGGAAAAGAATCTGTTTCATTTGTGTTATACTTCACTGATTTGAACATCTCTTTGGGTCTTCAAGTTGGTGCATCCCGATCTTACGGATCAAACTCTCGAACATAGCGGTTGTTAATACTTTAGTGAATAAATCTTCTGGATTGTTGCTTGATCTGATTCGCTGAACATCAATTTGGCTTTTCTTTCGAAAATCATTTGCTTCATGAGTAGCTATTATCTCGCCATGATTCGAAGATGTCGCGACCGAAATTCGCTAAGTCCAGCGCCATGAAATCGATGTACCACCACTAGTGAATGAACAACCTTTGGGGGGTGTTCGATAAACATCGATCATTTGTGTAACCAACAAGTCCTCGACTTGCTTTCTGTTTGATCTGATTTGTGTAACATATATGGCATGTACCAAAAACCTTGTTTGGAAAAAACCCGAGTGGAAAAAATCCACCAAGGAAAAAGATTCATGACATATGTGCTTTACGTCTGTGATTGCCTCGTTAAAACCTTTAACTAAGAAAACCCAAGTGGGAAAAACTCATTAAAGGAAAAGAAAGTACAATCATTGGTCTTGAGGGCCAAATGACATCTTGCATGTGCAAGTATTGGATCTTAATAGTATAAGTCAAATACTCATACTTTATCATCTTTGTAACTCTACCGGAGCTTAATTACAGATCCAAACTTTCTCAGATCAAAACTATATATTCCCTTATGGGGTACCTTATGCAACATATATTGTGCATTTCACACACTTTGTATGCTTCAGGCATTTAATTCTTCCAGCGTCTTATAAGCTCCAGGCACGCTTCTAGCATCTTATATGTTTTCATCACACTTCTAGCGTCTTATGTGCTTCAGGCACTATATTCGCTTCAGGCGATTTCAACATTTCTAAACATGTTTGTCTCTTTTATGAACATCGTTCATAGACCAAGTGTTTTGTATTCATTATCGTATCTCATTATTTAAATGATGATAACATTAACTTATTATCTCAACACTATGAGATTTATATTTGTTGGAACTAATATGTTTCTCACGCTCCAAGCGTTGAACATTACTAACAATATATCACTATGCAATATCTGATTCTTCAGGAATCATTACATTTTCTACGGGGGGTCACGAAATTAACATGAGGGAATGAATCTCCAGGTTCATTTCTCCCCCTCATGTATGTATGACAAACACATATTATTCGTTCCACACATATTATTTATCAACACTGGTTCACATTTTCTAGCCTTGACCTCTTCAGGGTTTATGATTTTGCTACTCATCTGTAGTACGCCATTTCTCTTCCGGAGTTTCATAGACTATATTATTTTACGCTCGAGCATTTTCTAACCTGTCGAACTCTTACAGAGTTCTCATAAATAATATTGCCATAACCTCTTTTGAGGAATTTTATTTATTAAGCCAATTGGTCTTTAACGCTTATAGCGTTATTTTCATTAATTTGATACGTATCATCTCATGTCCTACTGGGACTTTTCCTTATCATGTCCTACTGGGACTTTTCCTTCTGGGACAAATATTATCCTTCTAGGACAAACTTTTCTGCGACATTTAATCCAACCAAAGCATTTGCAGCTGCTCACTCTTCAAGAGTAATTAAATGCATCTGGTGATAAAATGTGCATTAATATAATGTTCTTCCACGAGATTTATAAACTTCACTTCAAGTTTACTATCCTCCCCCTAATCTCGGGAAAACATTTCATTATAAGTCATATCTACGTAAGTTTACAATAACCACTTTGTGGGATTGACATTTCGATGTGATATCCCATATACGGATTCTACATGTCAATGTGTATCCATTTATATGAGTATCAACAAACATTACGAGATATCGACTCAATCGGGAAGAACTATATTATCTATTCTAGAGATTTATATCTTTTTAATTCTTCCGATGTCTCAATTTAATATCCACATCAGGAGATATCCGCACAACTTACTGCGTTTGAGACTTTGAAAAATGGTAAACAAAATTTATTATATGTAGATCATCTTCAGGATGACCGTAACATATAATATTTGTGTCATGACATTGCCTTTACTACGATTTTGAAGCTTCATTATTCTTATCCGGATATTTCACCGTACGACAAGTACGCGACTAGTGGCCTTCTATGCCACATCATGAAAATAGATTTTCATTATTCTTCTGGAATTTAATATCATTTTGTTCCACTTCTAGTGGATAAATCTTCCCCTCCAAGGAGACAAACGTTTGTGATATCCATCAGGGATATATTGACCATGGTTTTGTCTATGAATGCGATTACGCTTATGAACTAAATTAAATAACAAAGGTAAAATTACTACTCATATGCTATTAATTATATCCTATTACGGATAAAAGGCATAAGTAATTTATACTACTGATCAAAGTACTCTTTGATCCCTTTTATATCACGAATCTAGTGACATTCACTTCAGGGAATGGTCTAAACCAAATAGATCGTGTTTCATGATCATTCTGTGATAATCATTTTGTTGAATATAAACCACTTCTTTCAATATTGCTACTACATGAGCATATTATCGCAAATATAAATACAATCCTTTTACGAGGATTAAAGAAGTGTCACCATGTTCTTACTGAATTTTCTTATCTGTGGACTTCAGGTCGTTCATTGGAACATCATTCTATTTCATATGGACTTCGAGTCCGTATTTATTTATGTGAATTCCAAATTCACTTTTATGAGCATACAAGTGCTTTAGATGAACTCCAAGTCCATTTATATATACTTTATATGAATGATCATCTTCCGGTGATCAAATCTTCCAATCAAAGTTGTCTGCAAGACAAAATGATCTTTTATGTTAGATTTGGTCTTCAGGACTCAATCTAAACGATACCAAAGTAAATACATAAATAAATAAATGCATAAATAAATATACATGTATATATAATATATAATAAAATGTAATACATACATGAATCATAATATACCGGGTTGTACTGATGTATCATTTTCACACTATTGTCATCAACTCACTTCAGTGATATTTATTATGACGATTTTAAAATCATTGTCTTATTTATGTCATGTTCACTTCAGAGAACTGACTGACATGATTCGATACATCTTGAAACATCAATATAAAATATCTAGATTCGTTTATGTTCACTTCTAGGAACAGACTTGTGTACATCTAGAATATTTAACTGTCCACGTTCACTTCGAGGAACGGACATATCATAAATTTCGAGTTTAGTCACATCCACTTCTGGGGATTGACATGCGTAATATGATACAACATAAATATTAATTTACTCAAATTCACTTCTGGGAATGAGACCATATAGTTTGATGTTTCTTTAATAATTATAATTTGGTCACGTTCACTTCTGGGAACTGACTCGTGTTATTCGATATATCTCAAAAATATAATTTAGCCAAATTCACTTCTGGGAATAAACCTATAAAATCTGGTGTAATGTATATATTTCATTAAGTGGTTCTATTCACTTCTGGAAATGGACTCGGGTAATTCGATACACCTCGAATATTTCATTTCGTCTCATTCACTTCTGGGAATGGGTTTGTGTCAACCGACACATCTTAAATAATTTGAAAATAATATAGTCTAATCACGTTCACTTCTGGAAACGGATTTATATAATTTGATGCATTTAAACCGTTTATACACATTCACTCCAAGGAATGGTTTTGCATCATTGTTTTTACCAATAATTTATATATTACAATATATAATAATATCATCGTATGATATATTGATCATAATACATAAATTGAATAAAATAAACTTTTACCTCCATAGTTTACCTCAGGTATAGAATATGATCACCATTATTGATCGATCAAAGTCAATAATTTATAATGGTGATCAACATCATAATTTATTGACTCCGTCGGCTAATAATAGATATTCATATATTGTATAGGATGGATCCATAGATTATCCATGTGTGTATCAATATAGAAATACCGAATAATCGATCACCGTCGATTGGATAAAAGTTATATAACCATCAATTGATCAATTGATGATAAATAATAGAAGTCCAGAATACCGAAATACAGGAATACCACGTATTGAATATTTACCCGAATACCGGATAATAACGAGAACTCAAATATTATGATGATTCTCCAGAGGTCTTTAATCTTTAACTGGAAGAAATCACTTTTCTCTTACTATATATAATTCTCATCTAGCTCCATAAATTGAGGCCGTGAGCCTCATACAGCATATCACAGAAAATCCGAAGTGATTTGATCCATTAGTTATTCCATGTTAACTCAAAGGATCACAATATAATCCATCACCCAACTTAAATATCAATAACATGGCTCAAGCAAGCCTTTAACTTCTTCCCTGCTATTTATTTTGGTTGGGTGAATATTTGCTGGGTCTCTTTTGCAGATGAGTACAACAGCAAAATATAAATATTGGGATGATTTCAAAAGCTGGGAGTTTTGGTTCTCGTAAAATAGCTTCTGAAGATGCAGAGGACAATGATAAGAAGCTTATCAGAACAAGGAAGATTTTACGACACGGCTTAATCGGTAGAGACTCGTGCTGATAACGTGTTATAAAATATATTATTTGTGTATCAAAATACAAAAGGTACTACACAGTACCATATACTCTCAAAGTAGAAAGTAAACAAAGAAGGGAATAGTATATCGAAAGCCAACATCTTTATCTTTAATAAGAGAGAAGAGATATATGTATATAAAGGGTAATAACTGTTCCTCACTCTATTCTGGGTACATATCCAATATATATATACCACTGCATGCATAAGAAGTATATGAGGTGGTACAAAACCCCTCAGCCATGCATGCGCTAGATAGTAGGTAACCCATGTGTTGCCATGTGAAAATTGCGGCCGATAATTATTAGCACGGTACCGTTTAATAAAAGACACGACATATTATACGTGGCATTATGATGTGGAAACATCCGTCGATCACATCATATATCCACGTTGATACTTATCCAATACATTTATTGTGCTTACGTCGAGACTTAGTTATTAAGTAAACTAGCTGCGGGCTAGTAATTTACACGGAGCAGTAGATATTATATCTAATGGACATCCACATAATACGAGTATATTTATAACATAGAGTTTTTTTTATTTAATAAACAAATATATGGTGACTTGGCATTTTATTTTTTTCATTTTTTTAAAAAGAATGCTGATCTGGCAATTATTGATGACGTGGAACAAATTTTGGCCGGAAAATGTGTATAGTCATCATATTCTGGCCTTTAGGATTATTTTCGTAAAAAAAGGACCACTTATAGAACTAAAAATGTTACCGAAGAAAAAACAGGACCAAAATAAAAAACGTGTCCAGTTACAGAACTAAAATTGTAATTTAGCCGTAAATTGGGCCTTGATTTTCAACCATACGTTGAGCTTCCAAATATACAATCGTTTTTTTAATACAAATAAAAAAAAACAATCGTTCATGTAAGTGCTAATGTAAATATACAAACTTAATATAGTTAAAGTGGGATATAAGTGATGGATGACCATCAAGCATCATCATTTTCTACGCATCTCGTATGGTCCATAATTTCACATTGATGACTGAGAACCGTCTATGGCTTATAACAAGATATTTTGAATCAGATTTACATATCAACATGGAAAACTTTTGGAACTTTAATTTATCATTTATAATGTTATTTTTAATGTTTCACATAATTATCAAGGGTTTGGTTAATCGGAGAATACAAGTTGTCCTTTATTTGGACTATATTCGGCAGGTTCGCATATTCTGGCGGACTTGCACATTTTCGTCAATCCAATTGTCATCCCGTGGATTATTATGATCTAAGAGAGGCCCAATGTGATGATGTATATGTCCAAATGAGGAGAATGATTTCTTACTTTGATTACAGATTTGGACCAAAGAGAATGGATCAAGCAGTAAAGAGAAGAGAAGATGAGTTTTCTGCTACTTTTTTTTTAGTTGGAGTCTTATTATTATTATTGGTGTCCAATAAGGCATTCCAAGGACATCTAGCAAGAAATTAACAAGTCTTATGGTGATTGATTCCATGAAATCTTCATGTTATTTTGGTAGATAATCAATCAATCTGATTGGTGGATTATTTACTATTGAATTATTTGAAGACCTCTTGTATTTATGGAATTATCTTTTTTATTTATTTCACTTAGACTTAGGAGTTGTCTAGATTCATTTTTATTTTATAATTTCTTATTTTATTTTATTTTTTAGAAAATAAATTGCCAACTTCTTTGGCCTATAAAAGGAGGGGCACACCATATGTATTTGACACATTGAATTAATGAATAATATTGTTATTGTGAGTTGTTTTCTCATTAGAGTTTTACAACTTTTGTTAAGTGCATTTTAAGTTTGTGAGCAAAGCTTAAAGTGTTCATTGCAGTCTTTGGTTTAAAGATCATTAGAATGGTCTTGGCTTCTTCATAGCAATTAGTTCTTCTAGTCTCATCCTTGAGTTAAACTACTTTTGTTCAAGTCTTTTCTTTCATCTTATTCTATTTTTCCTTTTCATTTTGGATCTAAACGTGGTTATTCATTGTATTACTTAGGGTTCTTGAAAAATTCATTGTTAAGGGTCCAAGGTATACATCTGTTGGTAGCAGAGCAAGTAGTTCAATCCATTTGTTTTGGTGTTGCTGATTTGACTAAATTGGTGATTTATTTGTGATAAAATTTAAGATTTTTTGGGGGCTTTATGAGTATTAAACGAATTGAAATAAAACGTCTACATTTTTTCTTTTATTTCATCTCAAAATTCGAGTCGATAATATCATGAAAACTACACCCCAACACGTAATACTGCTCAAATTCTGCAGATATTAGATCTTCTTTCGATTTTTCGTTTAGGTGGGTTACCAAATTCCAAATTCATTGAAAATTGGTGGTGTGATAGGAAATTGTCTGTTCTGCAACTTTTTCTTTTGAGTTTTTCCATATTCATGATCACAATCGGTGAAATAAGTCACTGCTACAATTCGAAAATTTTGATGATTGAGTCAGTTGACAAGAAACGATTGTTTGGTCAACCTATAAAAGTCCAAAAACCTGAATTTTGGATATCATCTACATAACTAATTATTCTACAAATTTCCTTTTAAGCTTCCAGTTGAAATTGCTTTTGTTTGGGTTGCACGCGCTTGTAAGTGTGCAGGATCGAATTCTGACAAAATCGTAAAGTTGTCACCGAACTCAGATCCAAGTTTTTCAGATTCATTTAGAGTAAAAAAAAAAAACATAAAAAAAAGGGAAAAAAAAGAAAAATAAAAATAAAAGTCATATAAAAGGGTCAGACACTCAAAAGATGCCTCAAGTCTATTACATATTTGATATCTTCCACATCTACTCCATTCTTTTGTCTTTTCTTCTCACATTTGAATCCATCCTAGCCTTCTCTTCTTGATATGAGGACTAAGGATACAGTGATTCACAGAGCATTGCAAACATATTATTATGCACTTTTTAATCGTTTATTACTCTAATTGAGAAAGAGCGGTAAAAGACAATTGTGTGGTGAGTATATAAGAGGGGAGAGAAAGGCCAGAGTGAATCATCAATCACCCAAATAAAGTGTGAAAGTGAGGATTTTTATTTTCTTTGTCTCTCTCTCTCTCTCTCTCTCTCTCTCTCTCTCTCTCTATATATATATATATATATATATATATATATATATATATATTTTTTTTTTTTTTTTTTTTTTTCCCTTTCTTTGTAAATAAAAAAAATAATGTCACATTATATTTCCTTTTCTTGGGGAAATCCTAATTACAATTCTATAAAATCTTTTGATATTAGTAAAGGGATCTAAAACTCCTTATACTCATGGTGAAGATCTTAAGACTAGAAAGGGAACAACTTGTAAATATCATTATTCTAGTTCCTTTAAAACTAAAGATTTATATTGTTTCATTTGTAAAGATTATGGGCATTACGATCATATATGTCCTACTTTGAGGAAACAAATGATTCGGTTATTGATCATAAGCACATAAGAAATGCCAAATTTCCTTATTGTAATTCTCGTGATTCTTTTTGTTTCAGATCTACAAATTTGGCACAAAAAGACGATGTACAAAATCTTGAGTTAGAAAAGGCATGGGTTGAATTGGTTGAGAAAAAGAAAATTAAAAAAATGGTCAAAAAAGAAATTGAAAAGAATAATGAGGAGGGAGAAAATGAAGTTGGAAATCCGAGAGATTTTGAGGGAGAAAAATTGGTCGAAAAAGAAAAATCTTGTGAGGATGTGAGGATTTGTAATTTTATAAATGCTTCCACTTTGGTTTATTGTGAGCAGGTTGGTGAAAGAAAGAAACACTTGAATCATGAACAAGTGTTTGCGAGTAAGGTTAAAGAAGTGTAGTCTTCTGATTCTTAGCAAACTGAGGAGTTCTATACAAGAGTCATGGTGATGGACCGAATTTGTTTGGTAAGGATTGATAATACTCGTGTATCTAATGTGGTAAGCCAAGAACTATAGAAAAGCTTAATTTGAAAACTTTTGATCATCCAAACCCATATAGTCTACAAGGGCTTAATGAGTTTGAGGAAATTAAGGTTTCAAACCAAGTTGTGATTTTATTTTCTCCTAGGACTTACCATGATCAGATCTTATTTGATGTCATCCCTATGCTTAATTGTCATATAATATTGGGAAAACCTTGGTAAATTGAAAAGCAAGCTAAGTATGATGGTAAACTTAACAGGTTTCGATTTATGCGAAAATAAGAAAACCATTATACTAACTTCTTTGAGCAATCAACAAGTTCTTGAAACTCAATTAAAAATGGCTAATTCAAGAAAAGAGTTATCTTTGAAATGTTTCAGCCAAACAAATGAACTTGTTGAACCAATGGTGCAAGATAATGGCATGGGTTGTAATGTGCTTGAACCTAAATTTGATCTTAATTCCTTGAATGAAAAATGCGAGTATGATTTAGAAATGGATCCAACAAATTCTATGCTTGAGAATGAATTTAATGTGTGTTTGGATTTAAATGTTGAAAGTCTTGAAATCAAGTAGTAGAAAAATCCCTTGTTGGACGAGGTAGAATCAAGTGTAACTGATTCCAGTGTCCTTGCTAATTTTCATGTTTATTCTAATGAACCTTCTCAAAAGGAACTTGATGCACTTAATTCTAATTGTTACGAAATGATTCAATTTGAAGATGTTGATATGAGTAAAATTCTCGATGTGATTCAAACACAATCTTTTGTTGGTAAATCATGTCTTATGCAGGTTGAAGAATCTTCACCTCTTGGTGTTTGTGGAGATAAAGATGGGAGTTTTATAGAAATAAAAGACATAAGATCTTTTCATCATTATTTAGATCCGTTTCTAAGTGATCATGAAAATATCTTTAATTCTCATCATTTTGGTAATAGTAATTTGCATGTCTCTCAGTTGTCTAATATATATTCTTTTATTGACACAATTTAATGTGATGAAAATAAGGCTAAATTTGGCAAAAACGATTTAATTGATTTTGTGAGAAAGAAAGTGAAAGCTGAAGCATATCATCTTTATTTTAGTTGTCTACTATATAAAAATGTTGACCTTAGTGAACTCGAAATTTTGCGGAACTCTTATGCTTTATCCCTTTTCAAAGATAATTTAAGCATATGTGAAGTTTTTGATAAGAGAATGAGCATAAGTTTGCTAAAAAGGGAAAGGTTTTCGAAAGTCTGTCGAAGTGAAATTTCTGCAAAGAAAAAGATAGTAAATTTATTTGATTTCTTTGTGAATAATAGAGGAAATAATATCAGTGGAATAGATTTATTGCGGAGGAATATTAAACACAAAGTTAGAAGGACTAATCCACTAATCTTTTGTTCTAGCTTTGTTGTTTTTGTTCGTTGTGGATGGCAGGATCATGATGATGTAGTCAGATTATCGCTGATGTTTTGGATTCGAGGATGAATATTTTCAAAGGGGAGGATATGGTGGGTGACCATCAAGCCATCATCATTTTCTACACATCTCGTATGGTCCACAATTCACATTGATGATTGGGAACCGATTGTGGCTTATATCAAGATATTTGAATCAGATTTACATACCCTTCAACATGGAAAACTTATGGAACTTTAATTTATCATTTATAATGATATTTTTAATGTTTCACATAATTATTAAGGGTTGGTTATCGGAGAATACAAGTTGTCCTTTATTTGGACTATTCGGCAGGTTTGCATATTCTGGCGGACTTGCACATCGATCCAATTGTCATCCTGTGGATTATTATGATCTAAGAGAAACCCAATGTGATGATGTATATGGCCAAATGAGGAGAATGATTTCTTACTTTGATTATTTTAACATATTTGGGCCAAAAAGCATGGATCAAGCACTAAAGAGAAGAGAAGATGTGCTTTCTGCTACTTTCTTTTTAGTTGGAGTCTTATTATTATTATTGGTGTCCAATAAGGCATTCTAAGGCCATCTAGCAAAAAATTTACAAGTCTTATGGTGATTGATTCCATGAAATCTTCATATTATTTTGGTAGATAATCAATCAATCTGATTGGGGGATTATTTACTATTGAATGATTTGAAGATCTCTTGTATTTATGGAATTATCTTTTTTATTTATTTCACTTAGACTTAGGAGTTGTCTAGGTTCATTTTTATTTTACGATTTCTTATTTTATTTTATTTTCTAGAAAATAAAATGCCAACTTCCTTGGCCTATAAAAGGGAGGGGCACACCATATGTATTTGACACCTTGAATTGATGAATAATATTGTTATTGTGAGTTGTTTTCTCATTAGAGTTTTACAACTTTTGTTAAATGTATTTTTAGTTAGTCAGCAAAGTTTAAAGTGTTCATTGTAGTCTTTGGTTTAAGGATCATTAGAAGGGTCTTGGCTTCTTCATAGCCATTGGTTCTTCTAGTCTCATCCTCGAGTTAAAACTACTTTTGCTCAAGTCTTTTCTTTCATCTTATTCTATTTTTCCTTTTCATTTTGGATCTAAACGTGGTTATTCATTGTATTACTTAGGGTTCTTGACAAATTCATTGTTAAGGGTCCAAGACATACATCAATAAGTGGAAAAAAAAAATGATGTATTAATAATCTAAAATGATAGATATTGATGAATAAAACCAATTTTAAAATTGACGGTTAAAAAGCACGGATGGAATATTTCATATATAGGATGCATTTTGATGGATATTAATGAACTCCTAATTTACTATTCGTGAAATAATTGTCCATTTTCAAATGTCACTAGTTTTGTAAAATAAAAATTGAAATATATGTCGTCACGTTATTTGATTTATTTATTGGGTTATAAACATATGTGATACGTAGTTTGGTGTATTAGTGTGATAAGTTGTTTGTATAAGTGTGCATGCAATTCCTCTTGTCCTATTTCTAGGCTGCTGAGGTGTACTAGCTGTTGCAACATATTTGGGTATATATTCTATATGGATCTTGCAAGCAGATGTAATCATGAACAATGAATGTTCAGTAATGAAAGAGAAAAGGTTCTGCATTTTGATCTTGTTATTATTTTAAGTTGGTATCGAGTTGGATGACAAATGCCGATGGCGACTTTGGTGTCTTCTTCGACTACATTATAAACGCCCGCTCCCGGATACCGAGTCCTTATCCGGAAGCGAACGCCGCACGCATAATATTAAATAAATCTAATATTACACGTAAGTCTCTACTACGTCGACGAGTTTAGCAAAACGGAAGCTCAAAAGACTCGGAAAACACCATAAAATGCTACTAAGAATAGAAATCGATATACTAAAGATAGAAATGTAACATTTATTACATTGGAATACCAAACTAAAACTAAAACGTATAATAATCTCCAAAAGAGAAAAACTAGAAAGTCATTACAAGTTCCCAAACGAAACTTCAAGTCTAAAGAATAAATAAAACATAAATAATTAAAGTCTTCAACTTTGGTGTCTTTAAGCGTTGTCATCAAAGCCCTCTTCGAACTCCGGGATTACCTGTTTGTCTTCTCTCCCCCAAACACATAAATAAACATGCATTTGAGGTAAGTACATTGTACCAAGTAAGAAGTAGAAGCTACAATTTAATTTAGGCATCTTTAACGAGTTTTATTATAATAGTTATCGTTATGAGACCGACTCAATCTAGGTTCACTTCATGCCCATCGACATGTAATGACTAACTGCTTCTAACTTAGCTTATCTTTGTTACATCCACATTCAAGGGCACTACGCATGGTGCTTTGCCCACCACGAGACATCTGGGTGCAACCTATTGGTGGATCTCACCAATAGCCACGGGCTAGTCCCGATAGTATACGCTGCGTCGTGAAGTCCCTCCGTTTCAGGGTCTTGTGAACCTACAGAGTTATTCAATTGTAAAGTCCTCTCGCTTCCTGTGCCCTCTAATGGCCAAAGAAAGTTATTCACCTGTGAAGTCCTCTCGCCTCCCTGGTGCCCTTGGGCCGTGAGTTATCCACAACGAGTACCTCTACTCCTGGTGCCTCTAGAAAGGCCACAGAAGTTTACTCGCTTTATCCGAAGGCCTACACATTGCGATATAGTCTTGTGCCTTACCAATGATGACATGATGTTTAATCTTATTACTATGCAAGTATGTAATTATTAATGGTTATTAACTAGCCACCTAAGTGTTTTCAAGTAAGCTCCCTCACAAACTCAACTCTCTTTCTTAGACCACTAGACACGGACAGGGCCTAGCAATTACACAGACATTGATGAATACTAATTCATCAAAGCACAAGCCCTTTCATGCCCTTCCGACGGATCCGAACTTCAACTCCTTTTAAGAGTACATTCGGTGTTTTAACTGAACGAATCAGAAGTTCAATCGAGGCTTGTTCGTTTTAATTTAATCTTATTTAAGATCATTAACAAAACTACAATTCAAACTAAGCATCAAAATAACACTAGCCACTAAATCCATTATCTACCAAACCATATATTAGGTTGTTCCGAAAAATAAAATAACACAAAACAATAATGCCAAACAACTATAGCTTATATATTTATTAAATTATCTTTTTCTTTCTTTCTTTCGAAACCCATCTGCATAGTTCATTTATTTATTTATTTTTTTTTTTTCTAATCCTACGAAAGTTTCCTGGATATATAATGTATGTGTAAATTACTTTTTGTTTCCATTTTTCTTAACCTCACGGCTGCTAAAGTACTTCCTGCTATTTTCATTTTTTTTCCCTTCTATTCCTATGGCAGATACACCTTACGGTTGCAACATAACAATGTGGCTTATATTTGCTTATTTTTGTCCTTTCGTCCCAGGCAACATATATATACATTAATGTGCATCCTGTCCTAAATAGTTCAAGGCGATATATAAAAAGAAACAAATCTTTAGCAACAATAATAAAGAATAATAATTAACAAATAAAACATAATTAAATACGGTTAAACACCAAATCCGTTTAAGAACACCCTTTACAAAACGAATCAAAACACGATCTAACCTTTCTAAACCATAGTTAATTTGTAGGAAGAGCCTCTTACCTTTTTTTTGCAAGATAAACGAACTTCAAACTCGTAAAATCGCAGCAAAACCTTGATCTTTTCTTGCAGATAACCTTAACAAAGCTCGATCATTGAGTGTTGAAACGACGATCCTTTCACGACGATTCCAACGCTTCTCGATCTAAAACGGTTGAAAACTCCATGAGATATCGCAGAAACTCGTTGGCTCTTCTTACGCCTCACCGCGTTTTCTTCCAACTCTCACACGCAAGAGGAGGCTTCTAAGGAGGAAATTTCTGATTTAAAAGGTTAGGGAAACTCATCAAGTTAATTTCTCCTTAAATAGAAAAATCCCAAAATTAACCTAATCTTTATTTTCCTTAATTGCCCTTTTACTAAAAAAATCGGATTTATCTCCAAATTATTTATATATATCGCCAAATATATATAAATACACTTAAAATACTTTAAATCAGAAATTATAATATTCCGGTTTTCGCAAAAAGACATGTCTGCCCTTTTTCGAAAGTCGGGATATTACATTCCTTCCACCTTAAAAGGAGTTTCGTCCTCGAAACTCGAGCGTGGTCAAACTGTTGACCTTCCTTAGCACTCTTCCTTCAACACAAACCAAACCGAAGCTTCACTTGTTTTCCCACAACAACCTTTAACCGATTCCAATCTTGCTAACCTTGAACCAACACGCTATCGATTCCCGGACTATTCAAACCTTGCACACTCAACCCAAAACTCGTCCAACCATAACTTGAACCACTCGAAATCGCACCATCAATCTTGTACTGCTTTCCTTCTTAGGAAGGACACTTTCCTAGTTCAACCGCCCAAGTAGAAAAATCCTTTGGTTGCAACTCTATACCAAGAGACACACCAAGTCCGTAGAATCCAAAATCAGAATTTTACTCTTGCCACGGTAGATTCCAACATAGCCAACAACTTGTAGTAACACCCTAGCAACCTTGATTACTCTATCCAAAGGTGTTGTAACAACCATGAGATCCTTGAGATTACCTCATCAACCGATGTGGGTACTGACTCAAACCGATCAACTCGCTCCAACTGACTCACAACCGTCTCGACCTAAACTACTCGCTTCTTATCGAGCCCTAGAACAACAACACCTAGTCTTTACCTACCAAACTTCTTGGGTGAAAGAAAGGCATCTATTCTTTCTTGACCCAAAGACTTAAAAGGTTTTGAAAATTTGGTGCATACACAAGCCATGAAATAATTGATTTGTACAATACAAACCGAACTGATTTTGAACATGATGTAAAAAGAAAAGTTGTAGGTATACAAGTTTTACATATGCTACCCAATAACCAACATTTTTGGAAAATCATAGGTTGGTTAAAATAATTATTTTCGCAGGTCACGACGTCAAAAAATTTCAAAATTTAAAATCTATGTTGTGTTGCAGATTGTACTCAAACCGTAAATAATTTGCACTTGACTTCAAAACAGAATTGCAGAGCAAAAAGTTTTCTACAACATATCGAAAATTCAAGTCGTTTGGGGTGTTTTAGCTCATTCAAAACAGAGATAAATAAGAGTACCACTGCAGATTTTCCAACAGAGTGCTAATCCTTGTCAAGAAATTTATGAACAATCCAATTGGAAGACTGAGTTGATGTAAAGAGAGAAGTTGTAGATAAGACAACTTTCTAAGTGGCTGAAAATTTAGAGAATTTTGGTATTTCGTAAAATGAGATTACTTAGAGAAAATCGCTTACTCGCTTTTGCATAACACCAAGTTACAAAAAGAAATGATTAGGACCAAAACGCAAAGAATTAAAAAAAATATTTAAATCCACCAAGATAAAGAACATGTGGGGGAAGTCTGAAAGTTTCAAAAGAAGAGAGGGATTCTATTAAGGATCCTAGAGGAACGAACTCGAGGGAAACACGTAAGAGATGTGAGCTTAGAACTCAACCTAACATTCGCTTAAGGAGACTCTTCACTTGGTCCTAGTGCAACTTAATTAACCACGGTTTAAGGATTCTTAGTCTTACGAGGATTTACCACCAAGATCAAAAGAGGCCAGAAAGGTCCAACAAGGTCTACGGAAATCTTATCTTAGAGGAAAGGAAGCCTAGAAGACGCTTCGCTCTGGATACCAACGGAACGCCCCGCTCCCGAATACCGAGTCCTTATCCGAACGAACGCCGCACACGCATAATATTAAATAAATCTAATATTACACGTAAGCCTCTACTACGTCGTATCGAGTTTAGCAAAACGGAAGCTCAAAAGACTCGGAAAACACCATAAAATGCTACTAAGAATAGAAATCGATATACTAAAGATAGAAATGTAACATTTATTACATTGGAATACCAAACGAAAACTAAAAAGTACAATAATCTCCAAAAGAGAAAAACTAGAAAGTCATTACAAGTTCCCAAACGAAACTTCAAGTCTAAAGAATAAATAAAACATAAATAATTAAAGTCTTCAACTTTGGTGTCTTTAAGCGTTGTCATCAAAGCCCTCTTCAACTCCGGGATTACCTGTTTTGTTTTCTCTCCCCCAAACACATAAATAAACATGCATTTGAGGTAAGTACATTGTACCAAGTAAGAAGTAGAAGCTACAATTTAATTTAGGCATCTTTAACGAGTTTTATTATAATAGTTATCGTTATGAGACCGACTCAATCTAGGGTTCACTTCATGCCCATCGACATGTAATGACTAATCTGCTTCTAACTTAGCTTATCTTTGTTACATCCACATTCAAGGGCACTACGCATGGTGCCGCCCCACCACGAGACATCTGGGTGCAACCTATTGGTGGATCTCACCAATAGCCACGGGCTAGTCCCGATAGTATACGCTGCTCGGTGAAGTCCCTCCGTGCTTTAGGGTCTTGTGAACCTCTGAGTTATTCAATTGTAAAGTCCTCTCGCTCCTGGTGCCCTCTAATGGCCAAAGAAAAGTTATTCACTGTGAAGTCCTCTCGCTCCAGTGCCTTGGGCCAAGAGTTATCCACAACGAGTACCCTCTACTCCTGGTGCCTCTAGAAAGGCCAGCAAGTTTACTCGCTCTATCCGAAGGCCTACACATTGCGATATAGTCTTGTGCCTTACCAATGATGACATGATGTTTAATCTTATTACTATGCAAGTATGTAATTATTAATGGTTATTAACTAGCCACCTAAGTGTTTTCAAGTAAGCTCCCTCACAAACTCAACTCTCTTTCTTAGACCACTAGACACGGACAGGGCCTAGCAATTACACAGACATTGATGAATACTAATTCATCAAAGCACAAGCCCTTTCATGCCCTTCCGACGGATCCGAACTTCAACTCCTTTTAAGAGTACATTCGGTGTTTTAACCGAACGAATCGTAAGTTCAATCGAGGCTTGTTCGCTTTTAATTTAATCTTATTTAAGATCATTAACAAAACTACAATTCAAACTAAGCATCAAAATAACACTAGCCACTAAATCCATTATCTACCAAACCATATATTAGGTTGTTCGAAAAATAAAATAACACAAAACAATAATGCCAAACAACTATAGCTTATATATTTATTAAATTATCTTTTCTTTCTTTCTTTCAAACCCATCTGCATAGTTCATTTATTTATTTATTTTTTTTTCTAATCCTACGAAAGTTTCCTGGAGATATAATGTATGTGTAAATTACTTTTGTTTCCATTTTCTCTTAACTCACGGCTTTGCTAAAAGTACTTCCCTGCTATTTTCATTTTTTTCCTTCTATTCCTATGGCAGATATACACCTTACGGTTGCAACATAACAATGTGGCTTATATTTGCTTATTTTTGTCCTTTCGTCCCAGTGCAACACATATATACATTAATGTGCATCCTGTCCTAAATAGTTCAAGGCGATATATAAAAAAGAAACAAATCTTTAGCAACAATAACAGCAACAATAATTAACAAATAAAACATAATTAAATACGGTTAAACACCAAATCCGTTTAAGAACACCCTTTACAAAACGAATCAAAAACACGATCTAACCTTTCTAAACCATAATTAATTTGTAGGAAGAGCCTCTTACCTTTTTTTGCAAGATAAACGAACTTCAAACTCAGAAAACTGCAGCAAAACCTTGATCTTTTCTTTCAGATAACCTTAACAAAGCTATGATCATTGAGTGTTGAAACGACGATCCTTTCACGACGATTCCAACGCTTCTCGCGGATCTAAAAACGGTTGAAAACTCCATGAGATATCGCAGAACTCTCGTTGGCTCTTCTTACGCCTCTCACCGTTTTTTCTTCCAACTCTCACACGCAAGAGGAGGCTTCTAAGGAGGAAATTTCTGATTTAAAAGGTTAGGAAACTATCAAGGTTAATTTCTCCTTAAATAGAAAAATCCCAAAAATTAACCTAATCTTTATTTTCCTTAATTGCCCTTTTTACTAAAAAAATCGGATTTATCTCCAAATTATTTATATATATCGCCAAATATATATAAATACACTTAAAATACTTTAAATCCGTAAATTATAATATTCCGCTTTACGCAAAAAGACACGCTCGCCTTTTTTCAAAGTCGGGATATTACATTCCTTCCACCTTAAAAGGAGTTTCGTCCTCGAAACTCGAGCGTGGTCAAACTGCTGACCTTCCTTAGCACTCTTCCTTCAACACAAACCAAACCGAAGCTTCACTTGTTTTCCCACAAAAACCTTTAACCGATTCCAATCTTGCTAACCTCAACCAACACGCCATCGATTCCTGCACTATTCAAACCTTGCACACTCAACCCAAAACTCGTCCAACCATAACTTGAACCACCGAAATCGCACCATCAATCTTGTACTGCGTTTCCTTCTTAGGAAGGACACTTTCCTAGTTCAACCGCCCAAGTAGAAAAATCCTTTGGTTGCAACTTATACCAAGAGACACACCAAGTCCGTAGAATCCAAAATCAGAACTTTACTCTTGCCACGGTAGATTCCAACATAGCCAACAACTTGTAGTAACACCCTAGCAACCTTGATTACTCTATCCAAAGGTGTTGTAACAACCATGAGATCCTTGAGATTACCCTTACTGAACCGATGTGGGGTACCTGACTCTGAAACCGATCAACTCGTTCCAACTGACTCACAACTGTCTGACCTAAACTACTCGCTTCTTACTGAGCCCTAGAACAACAACACCTAGTCTTTACCTACCAAACTTCTTGGGTGAAAGAAAGGCATCTATTCTTTCTTGACCCAAAGACTTAAAAGGTTTTGAAAAATTTGGTGCATACACAAGCCATGAAATAATTGATTTGTACAATACAAACCGAACTGATTTTGAACATGATGTAAAAAGAAAAGTTGTAGGTATACAAGTTTTACATATGCTACCCAATAACCAACATTTTTGGAAAATCATAGGTTGGTTAAAATAATTATTTTCGCTGGTCATTTCCTGACGTGTTGTCAAAAATTTCAGAAATTTAAAATCTATGTTGTGTTGCAGATTGTACTCAAACCAGAAATAATTTGCACTTGACTTCAAAACAGAATTGCAGAGCAAAAAGTTTTCTACAACATATCGAAAATTCAAGTCGTTTGGGGGTGTTTAGCTCATTCAAAACAGAGATAAATAAGAGTACCGCTGCAGATTTTCTGAACAGAGTGCTAATCCTTGTCAAGAAATTTATGAACAATCCAATTGGAAGACTGAGTTGATGTAAAGAGAGAAGTTGTAGATAAGACAACTTTCTAAGTGGCTGAAAATTTAGAGAATTTTTGGTATTTCAGAAATGAGATTACTTAGAGAAAATCGTTTACTCGTTTTGCATAACACCAAGTTACAAAAAAGAAATGATTAGGACCAAAACGCAGCAATTAAAAAAATATTTAAATCCACCAAGATAAAGAACATGTGGGGGAAGTCTGAAAGTTTCAAAAGAAGAGAGGGATTCTATTTAGGATCCTAGAGGAACGAACTCGAGGGAAACACGTAAGAGATGTGAGCTTAGAACTCAACCTAACATTCGCTTAAGGAGACTCTTCACTTGGTCCTAGTGCAACTTAATTAACCACGGTTTAAGGATTCTTAGTCTTACGAGGATTTACCACCAAGATCAAAAGAGGCCGTAAAGGTCCAACAAGGTCTCACGGAAATCTTATCTTAGAGGAAAGGAAGCCTAAGAAGACGCCGCTCTCGATACCAACCGTAACGCCCGCCTCCCGAATACCGAGTCCTTATCCGAACGAACGCCGCACGCATAATATTAAATAAATCTAATATTACACGTAAGCCTCTACTACGTCAGACGAGTTTAGCAAAACGGAAGCTCAAAAGACTCGGAAAACACCATAAAATGCTACTAAGAATAGAAATCGATATACTAAAGATAGAAATGTAACATTTATTACATTGGAATACCAAACGAAAACTAAAACGCATAATAATCTCCAAAAGAGAAAACTAGAAAGTCATTTCAAGTTCCCAAACGAAACTTCAAGTCTAAAGAATAAATAAAACATAAATAATTAAAGTCTTCAACTTTGGTGTCTTTAAGCGTCGTCATCAAAGCCCTCTTCGAACTCCGGGATTACCTGTTCGTCTTCTCTCCCCCAAACACATAAATAAACATGCATTTGAGGTAAGTACATTGTACCAAGTAAGAAGTAGAAGCTACAATTTAATTTAGGCATCTTTAACGAGTTTTATTATAATAGTTATCGTTATGAGACCGACTCAATCTAGGGTTCACTTCATGCCCATCGACATGTAATGACTAACTGTTTCTAACTTAGCTTATCTTTGTTACATCCACATTCAAGGGCACTACGCATGGTGCTGCCCACCACGAGACATCTGGGTGCAACCTATTGGTGGATCTCACCAATAGCCACGGGCTAGTCCCGATAGTATACGCGTTCGGTGAAGTCCCTCCGTACTTAGGGTCTTGTGAACCTACAGAGTTATTCAATTGTAAAGTCCCTCTGCTCCTGGTGCCCTAATGGCCAAAGAAAGTTATTCACCTGTGAAGTCCCTCTTGCCCTGGTGCCTTGGGCCGCAGAGTTATCCACAACGAGTACCCTCTACTCCTGGTGCCTCTAGAAAGGCCAGCAAGTTTACTCGCTCTATCCGAAGGCCTACACATTGCGATATAGTCTTGTGCCTTACCAATGATGACATGATGTTTAATCTTATTACTATGCAAGTATGTAATTATTAATGGTTATTAACTAGCCACCTAAGTGTTTTCAAGTAAGCTCCTCACAAACTCAACTCTCTTTCTTAGACCACTAGACACGGACAAAGGTGCCTAGCAATTACACGTACATTGATGAATACTAATTCATCAAAGCACAAGCCCTTTCATGCCCTTCCGACGGATCCGAACTTCAACTCCTTTAAGAGTACATTCGGTGTTTTAATGAACGAATCGTAAGTTCAATCGAGGCTTGTTCGCTTTAATTTAATCTTATTTAAGATCATTAACAAAACTACAATTCAAACTAAGCATCAAAATAACACTAGCCACTAAATCCATTATCTACCAAACCATATATTAGGTTGTTCCGAAAAATAAAATAACACAAAACAATAATGCCAAACAACTATAGCTTATATATTTATTAAATTATCTTTTTCTTTCTTTCTTTTGAAACCCATCTGCATAGTTCATTTATTTATTTTTATTTATTTTTCTAATCCTACGAAAGTTTCCTGGAGATATAATGTATGTGTAAATTACTTTTTGTTTCCATTTTTCTTAACCTCACGGCTGCTAAAGTACTTCCTGCTATTTTCATTTTTTTTCCCTTCTATTCCTATGGCAGATACACCTTACGGTTGCAACATAACAATGTGGCTTATATTTGCTTATTTTTGTCCTTTCGTCCCAGGCAACATATATATACATTAATGTGCATCCTGTCCTAAATAGTTCAAGGCGATATATAAAAAAGAAACAAATCTTTAGCAACAATAACAGCAACAATAATTAACAAATAAAACATAATTAAATACGGTTAAACACCAAATCCGTTTAAGAACACCCTTTACAAAACGAATCAAAAACACGATCTAACCTTTCTAAACCATAATTAATTTGTAGGAAGAGCCTCTTACCTTTTTAGCAAGATAAACGAACTTCAAACTCAGAAAACTGCAGCAAAACCTTGATCTTTTCTTGCAGATAACCTTAACAAAGCTCTGATCTTTGAGTGTTGAAACGACGCTCCTTTCACGACGATTCCAACGCTTCTCGCGGATCTAAAAACGGTTGAAAACTCCATGAGATATCGCAGAAACTCTCGTTGGCTCTTCTTACGCCTCACCGCGCGTTTTCTTCCTACTCTCACACGCAAGAGAGGCTTCTAAGGAGGAAATTTCTGATTTAAAAGGTTAGGGAAACTATCAAGGTTAATTTCTCCTTAAATAGAAAAATCCCAAAATTTAACCTAATCCTTTATTTTCCTTAATTGCCCTTTTACTAAAAAAATCGGATTTATCTCCAAATTATTTATATATATCGCCAAATATATATAAATACACTTAAAATACTTTAAATCCGTAAATTATAATATTCCAGTTTTCGCAAAAAGACACGTCTGCCCTTTTTCGAAAGTCGGGATATTACACACAGAGTGGAGGACCACCCATCTCCACCGGAGTCTCAACTTTGCCCTTTGCAGTTGGGTCAATCGGAGCGATTCCATCTGTTGGTTGTACAGGAATGTCGGGACCATTTCCATCGCAGCTATCACCGCTTCCACAACCCTTATTTGGAGCTTCTCTACCTGTTCTGCATCCGATACTGAGTGGAATCAATACTCTTTGAGATAATCTGAATCATTCTTGCTCAGTTAAGCCAGATAGAAACAATCACCTGCCATGGAAATTCACCGTGTTACCAGTAATTAAGGGCCATAAACTTTAATCTTACTTATTTGGTACAAAACCTTGTCCTACACAATATCTCGGTGCTCCTAGTGTTACATATGCTATAATGCCTCCAATAAACCCTGCTTATGATGAATGGATGGCCAGAAATCAACTTCTGGTAGGATGGCTACTAGCCTCAATGTCTAAATAAGCTTTGATTGAAGTTGTAGGATGCTCAACTTCTCATGAGATTTGGCAAACCTTAGAGCTGTTGTGTAACAACCAATGTCAGGCACAAATGTTGGAATACAAAGATTCTTTAACTTAGGCAAGAAAGGGATCTAAGACAATGGTAGAATACCTAGCAGAAATGAAGACTTATTCTGAAAAATTGAGTGCAGCAGGGTAATCAAAAATGCCATAGTTTTTATTTACACCATGCAAAGGGTTTCTTGGGCGCCAAGTCTCGATCTCGATCAAGCCTTCCGCGGTCCTCCATGACGGACTGTCCTCCCGACTCTGGCGACGACAACAAATGCAAAGAACAACAAAGCAAAGAATAGGCACCGATCCTTCTTCTCCGTGACCACGCTTTAGCTATGCTCAAATAACCGGGCAAGTTTCGCTTCTTCCTTCAAGACCGGAAGCCTGAAGACCACAACTTTTAAGGGGGAGCCATCCATAATCATTCCAGCAGAGGCAGAGAACGCATTGACGGATGGTTTTTAACGATCGCTGGTAGGAAAATTTTCACAGGGACGACCACAATTAGATACGATTCGAAAATTCCTCACTGTTCAAAATTTTAAAGGTAACTACACTCTCGGTCTTTTAGATAACAAGCATGCTTTAATTCATTTTCAGCATGACGAAGATTACATCAGATTATTTTCCAAAGCGTCCCGTCAAGTTGGTAACAAAACCATGAGGGTGTTTAAATGGGCAGCTTGATTTTCATGTCGATAAGGAACCCTCCATAATTCCAGCTTTGGATCTCGCTCCCAAACTCCTACCCATCTAATGAACAAGGATTTCATTTTTGAATTAATGCAAATCGTTGGAAAACCACTTCGTATTGATGATGCTGCTATCGCGGGCCGAGAAGGCCTTATCCGCTCGGGTTCAGTTGAAGTTGATATTCAAACATCTCCTAATCGTATTTGGATACAAAAGAAAATGGTGACGGGTTTTGGCAACCCATTCTCCTCGAAGGTGCTCGCCACTTTATTGAACCCATTGTTGGCGATGGGCATAATCATGATCAATGTCTTGTAAAACATCCGAATTGGCCACTAATACTAAGGCAAATCACGCCAAGCCTCCTCAAGTTTATGTCGCAAAAGCGACGGTTGCTCCTGAAAAATCTCAGGTTGAAAGTGTTGATGCGACTTTGGCAGCACCAGGCTTGATTTCCTTAAAGGGGCCAGCCCATGCCACGGTCGGGGAAACAACTAGAGCTCTTTATGATTCAAACAAAGATTCTCCCTGACATGAACCCCTCCTCGGCTGCCATACAGATTACAGTTGAATCTAGGGAGGATAAACTAGAACGTCAACGGCTGATTTCTCATCGCTAGGACCATGGGTATGGTTCAGACTCCGACAAAAAGAAAAAGGCATTTCTGCTGGTTAATCGGTTAGATTGGAAGTCCCCAGCCACAACTGTAGAGAGCTCGACTTCTGAGGATGAAAGTTTCATGATGAGAACTTGCAGGGATCTCGATGCGAGCAGCGATGAATGACACTTTACAAGGCACCTGGTTGGAGCGTCCTTTCATCCCGCCTGTCGTAAAAATAAAAATAAAAATAAAGAGGTTGTGTCAATTGTTTCAGGGGGTTCAAACCCGCACCACCTAGACTCCTAAGAAATGGTTTCTAATGAATAACATCATATTCTGGAATATTCGAGGAATCGGAAACTCTTCCTCCATGAATCGTTTCAAGCATCTAGTTAATACTTATCACATTGATTTTTGGCAATTTCGAACCGATGTTGACCAATGACAATAAACGGCTCTTTATTGCTAACCGCCTTAACTTTAAATTCTCAAAGACTAGTCCTAATAACAAAATTTGGATTATTTTGGAATACTTTTCTCTCTTGGGATATTCTTCTTGCTACGGATCAATCGATACATGTTAAATTCAATGGCACTACCCTTTTTGTTATTTCGCCATTTATGCTAAATGTAGCGAGGAGACCGCACCATTCTTTGGGATGAGCCGCAATATTTACATGCTCTTGGCTTCCTTGGTTACTTGGAGGACTTCAATACAATCTGCTTTCGAGAAGATTATAAAGGCAATGGGCCACTGGATCGTCGCTCTATGCAGATCTTAATGACTTTATTTCGCATGCTCCTTATTGATGAACCGATTCAAAATGGAGATTTTACTTTGTCGGGCACAAGATCCAATGGCATTGTTCATGTTAAGTCGATCGTATATTTCACAATTCCAATTGGCTGGACATTCATCCTACTTTCACTATCAAAGCACTTCCAAAATGCTGCTCTGATCATAAGGTCCTTTTGTATGGTTTGGCTCGGGTGAATTCTGGACCCAAACCATTTCGCTTTCAAAACATGTGGCTTCAACGTGATGATCTTAAAACTTTAGTTAGATATAGTTGGGCTCTCTCTTTTATGGTTTGGGTATGGATGTGTTAATGGGCAAACCAAACGCCTTAAGATTGTCTTGAAAGGTTGGAATAAGGATACTTTTGGTGATGTTCATCTCAATGCGAAGTTGGCTGAACAGAATCTGGCTCTCAAAGAGCAAATGATGGAGGGTGACCCGACGGAAGAGAACCGTGATGCTCTGAGTCTTGCCAATGCACATTATATCCTGTCTATGCTCGAGGAGGAGGATTTTTGGAAGCAAAAGTCTAATTACAAATGGTTCAAAGATGGGGATCGTAATACAAATTTTTTTCATGCTTCAGTTAAGGCTTATGGGGTGAAAGGTCATATTCAGCGGATTCGCAATACGGCTGGAGATTGGATAACGGACGAGCGGGACATTAGTCAAGAGGCTATTCAGTTCTTCAGTTCTCTTCTTTCTCAAGGAGGCCGTAGGATGATTTGACTATGCATGACCTTCTTTCTCATATACCTACGTTAATCACTGAAGAGGACAATGCTCTTCTAGGGGCTGCTATTTCCATGGAAGAAATAAAATCGATCCTAATAGTGCGCCGGGGCCGGATGGTTTTTCTATCAATCTCTTTCAAGTTTTTTGGGATGTGGTTCAAGTCGATGTCCAAAATGCAGTTAAATATTTTTTCACTGGCCGCCCTTTACCCCGAAATGGGATCCACTTTCATTACCTTGATTCCTAAGACGGATGCGCTACTAGGTTTGGGGATTTCGCACCCATCTCTCTCTGCTTTCGGTTATTAACAAAATCTTCACCAAAATTCTCGACGCAGAGGCGCGCAACCTCTGCTTGGTAAACTCATTTATGATGAACAATCGGCTTTTGTCAAGGGTAAAGATATTGCGTATAATATTCTTTTCGTGCAAGAGATCATTCAACATTTGCATAAAAAAGTTCGCAGCCACAATATGCTTTCAAACTGGATTTTGTTAAAGCTTTTGACAGTGTCTCCTGGCCGTTTTTATCGCACCTTCTTCATTCTTTTGGGTTCAATCATGCCTTCTTTAACCTTATTGTGAACAACCTGCGGGGATGCTATTCCTCTATTTTGCTTAATGGCACTCCCACTGGCTTCTTCCGATCTTTCTCGAGGCAACAAGCATGGTGATCCTCTTTCCTCGTATCTTTTATCTTGGTCAATGAAGCCTTCACTCGCGGTCTAAAAGCTCTTTTCCAAGATCCGGTCATGCAACACTACTCTCTTCCTCGGCATTTCCCACAAGTTGCACATTGCCTCAGATCATGGATGATCTTATTATTTTTTGCAGGGGTTTAAACGTAACATAGACAAAATTATTGCTTTCATTTAGACATATGAGAAGCGGTACTGGTCGAAAGTGAACCTTGATAAAAGTTTCTTTGTGGTTTCAAGCATCGCCCTCCTGGATCGATCGACGGAAGGCTCACGGCCATGATCGGTATTCTGTGGACAACCTCGCCTTTTTCACTTATTTGGGTTGCCCGATCTTTGTTGGCCGCTCAAAAAGGTCTCACTTTGACTATCTTTTTGATAAAATTCAGAAAAGACTGGAAGGATGGCATTCAAAGCTGCTCACTATAGGTGGACGCCTCATTCTCATTAAGCACGTTTTATTCTCCATTCCGATACATACCATTGCTGCTTTGCAAGTTCCTCACTCGGTGTTTAATCAGATTCATCGCATTTTTGGAAACTTTTTGTGGGGCAATACTGAGCAAGTGAAGAGACGTATATGGAGATCCTGGGAGAACATCTGTGGTCCTACTGAATAAAATGGACTGGGTGTTTGTAATATCAAATATGTACAACTCGCCTTTGCTTGCAAACTTTGGTGGAAAATCCATAATCGTGTTGGCTTATGGGGTAAGAGTTTTTCCATGTTGCCTCATCTGCGGAATCTGCATCCTTGGCGTATAATGCAAAAAGTTGAAACTATAGTGAATCTCCACTTGAGGCCAATTCAAACATCCAATTGGAATTGGGTCTAGGCGCCTAATGCCACGGGAAAATTTACTATTGCATCTGCCTACAACACTATTCACAGAAGGAAAGATATTGTTGTGGAACTGAAAGGGATCTGGAAGCCAAAAATACCTATTAAAATTTCGGTATTCATGTGGCGGTTCCTCAATAACATGCTTTCTCTACCTTGTATGCTGCGTGTTTTTGGGCAACACGGTCCCTTTAAATGCCCTTTCTGCAGTGCGGAAGATACCAGAGATCATACTTTTTATAATTGTTCCTCCTCTCGAACTATTTGGAACCTTTTCCAGTCGCTTCTGCATTTTCATCCTCTTGCTGTGGATTTTTGGACTTATCTTCGGTGTTGGTGGTACCCGGATCGAAATGGCTCGGTGAAGAAAGTTTGCCAACTGGTTCCTTCTTTGATTCTTTGGGAAATCTGGAAATGCAAAAATCGGATCATTTTTGAGGATTCCAGAACTTCTATTCAGAATGAAATCCTCAACATCAGACAAAGCTTATATTATTCACTGCTAAACAGTAACCTCATCAGGATGGATAAAGATGATGACTGCTTGCTGGAGAATCGTCTCATTGGTTCCTTTTCCACACGGATTTCTATGCACTCCATTTTGGTGAATTGGCAAAAACCGCCGGATCATTTGGTTAAATTGAATACTGATGGCTCTTCCTTAGGTAACCCTGGCCCTTCAGGTGGTGGTTATCTAATTCTCAACTCTCACGGTCAACTTCTTTATGCCGACAGTGAACCTTACGCTAATTGTACCAGTCTCGTTGCGGAAATGAAGGCTCTTCTTGCATGGCTTACTTATTGTATGGAGCATCAATTGCTTTCTGTCCTGGTTGAAACGGATTCTTTAGTCCTAACCAATATCGTCTTTGGGAATTGTGAGTCCCCTTGGCAGCTTGATGATGATATTCGGTCTATCAGAGATTTTCTCCGCATACACCCTATGCAGATTTCCCATATTTTCCGTGAAGCTAACAAAGCTGCTGATTTTCTTGCCACTTCGGCATCCACTAGCAAAAGGAGGGCAACCTACATGTCTCAGAATAACATCCCATCGGCCCTCAAGCTTATTTTACATGGTGATCAGCTTGCCATCCCTTTCATTCGTCGAGTACGCGGGACTGCATAATCATCTGGACGCATCCGTCAATTTATTGATGGGTGCAAACCAGGTTGTACCTATCCTTTTGGGTAGATTTAACATGTATGATTATTGTTTGAATTACTACATAGATAATCACTTTGCAGGAAATTGCTTCGTATATGGTGCGAGGGATCTGTTTCATTCTTAGCTGCTCGGAAGATGGAACAAATCGTGGATCGGAATTTTGGAAGCACCCTTCAACTCTCTGAAGGGTGAAATTCAGGTGTTGCGCTTCCTTTTGCATTTTTATCTCATTGGATGTGTTACTAAAAGCTATGAACATATTTTCTGCTTGACTGGGTCTTTATTTTTTGAAGAACTATGTGCAAGGAAATTGGAATTCTCCTTCTGGCATGATCGAGGATAATTACTCATAAGAGTTTGGATGCATAAGACCCAAGAGACACGAAATGGAGGAACATGGAAACACAGGTTTCTTTTTTGAATTGGGATGGGGAGATGATGATTACACCTGGATGACACGTGAAGCACATGATGCTATTCAAGCTCTGAGTTATGAAGACATGCTGGTTGCAACTTTACACTCTATTTACAATTCCACTTGTAATTTCTTTTTGGGGGTCTTAACATTTTTGGAAACATGGGGTGCTGTACTCTTTCCTATGGTTTGGATTTTCCTACACTGGGTTTGCCAATCATAGGTTTTAAGGAGGCAGGGCCATGTTTCGTCAATGCCTTTTGATATAAGGGGAGGGCAAGGATACGGCATGTACGAACATTCTCTTATTTTTTTATAATAAAAAAAAGAGTTTTATTGTACAAAAAAAAGCAGTGCAGCAAAGCAGGTATCCAATCACCATATCTGAGTTGATCCTTGCAACTTTGGGAGGTCTAGGCAAGGAATATGAATCACTCATAGTCGATCTCACTGCTAGGATGGGTGCTCTCTCATGGCCGGAGGTGCAGGCTCAATTTATTACTCATGAAAGACTCATAGCAAGGTTCATCCCATCAAAACCTTGGATCTTAATCAGCCATCTGCCAATGCTGCTATCAGAAGTAGTGGAAATGATTCAGGGCATAGTGGATCAATGGTAACTATCAAGGAAGAGGTAGAGGAGGACCTAAAAGCAGAGGTGGCAGGTTAAGGTGCAGAGGTAGAGTCCCCTACAACAAAAGTGGTGCAAAGAAACCTACATGCCGCCAGTGTAGCAAGGTTGGGCACACAGTCATTGCTTGTCGGCATATATTTGTTCCCACTTTCAACAATCCACCAGCATAAGGACATGGAAATCAATCTAGACAACAAAATCCTGCAACATTTGTAGCTACACTAAAGAATCTTGAAGATCCAAATTGGTACAGGGATAGTGGTGCTACAAAACATGTGACCTCAGACTTTGGCAAACTTTAGTTGAGTAGTGAATACAATGGTTCAGAGACCATGGTTGTAGGTAATGGCACTGAACTTCCTATAACTCCTCTTGGTTCCTCTATTTTTCCTACCAAACATTCTCCTCTTTTTATTTATTTAATATTTTTCATGTCCCTAGTATGACTAATGATCTTGTTAGTGTTTCTAAGCTTACCACCATAACAATGTTTTTGTGCAATTTGATAATGTTGGTTGTCTTGTTAAGGACAAGTGGCATGACATAACCCTTCTGGAAGGTAGAGTGCACAATGGATTGTACCAGTTGCCTTCTCCCCAACATCACGATAACTTCCTTCACTCCAAATCTTATCCTCGCTTCAAGAATCAAGCACCCAACTATGATCGAGTCTTCAAACAAGTCCTAGTGGCTTTCTCTTGATCACAAGAGACCAAATAGTGATGTCCTATGGCATATGAGATTAGGACATCCATCTGTTAAGATTTTGAACTATGTAATGAAACTTTGTAATGCCAAGTTCAATAATGAAACATGTTTTGTGACGCTTGCCAATATGGAAAACTTCATGCTTTGCCTTTTAAGAATTTTAAATATTTTAGCACAAATATTGTAGATCTTATACATACTAATCTATGAGGCCCTGCCCCTGTCAAATCCGTGTCAGGATTCACCTATTATTTGCATTTTATTGTTGATTATAGTAGATTTACCGGGATATATCTTCTGAAAAACAAATCTGACTCCTTCGATGGCTTTCTACACTTTGAAAAATTTGTTGAAAATCAGTTCAGTACCAAAATTAAGGTTTTTCAATCTGACTAGGGAGGTGAATACAGATTCCTCACCTCTGTTTTAAAAGATTCTGACATTAATTTTAGGCATCCCTGCCCTCATATACATGAGCAAAATGGGAAGGCTAAAGAAATCACATGCATATCATAGAATTTGGCCTAACTTGATGGCACAAGCAAGTGTGCCACTCAATCTTTGGTGGGAAATCTTATAACATGCAGTTCCGTTGATCAGTTATTTACCTACACATGTCTTAGATAACCTTTCACCCTATGAAAAACTTTACCGCAAGGTTCCTTCTTACAATAACCTAAACGTCTTTGGATGTGCTTGTTTTCCCTTTCTTAGGCCATACAACATGAATAAGTGTGATTTTCACACTAGAAGGTGTGTCTTCATAGGAGTCAATGATCATCATAAAGGGTTTAAGTGCTTAGATGCAACTGGAAGAGTCTACAAATCTAGGCACGTATCCTTCAATGAAGATGATTTTCCTTACAAATTAGGGTTTTCTAAAAGTCTTGCCTTAAATTTTGAATCTGCTCTTCCTTCATTTGGCTATTCTATCACTCTTCCTACTCAAATTGAATCTGATACTCCTACTCCTGACCCTAATTCTACTAAATCTATTCCATCTAATGTTCCTTCAACTCCTCCAAACTTATCTCCATCCTTATCTTCTCTGCTTCTCCAGTTAGTCAAGGTATCACTTCTCAGTCCCTTTCTCTCTTACCCACCGCTCCTATTGAAGAAGCCTCTAATCATGTTCCCTCACATATTTTTATCCTATTCATCCTATACAAACTAGGTCAAAAAGTGGTATATTTAAACCAAAGACCTATTCTTATCTTGCCCTTCAATCTTCCTTAGTGCCAGAACTTGCAAAAATTTCTGAAGCGTTGTCTCAACCTCAGTGGTTGGATGCTATGAAGTCTGAATATTAGGCTCTTATGAGAAATCGGACTTGGGAGCTGGTTCCCCCTACTTCTACATAGAATCTTATTGGTAACAAGTGGATTTTCAAAGTTAAATTGCATCCAGATGCGAGCATGGATAAGTATAAAGCCATATTAGTGGCCCAGGGGTTTAAGCAAGGTATATTGTGGATTTTTATGCCACTTTCAACCCTGTAGTTAAGCCTTGTTATATCAGAATTATCATGGCTATTGCAGTAACATACTAACATGTCAATGGGATATTCAACAACTTGATGTGAACAATGCCTTCTTGAATGGGAAATTGCAAGAGGACATTTACATGCCTCAGCCTGTTGGATTTGTTGTCCTCTCTTTCAAATGGTTCAGTTGGCAAAGTCCTATCATGGGCATTTTACTTTTCTAGGTATCCAGCATGAGTCCGCATAAAGAGTGGTTGAGACAGATGCTTTACTAGATAGCTGCCACACCACATCATGTTTGCCATCTCAAAAGGACATTATATGGCCTCAAGCAGGCCGCTAGAGCATGGTTTCAGACTCTCAGAGAGTATCTAGCTACTCTTTTCTTTCAACAGTCCACCTTTGATACTACTTTATTTATTTTCAAGCATGCTAATGTTACTCTTTAATTAATGTTTTAGTGTATGTGGATGATATTTTGGTGACATGGAATTCCACTTCTGCCATCTCTATTTTTATTGATAAGCTGCATAAATAGTTTGCTTTGAAGTCCCTGGGTTCAATCAGTCATTTCTTGGGAGTAGAGGCTTATAGAGACAAGTCTGGGCTCTATCTCACACAGGCACAATATGCTGCTCAGCTGCTTCATAAATTGGGGATGGACAATCTAAAACCATGTTCTACTCCTATGGTGGCACATCATCACTTCAAACCAGACTCTGGTCCACTTATGCCTAATTCTACACTATATAGAAGTGCTATAGGGGCCTCACAATACTTGACTTTGACTAGGATGAATATTGCTTATGTTGTAAATACCTTGAGTCAATTCATATCCTCTCCTACTCTTGATCATTGGCAAGGAGTTCAAAAACTCCTCAGGTATGTGAAGGTTACTCTTCAGTTGGGATTGCTCTTCAAAGCATCACATACACTTTCCATTTCTGGGTATTTCTAAGGCAGATTAGGCTACTTGACCTCATGAGAGGAAGTCCATCAGTGGTTATTGTGCATATTTGGGACAGTCCCTTGTTGCCTAGAGTTCTAAGAAACAACATGTAGTGGCCAGATCCTCCACAGAAGCCGAGTAAAAGTCCGCAGCTTCAGCAGCAATAGAAATTACTTGGATCATTCATCTTCTTCATGAACTGGGGGTTCCTTTGACTCACACCCATGTTCTTTGGTGTGATAATACAAGTGCCACCTTTTTAGCTCATAATCGAATGTTTCATGCTAGGACCAAGCATATAGAAGTTGATGTTCATTTTGTTAGAAATCAAGTTCTTTCCAAGCAGCTTCATGTTCAGATTTTGCCATCATCTAGTCAGATTGCAGATACACTCACTAAGTCCTTGGGAACTACAGCTTTCAGCACTTCCAGGAGTGAACTCAACTTAGTGAATATCACGTTTCGTTTGACGGGGGATGATAAAGATATGTGATAATTAGTTTGGTGAATTAGTGTGATAAGTTGTTTGTGACGACTTTGATCCGGATACCGAGTCCTTAACCGGAAAAGGACGCATGACACGTATATAATAAAATAAATCGATTATATATGTAAGTCTGACATCATCAATAACAGAGAACAAAAAATGAAAACATAGACTCGGGAAGCTTAAGAGCATTTTACAACGATCGACAAGTAATGCATGCTGCAACTAAAACAACATCCCAAAACAAAATAATACACAAGATTGAATATTCATTCAACTATTACAAATCTTCTTTACAAACAAAGGTACTACTATCTCAACTATTAAAAAAGGAAAAGGAAAGATTATATACCATTAACACATGGAAATAAAAGAAAGATTGACTTCTATAGTTGCAACTTCAGGAATCACTCTTAATCGATCTCGAACTCAACCAACAAGAAAACCACCTTTTCGGGGTGGAGAAAACAACATATATACTAAAGGGATAAGTATAAACATACTTAGTAAAGGGTAGAAGCACTGAATCTACAAATGCTATATCACTAGGATTAACAACAATAATATTAATAATATCGCAGGGCAAGTCAAAAAAACATAATAACACATATTTTTCACTCGATCACAACACTCTACTAGTCTCACTAGCCGAGTCAACCAAATAGACATTTGTTACATGTTAGTCAAATGACACTTTTCCGGGTAAGAATGCGCCGAGACATATCATCAACACCTCCGATGGACACGGTTGCTAACCATGTGGATTATTATGCGACTCCGGTTAGATATCTGATTAGGTGGAGGCGTAATAATACCGTGAAGCGATATAAATGTCCATTACCATTGACTAACATGTTTTAGCTTTTAGACTCATCAAGTACATATTAAGCGTTTGATCCTACCACTTAAGTTCATTGCACTCAAAAAGGCTCCCTAAGGACCACTAGACCTTTAACGGACTCTACATTAAACTACTTAGCACATAACACATAAATATTGGATTCCAATCTAATACCCATGAGGCTAATAAATAAGGCTTCCGGTGATCCCGATTTTCTCCTCGCAGAGGGTCTCCACAAGGTGCTGAGCCGAATACACTAGAAAATGAACCCTTAACTTCATCATGTTACAAGTACGACTTTGAACTCAAGTCAACATCTCATAAGGCTAGAATGTAGAGTGTTCCAATGCTCCCGTGAGACATGGTGCGGAGACAAAGTCACTAGAACACGTACACCTAAATTTACAACATACCACACAAGGTTTTACACTAAGGCATGCTTCAAAAAGAGCTTAAAACATGAATTTCGTACTACTCTTGCCCACCAGGGCATTCCTAGCGCCCACAAAGGCTTCTTGGCGGTGACCAACAGACAACATGGGCATCTTGTCAGCTGTTGGCGCCCACCAACCCATCTTGGCGGCCACCAATAGCAAACAGAGCTCTCTGTTCACGGTTGGTGCTCACTAAGGCCTACTTGGCGGCCACCTACCTTCCAGATCTACGAAAATGAAGGGAAAAGCTGCAACTTTTGAACCCAATACTCATCTAACACATCAACCAATGATTTCTAATAATATCTACTTGCTATTAGCAAGATTCCTAGCTACTAACATTTAAAGAATCAGTGGAAAACCCCCTTACCTCGAATCTTTAGACCAAAAAATGATTCTTCAACTTGAAGCTTCAAGAACACCAAGAACACTATGAAGAAATCTTGAAGATTCAGCAACCAACATGAATTCTTGCACCTAAAACAAGGTTCTACGATTACTTCAACCTTTTAAACATCAAAAAGCTAAGAAAAACACAAGAACACATCTAGATCTAGAAAATGGGTTTTCGAAACTCTTAACAGATTGGAGTAAAACTTATATCAAGATGAAGCTCTCTTTGTGATGAATATTTTGGTGTGAATAGTTTATGATTCCGACGGTCGGATTGCCCGGAAAGTGGAAATCTCTCTTTCTCTCTTCTCTTTTCTTTCTTTTATTTTCCCTCCTTTCTTTCTCAAGGCTGCAGGATATTTGGACAATGAGAATGGAAGGGTTTTGGGAAAAGCGTGGGTATATATTATATATAGAGGTTGATAAAATTCTTATTTTGCCCTTACTAAAATTACACGTTCAAAATACCGTAAATACCCTTTAACATTTATCTTGACTCTATTTATTTAGATAAAACGTAAATCATTAAAAATTATCGGGACACACAAAATTGTAAAAAGACTTTTATATCAATTGGAGCACTTGCTGTAGATACTATAAATCATTTAAAAACTCTATTGCAGATATTTCAACAGAAAAAATTACACTGCAATAGATACTCTATTTTTACTGCAAACTACAGATTCTGTAAGATTTTCTTTACATCAACAACATTTATCCAGATTCTGTAAATTTTCCTATATATCTTCTGCATTATGTAAAATAAGGAGTTTGATGCATTTCATCTTAAATAAAGATTCTGTAAACTAGAAAAACATGTTTTTAAAACTGTATAACAGAGTATTCGTTAAGAGTATCTAATACGAGTGCTCTTACGGAGATATGAGGCATCACATTTGTTTGTATAAGTGTGCATGCAATACCACTTGTCTTGTTTCTAGGCTGCTGAGGTGTACTAAGCTGTTGCAATAGATTTGGGTATATATCTAGGGTTTATTGTTAAAAGGACAATTTGAAAGTTGAAATATGTAAACAGGACAGTTGAGTTATTTATTGGGTAAAAATGACAAGTGTTTATTCCACTATAATTTAAATTCTCTCATATTCAATTACAAAAATGAATTTATCTTTTGATCTGAACGTCAAAACATCCTAATTCTTTCACCATATTTTTCTTTTTTTCGTTCTCTTTATTTAGACATCAAATTTGTTATTTTTTAGATGTCATTTCAAGGCAATTTTTGTCAAAAACAACGAAACAGTGAAATAGTGGATTTGAAGTCAATACCATTGTACTGAACAATGCATTTAGAGTAACTAATAGTGGAATTGTCCTTATCACCCAGTGTGTATTTTCACTGTCCTAATTCCTACTTTTTCCCCTCTTATCTGTCCTTTAAACCACTCCCTTATATATCTATAGATCTTGCTATCATATGTAATCAAGACTAATGAATGTTCAGTAATGAAAGAAAAAAGCTTCTCATTTTGATCTTGTAATTATTTTAAGGTTTTTTTTTTGGTTTAACGGGGATTTTTATTTATAAACAAAACTCTATACAAAGAGTTCAATCAACGCATCAAAACACTATACAATGAAGTTTAGAACTTAATAAAAGAAAGAACTACACCTCCGGTTGTTATTATTTTAAGTTTGGGTGACTAATTTACTGCTTTGGCGGTTGCTGCAACGTTTTTCAAATTTAATACACCTTATAGAAAATAGTTGTCATTCCATAAACGCTATAATGTGTGTATTCTAAAGCGGAAGCTTTGATTTGTTTGCCATTTGTAGGTTATCTTTGATTCTATGACGTTTGGACATAATTTACTTATTTGTGATGCGTACAATAATGGACTCCTAATTATATCAATCCCATAATTAATGGTTTGATAGATATAAGAATTCAAGAAGGCTACATGTTTGGTTTACCATTATAATAATCAGTAAATTAAATTTTGTGTTGGTTAATGACTATGAAACTCAATAGACACATGTCATAAAAAGAATGGCATATGCAACAGCTTCTCATCCATTAAGATGAATCAAGAGTTAAAAGATATAGATCGATTAGTCCAAATCAAGTTCCTTTTCTTTTTGTGAACAGTCAACTGCCGGCGTTTCAGGGTTCCCTCCTTGATTCGCCGCCGTCCTCCCCCAGTCGAACCCAAATCAGCCGGTGATGGATAGCATGCCCATTGATCAAAGTCAAGAGGAGTAGACGTGCTTCGCCGATCTGTAGAGGGACAGAAAGATGGATATCCAAATTCGCAGCCGTCGGTCTAGCACAACTCCAGTGGAGTTGATATTGTTAAAGGCAGATTCTCTGATACCAGTATATATGTCGGAGAAGGTGAAGATGATGATGAGCTGTCGGTATACAAAGATGTGATAGACAACCTCATTGGGCCGGAAACTGATGAGGACGTTCTGCTTATTCCTCTTGACGAATGCCTTGAACTGTGGAGGCCATGGAGTTGGGCAAATCAATTACCTGCCGATATCTATGTCAAAGACTATCTGAGCTGTGGAAACACCAAGGAAGAATTGAATTTACTAACCTCGAGCATGGCTTCTGCGTAGTGAGATTCACAAGGAAGGAAGGTTACAAAATTGCTCTGGAAAATGGCCTTTGAGTGATTATGGGCCACTACCTCGCCGTTCGAAAATGGAAGGCGTTTTTCCAACCAGAGCCGGAGCAAATTACCACCACCTTGGCTTGGTTAAGGTTTACAAGCCTCTCTCTAGAAATTTTTTGAGAAAGGCTTCTGCTGAGACTTGGGAATATGGTAGGAAAGGCTGTTAAAATTGAACCAACAACATCTGCTAATACAAGAGGGAGGTTTGCCAGGGTTTGTGTGGAATTGGATTTCAAACAAAGGCTGAAGTCTCATATGGTTATTAATGGTAGGAGATATAAGGTTGAGTATGAAGGGCTTCAACAAATCTGCTATAGCTATGGAAAATTAGGGCATAGTAAGGAGGATTGCCCCAGCCTCCTTACTACGGTAGAGACCAATATTACAGCACATGCAGTCGAGAACCTGCAATCTAAACCACAGGGACCAACGGCTGATAACCCCTATGGGCCGTGGATGATAGTTTCAGGAAGGAGAAAATGGACTCCAGCTAGAAACAAATCAGTTGGCACCTCGGTAAAAGAGATCAGCCATGAGGAAATTGAACATACCCCTGTGCTTCAAGTGGGAGGTTCCAGGTTTGATGTTCTTGCTGAAGAAGACAAAGAGGAAACTGTGGCAGAGGTTATGGCTGAAACACCTGACATAGTAAGGAAGTTAAGAGAGAGTGTGAGGCAAGTGGGGTCACATAAAGGGCAAGCTATAACTAAAGAGGTTCATAAATCTACGTCCCAAAGTTTCGGTAACAAGCATAAGCAGTCAGAAGTGGGGGGCAGCAGTAAAGGTAAGCAAGGCAGCAAGAATCCTAGAGGTGGAGATAGGGTGGCAAGCAATACACTTGATGTAAGTAAGAGGAAGGAACAGACAAATGAGATGGGGGCTCAGGGACAACATATGAAACGTACTTCCACTGCAAGAAAGACTTCAACAACAAGAACAACTTTGTTTGATTTGCCAATGCCTCTAAGAGACCTTTAGACCCAGGTGATAAAGCGACTCATGCCATACTTACTTATGTTGAATTCACATTTCACAACACTCCCAACGATCCGGAGACCATGTCAAGGCAAATCCACCTGACTCTAGACTATTGGCTGCATCTTAGGGTAATGTGAATGTAGTGTCTAGGTTAAATTCGTAAATGAGATGGGTGGGGAGACCCAACACTCCCTGTCACCTCATCCCACTTAATCTTATGAAGATTCTAGCTTGGAATTTCCGAGGATCCTGTTCTAGTGTCTTTTCTTATGCACTTGAAATCAATTCTTGGTTCATCTAAGCCTAACATCCTTTTTATCATGGAGCCCAGGTGTACCAGTGAGAAAGCACTTAATAAAATGGAATTTTCGAATCTCGTTGCTTTTGAATCCAGAAGTTTTGCATGAGGACTTTGGTGTTTTTGGAAGGAAGAAGCAGTGTCTATGAAATATGTTACTTGTTCTAATCAAGCCATTACCATGGCCATCCTCAAGAATGGAGAGATAGAATTGTGGAAATATTACTCAGAAATATATATTACTCAGCAGACTCAGTCTGCTGAGGCTTCAGCAGGGTGCTCAGCAGATTGCTGAGCCTTAGGATTTCGTGCATAATATTGTGTACACCTTATTTAATTGTAAAATTAATTGTAAAAGACATATTAATTGTGAGTCATATAAACAATTAATATGTCAAACTCTAGTTTACTTTATGTCATAGACATAACTTTTACTTTTTACTTTTGCATGCTTGCCGCCCACATCTACATACTCAAGTGGCCGCCCAAGCTAGCTAGCTAGTCTCTCTATCTCAATTGTATCTATTTATACATCTTTTTACTCGATGAATAAACTAAGTTGAAGTTTACTCTTGTGTTAACACATTCTCAAACTCTCTTCATGGTAGCAGAGCCTTACTGAGTTCTAAAAATCCGCTGCAAAACTCAGTTCTTTTTCAGAAAAAATGTCAACATTATCTGATGTTTCATCTTCTTCAGTAGACTCACACAATTTGCCTCGCAGATCGGGATAACTGAACACTCTTCTTTTACAAATCATAAACTTGATGGTAACAATTACTTGCTATGGTCAAGGTCTATGAAAATGTATATCTCCGGCCAGGGCAAGATGGGATATCTGTCTGGTTCCAAACCTGCCCCTGCTGAAACTGACCCCAAGTTTGAAGCATGGGACACAGAAAATAACCAAGTCATGACCATCCTCACGAGGTCTATGACAAAAGAGATCAGTGAGAACTTCATGATGTATGACACTGCTAAGGAAATCTGGGACAATGCCAGAGACCTTTACTCAAAAAAGGACAATACATCCGAAGTCTATGAACTCGAAGCTCAGATTCAAAATTGCGCATACAGGGGATATGTCTCAGAACTCAATACTTTAATCAACTATCTAAGGCATGGCAACACCTAGATATATGTTGGAAACTCACCCCTGGAATGATGTTAAAGATGTCGCACTCTTTAAAGACATTATCGAGAAAAGAGAGTATTCAAATTCCCTATCGGATCGAATCCTACTTTGATGATGTCGAGGTAGAATTCTTGCTACTAAACCTCTCCCAAATCTCAAATCCATGTTTGCCGAGGTCAAACATGAGGAAAGCAGGAGAAAAGTGATGCCGCCAACCCCCTGGCCGACAACCCTATCGAAAGTGCCACCTGCCGATCGTCAGGGAACCTCGCCGAGGCTAATGAGGCTTACAGGCGAAGCTCTCGCCGATAAAATCGAAGCCGTTTCGTGACCACCGCGAACGCACTAATCACACCAAGGACACTTGCCGGAAGCTACATGGCAAGCCTAACTCCTCCAAGACCTCCAGACACTGCCAAGGAAAGTCGTAAGGCATACATAAGTGAGGAAGAAGATGACAACAAAGTTGAATGCTCAAACTTTGTCGCATTCAAAGCCTTCCTAACTCAACAAAAGGGAGGTAGTCACTCTACCGACATAGCCTCTCATGCCAAGACATGTAAATTCTACTCATCTATTAGTAATGAAACTGGATTGTTGACTCTCGGAGCCTCATCCCATATGATCTGTAATAAAAATCTCATTACTCAACTTAAGCCATGTCCCCAAATTCACAATATTAAGATCATTGATGGATCTATCTCTAGTGCAAAAGGTTTTGGTCAGTGCGAATTAATAATAAGATATGCTCTGCAGAATGTCCTATTTGTTCCAAAATTAGATTGCAATCTCATATCTCACAAGAAACTTACTAAAGATTTGAACTGGATCGTGTTTTTAATGAGAATCGCTGCACATTCCAGATCATTCCTCAAAGACAGTGATTGGGATCGCTAAACCTTGCTCAGCCTCGCTTGTGGTCAACCTCGTCAAGACAAGATCAGATCAAGACCGAATCTCGCCACAAATGCACTCAAAACCTAGACAATATCATGTTATGGCATTATAGACTAGACATCCCAGCTTTTAGTTATTTAAAGTCTATAGATCCCGAATTGTTTAAAGGTTGTAATTTGAATGATCTTCAATGTGATATTTGTCGGGTTTGCTAAACTCACCAAATCTGTGTATGCAAAATTACCTTACTTACCATCCACACCATTCACCTTAATTCACAAAGGACGTATGGGACCCTCAAGAGTAAAAAGCATAACAGAAAGAGGTGGTTTGTTACCTTCATAGATGACCACACCGTAACCACTTGGTTATTTTTAATGAAGGATAAGTCCAAGTTGGACCCATCTTTCAAGAATTTTACAACATGGTCTCCACTCGCTTTGACACTAAGATCAAAATCTTGAAGACCCGACAATGCTCTTGAATATTATGAGTCTCATCTCAAGAATTTCTTGATGGATAAAGGGATGTCCATATCAAGAGTTGTGTTGAAACCCCTCAAAGAAAATGGGGTTGCTTTGAGAGAAAGAACAGCAGCATCCGCTTGAAATGGCTAGGTCTATTATGTTTACCACAAATGTTCCAAAATATATGTGGGTGTGAAGCCATATTGACTTCCACATACTTAATCAATCAGACTTCCCAAGCAGGGTACTAGGCTTCAAAACTCCTATCAAAACCCTACTGACACACACTCCCGCCCCATCTTATTTCCCGCCACTCTCCAAAATCTTTGGTTGTACTGTGTTTGTCTATATCCATGCCCAACACGTAGCAAACTTGATCCCAAAGCTCACAAGTGCATTTTCCTAGGATATGCAAAGGACAGAAAGGTTACAAGTGCTACTCTCCTTCCTAAAAGAGATTTTACAATTCTATGGATGTAAAATTTTTGAAAGGACTCCTACTACAAAGAAGTCCACTAAGGCGACCACCGATGGAAACTCGATAGAAATTGACCTAAACCCCTTCCTTCAAAGAAACTCTTAACCTCAAAGAACTCCATCGATCCTCGTGATCGAACCCCAAGATCTTCTACTGACTCACAAAGACTTCCATCGATCCTCAAAGAACTAACCGACTCAGAGAGCCTGGCCGATCCTCGAGCCCATCGACACTCAAAGAATCTGCAGATCCTCGCCAGCTTCATCGACATTGATGACAGACTCTATTGCTCTAAGGAAAGTGGAAAAGATCATGCACCGATCATTCTATTCATACTTATTTATCTTATGATCGCTTGTCTCCTGCTCTTTGCCATGTTTACACAGACCTGGACTCTCACTCTATCCCTAGAAATATTCAGAGGCCCTTCAAAATGATAAGTGGAAGGCTGCCGTTAAAACCGAGATGACTCGCTCTCCGGATAATCATACTTGGGACCTCACAACTCTTCCCAAAGGCAAGAAGACAAGCTTAGCTGCAGATGGTTATTCACTATCAAATACAATGCCGATGGTACAATTGACAAGTACAAAGCCGATTGGTAGCAAGGGGATTCACTCAAACTTATGGTATTGACTATAAGGAAACTTTTGCACCAAAGTGGCAAAACTCAACACGGCCGTGGTTCTCGATCTCTCTAGCTGTCCAACTGGATCGGCCTCTACACCAATTGGATATCAAAAATGCTTTTCTCAATGGTGATCTCACCGAGAAGTCTATATGAATGTACCTCCTGGTTTTGTCAATCCCCACACTCAGGGCAAGGTATGCAAACTCGTGAAATCTCTATATGGCCTGAAGCAATCCCCAAGAGCCTGGTTTGGAAAACTCACTACCGTGGTTAAAGCCGTGCTGGATATCATCAATGCAACTCGATCACACCATGTTTGTCAAGACAACCAACCGTAGGAGGTCCATTCTAATTGTATATGTGGATGATATCATCCTTATCGGGAAGACTCTACCGAGATCCGTAACTTGAAGACTCTACCGCAAAGGTGTTCCAAGTTAAAGATCCGGGCTACCTCAAGTACTTTCTTGGTATGGAAGTAGCTAGAAACACCAAAGGCATTTCAGGCCTCCCAAAGGAAGTATGTCCTGACTCATCAAGGAAACCGGCATGCTTTGGGATGCAAACTCGTCAGATTCTCAGTGAGACCCCAAATACCCCTCGCATGGTGACATTGCTTTGCCGTGGAAAGAACAATATCAAAGGCTTGTAGGCAAACTCATATACCTTTCTCACACAAGACCTGATATTGCATATGGGGTCGGGCCTGGTCACTAATTCATGCATTGCCCTACTGAGCAACATTGGGATGCAAAGTGAATAGATACATCGAGGTATTTAAAATCCACTCTTGGCCAAGGCCTCGCACTTCACCAAGTCTACCGATAGATCAATCAAGGTCTACACCGATGCCGATTGGGCCGGATGTCCCATTGACAGAGGTCTACCACAGTGCTATTGCTCATATATATGGGGAACTCAGTTTACTTGGAGGAGCAAGAAACAACCTCATCAGGTCACAGAAGCGAAGCAAAGGTTCGAACTAAGGGCACTTGTACTTGGCATTTGTGAAGCTCTATGGCTAAAAAGTGGTACTGATCGAACTTCAAAGAATCAGATCAAGAACCTATCACACTCTGCAGTGATAATAATTCACCTTATGCATGGCGTAAAGATCCACCCATCATGATAAAACCAAGCATGTGGACATTGACAGACACTAATTTTCGAAGGAGAAGATTGATGCCAAGATTATTCAACTCCAAGATGTTCCCCAAAGCAGATCGTAATGCCGATATACTTACCAAGGCTATTCCACCTCTTATGTTCAACAGATTAAGTAGCAAACTTGGTCGCATCAACATATACAAACCAATTGAGGGGTGTGGAAATATTACTCAGAAATATTACTCAATAGACTCGATCAATGAGGCTTCAGCAGGTGCTCAAAGCAGATTGTCGAGCCTTAGGATTTCGTGCATAATATTGTGTACACCTTATTTAATTGTAAAATTAATTGTAAAAGACATATTAATTGTGAGTCATATAAACAATTAATATGTCAAACTCTAGTTTACTTTATGTCATAGACATAACTTTTACTTTTTTACTTTTGCATGCTTGCCGCCCACATCTACATACTCAAGTGGTCGCCCAAGCTAGCTAGCTAGTCTCTATCTCAATTGTATCTATTTATACATCTTTTACTCAATGAATAAACTAAGTTGAAGTTTACTCTTGTGTTAACACATTCTCAAACTCTCTTCAAGAATGAATCCACACCTTAGTCTATGCCTCCCCAATTGTAAGCACTAGAAATGAGTTTTGGGACTACCTTCCTGGGCTCAAGGATATACTTAGCCTACATTGGTGCCTCCTAGGTGATTTCAACCAAGTTGTGTTTTAGAGAGACAAATCTGGTGGCAGAGCTTTGGGGGGGGGGGAACTGAATAGGGTCAAACTGTGGTCCAAGACCCAACATTATGGGCTCTTTGAGATCATTTTTCAAGGTCCTAGATTCACTTGGGTCGGAGCAACTCATGGCAACCAGAAGATAACACAAATTAAAGGCTTGATCAGACTTGGGGTAATGTGGCTTGGAAGGAGAAATTTGATTGGTGAAGCACCTCCCCCGAAAACACTCTGACCACAATGCCATCCTCATGGATTCGGGCTTCACTATTACAAGACTTAGAAAGAAACAATCGTTCTTCTTTCAAAAAGCTTGATTGGAACATAAAACCTTTGAGGACTTGGTGCATGAGACCTAGGATGAGGAGCTTGATCTATTTACTATGCTGCAAACCTTTGTCCGTGAAGCAACAACCTGGAATCACGAAGTGTTTGGGAACATTTTCACAAGAAAGAATAAGTGCCTTGTTAGACAAGAAGGGGTGGAGAGAAGCCTTGCTAATGCACCGTCCCTATTCCTGTCAAACCTACATTGTGAACTAAATAATGAGCTTGATGAGGTCTTGATCCAAGAAGAAGTGTTTGGCATCAGAGATCTCAACCGTAATGGATTACAGAACGTGAGAGAAATTCTCACTTTTATCACCTCTGCTATTAGGAGAAAACAAAAAGAGCGGTTGCCTACCTCAAAGATGATAATGGTGTGTGGGTGTATGATTTGAATGCCTTGGAACGTATGGTGAAGGAATTCTATTTGCAGCTCTTCAGCCAAACTACAACAGATTCAATTCCCAACTTTGAATTTGATTTGCCTTCACTGTCCCATCTTGGATATCCGTTTTCTTAATATGAGAGTTTATGAAAAGGAAGTGGAGGACACAATTTTTGATATGGGATATTACAAGGCCCCCAAACCGAGATGGGATTTTTCAATTTTTTATAAAAAAGTGTTGGCCGACTACCTGTAAGACCCTGCTCCCATTTGTTTTCAAAGCGTTTCAGGAAGGCTCCTTTGACACTAGACTCAATCAAACTGTTGTATCTCTTATCCCCAAGGCCAGCCCTCCTGAACATGTGTCTCAATTCCGTCCAATTGCCATGACTAATGCTTGTGTGAAAATCATTTCTAAAGTGATTGCAAATAGACTCCAAAACGTAATTGGAAACCTTGTTAGTCAAACACAGTCTGCCTTTATTCCAAGAAGAGGGAGTACGGGTAACATAATCATTGCCCAAGAAGTGCTTCATTATATCAGGCATAAAACGGGGAGGAAAGGTGATATGCTTTTAAAGAAAGACTTAGAAAAATCCTCTGATAGGGTCTATTGGGACTTCTTGAAACCGATACTTTGTAGGGTGGGTTTTTCTCCAAAAATGGTGCAGTTGATTATGTTCGCCCATAGATCGTCCTAGATGCAGATTTTGTGGAACGAAAATACCTTACCACCCATACAGCTTCAGAGAGGCCTTAGCCAAAGAGACCCCTTGGCCCCTTACCTATTTGAACTATTTATGGAGTGCCTTAGCCAGAAGATTGATGTAGCCCTCCACAATGGCTCCTGGAGACTTGTGAAGATTAGCAGACATACCCCCATCTATCTCATATATTCTTTGCTGATGATCTGATCGTGTTTGGAGCAGCCATTGTAGATCAAGCAAAAACCATAAAGAAAGTGCTTGAAGATATTTGCAGCTTCTCGGATGAGAAATTGAGCATTGGTAAATCCAGGTTTCATTTGGCCATAAATACTCCCCATCAGGTGCAAATGATGATCAGACAAGAACTGGGAATGCAGCATGCTGACGACCCGGGCATTTACCTTGGAGTTCCTTTAATCCACTCGAGGATAACTACTAATAGCTTTACTTACATCACAGACAAGATGAGGAAGAAGCTTGCAAGCTCGAAATTGAAATGCCTTTCTAGTATGGGCATAATGATTCTTGCTAAAAGCTCTCTCCAAACGCACCATTTTTATGCAATGTAGACAATGAAGATCCCCCAGACTTGTCTTCTTGAGATGGAAAAAATGTGCAAGAATTTTTTTTTTTTGGGGTGAAGAGGATGCAGAGAGAAAGATTCATTCTTGTCTTGGAGAAAACTTTGCCAGCCAAAGGAAAGTGGAGGACTAGGATTCAAAAATATCCAGTCCATGAATATAGCCCTCCTGGGGAAACTAGTCTGGCAAGTTCTTACTAACGATCATTCCCTTTGGATCAAGGTTATGGTGCAGAAATATGGTAACCCTTTCCTGAAACCAAGACCGAGTTGCTCCTTCATTTGGAAAAAAATATTTGTTATGTGGCTAAGCATTTACAGGAAGGCTTTGGGATTGAAGGCATGAATATTGTGTGGTTGGATGGAAATAACATGAAATATACTATGGCTAATAGATATAACTTCCTCACCAAGGATGAGAATGCTCATGTGGCTCAAATCTAGAATGAGGTTAGGAAACTTAAAAGCCCGGCACGCTTGAATTTTCTGATGTGGCAAGCTGCCCACAAGACCTTCCCCACCATGTCTTTGCTGTTTAAACGACATGTTAGTGCTAGCGCAATTTGCTCGCTCCGTAACAATGATGAAGAATCAGTTCTTCATACATTGAGAGATTGCATTCTACCTAAGAAGCTATGGAAGAACATCCTCCTTGGAAAATTTGGCATGAATTCTTCTCCTAACTTTGTACCGATTGATCAACATAAATATTAATACACAGGGATGCAATAGGAATGGTTCTACCAATTCAGAGATCGCCTCTTGCATTTGGATTTGGCGAAATGTAGATCTATCATGGTGTATCGGATAATCATCCACTGATTGCCATTCTTCTCTCAACTATGGAAACTCGAGTCGAAACCTCAGTGCAAGCTTGGAATTTAGATTAGTCGTTGCATGCTATAATAAGTTTCTAGTTTTGACTCAGAATTGTGGACATTCCACTTTGAATTTCAATAAATGATCGCTTTCAAAAAAAAAAGATGAATATTGAGTTTAATTTGGTGGTCATGGACGACTATAATATTTTCCATAATTATCAACCGCTCATTCAAATTGCTTGAAATCTAGATCTCCACTGATGGCGACTTCTCTGATGGCATGATTATACTAGTACTTTGATATTTTTAGAGTAATGATAGAAGCACAAGCATTTATATAGAATGTGTGACACAACATCTTTTCCATCTTGAATCATGATGTAAGATGTGTCACCCTTTGCGGCCAAGTGGTTGTGCATCTATCATTACTCATTTTTGAAATCAATTCATTGTAGATTTTTTATTTTGGACCAAGTATTGAATGAAATAGTTGACTTATACTCAATGGCAAACACACCCTTTGACTAGATGACAAAAACTATTCTTATTGGTGTTACGTAATGAAACATTTTCTGAAAGGAAAAGAGATGTGATGTTATATTCTTGGTTGTATTGTGGCTCGTAAAGTCACAGGTGAAAAGTATGTTGAATCGTAGGAGAAGTGAGATTCCTGTAATTCGAAAATCATTACTTGGATTAATAATTCAGTTGAGAATAGGATTCATATGCATCTGGCCATGTATGATACCGCTAAAGAGGTTTTCATATGTTTGAAGAGTTTTATATGCGCGTTCAGTTGAAAGTTGATATTCGTTTTGTGTCTCAGAACAATCAAAGTATTCAGGAGTTCTATTTTTAATTCACTAGCTCTTTGGGATCAATTGGCTATGACTAAATCTGCTGAATTGAAAGCCTTTTCACCTTATATTTCTCGTAAGGAGGAACGTCTTGTTCAATTATTGATGGATGTTTGACCAGTGTATGAGAATTGTCAGGCATCGATATTTCGCCGCACTACCTTCTATCTATTATGTTCCTCATGAGTTGTTAGCTAAATAAACTCGCCTCAAGACTCATACCGAAAAAAAGAGTGCATCCTCTTTACATCCGCTTTATCCGCCTTCACAAAAAAACATGTCGAATGTTATGACAAGCCGTGATGGTAATTATTGCAAGAAACCAAGGCATTGATAAAATGTCCCAAATCATTATCTAGACAAGAAGCACGTGGTTGGAAACCATGTGACAAGTCTCAACAACAACATCAAAGGTGGGGTCACAAAGGTCGACACTACGGAACAAGCGGAAACCCCACAGAGTTCTCATCGATGATCACCGATTGGTCCATCCCCGAGTGAATTGGTTGTGGATACTTTTGTGAATCCGAATATAGTCCTCTTACGGAGAAGTTTTCAAAGTTTCTTGCTAACTTGTCTTAATCTCAAAATCAAACAACTCTCCAGTCTCAACATTATGGCATGTCAGCTCTTCCACGTCAAATTTTCTACCATTGAATGGCTCATGTACAAATTCACATCTGTGAGTTTTGACTCTGGATCCTCATATCATATGTTCCCTGATTTAATTGCTTGCAAATCGAAGCCACACCGATCTAAGGTTTTGTTTTCGTAGTGTTTATGATTGGTTTGGTTGTTATATTTTCAAAATCAAATCGACTTATACTAAGGGGCAAACGTACCCTTTGACTTTTCGTTTCCCTTGGCTCCACATGTGACATCCCATATTGTAATGTGGGGGAAGAATTATCTCATTATAAGTGTGAAACATAAATGTCTTGTCAAATCAGGGTATCCCTTTTAGACCAAGTGAGGATGACAGCTAACTAGTTAATCGGATCATCTATGGCCCACTTAGCGATACCAGACCCGGGGATTGAGGCTGTTACAATTGGTATCAGAACCGATTACCAGACGGGACTAAGTGCTATACCGTGAGAGACATTGGGGGGGCTCCGTTAGATTTCTGTGGTAAGTACGAGTCTGGGACAAATCCGGGCGAGGACGACAGTTGCCTATAAGGGGGGAGAATGTGATATCTCATATTGGAAATGTGGGGGAAACATTACCTCCTTGTAAGTGTGAGACATAAATATCTTGTCGACTCGAGTTAATCCGTTTACACCAAGCGATGACGACGGTCTAAATAATTAAATATTGATCCTTATGGCTTATTTAGCGCTCTCGCATCTTGAGATTTGAGAGTGTTACATCACGAATAATTACTATTAAATAAATCATGTATTTTTTCGTCCTCTTTAAATTTATTTTCACCTTGTCAACTATAATAATTTAATTACTTGACATAAAACTTGCAGTGGTTTTACGCCATCTGTAATCACCACGCCATAATTGGTTTACCAAATTTAAAATCCTTATAAGAAGAGTAAAAATATAAATTAATGGCATTTATATATTACACGGTGGGCCCTTATATATTTTGTTGTGTTCCTATTGGTCCTGGATCACCAAGTCATACTTGATACATTACCATAATAAAATTTCTGTAAAACTTGTATTACTCCATGCAATGCACCTCGGTCAGCTGGCAAATTTTGGCAGGAGGCGTCAGGTTTACCCCTATAAGTATCTTCCCAATTTGCAGTGCTCATAAAAAGAAAATATATATATATATAGCTTAAGAGATTTTCTAGCCATTCAATCGAGAAGTAAAATCCTATATGGCCAAGCTTGCCTACTTCATTCTCACTTTGCTCGTTGTTTCTTGTGAATATACCACAGGCCATGGGCGTATCCAGAGAATCGATCCAGCGGGAGCATCGAAGATGATTAAAGAAGTCACCAAAGCCACAAACGGTACTTTTATTATGAAAACTATATCGTTTTAGGCTTTAAAAAGAACTCGATCACTTTGGGGCACACTACGTACGGTTAAGAGGGCCCGCTTACTTTTTTTTATTTGGCTTTTTAAAATTTTCATTACCCCGCTGGTGCGTCCGTCATTAAGCACATGCCACCTCTTTCATATGAGTTCATCATAAACAATGATATAAAAACGTATTTTGACAAATGTCGTTACTCGAGTACTGTATCATAATTAAATCTCGTTATTACTCTTTCAAAATAGTGTATCTTATTTCTCTCATTAATGTTTTCATCGAGTTTGCAGCACAACATAATGAAGAGTTAATCACAACTCCCAGAAACATTAGGAAACTTCAACGAAGTCGACTAGTTCTTCTGCCCTCAAAAACTTTATTTCTGGAAGACGTCGCCGCGTGTCATGGTAAGGAGTGCAACGCACTTCTGAATTCACAGGATTGTACGCGCTTTTGTTTCTGTAATTCTTCAGAAATTTGCATTGCAATCATCTAGGACTAATACGTGGATACGGAAAATAGATACGCGATTTCAATACAAATCTACAGATATTAAATATATATATATATATATATATATATATATATATATATATATATATATTTTTGTGTGTGTGTGTGTGTGTGTGTGTTGTCGAGGTGATATCGTTAACTTTATATATCAATTAGTTGGAATAATTATCTAATTGTATTTTTAATATTCCGTGTGTTTATCTTCTACGATATGTTCCATAAGTCGATGAGCCTTATATATGTGTATTTTTAATATTCTATTTATTGAATCAATGAAAACATAGTGTTCTAAATTTTAACATAGTGTTCTAAATTTTAACACAGGTTTCTATCGTAATATTTGTGATCGTAAATCGATTTTTCTCTATTCCGTATTACGCCAATGATCTCAAACCCTACCCTATTCTTGATCTTTTGATCTCTTCTCTCCAACAACAACAACCAAAAAAATCTCTTCTCGTCCAAACAAAATAAATCTAACAGCGCCCCGCAATCCCATCTTGCCTTCTTCTTCCTTACTACTCCGGCAATCTCCTCTTCTTCACTCTTAAGCTCCTCTCTGCACTCTCTATACAACCACACACATACACAAAAAAAAAAAAAAAAAAAACAAAAAAAAAAAAAAAAAAAAAGAAGTAGCAGCATTATCTTCTTCTTCCTCAGCGCCATGTCCAGCGGCACTATGACTTCCGGCGACTCCACCCCCTCCTCTTACCCATCCTTCACCCCTTCCTCCGCCATCCATATTCTCAAGCTAACACGCCAAAACTTCCACATGTGGCGTGCTTAAGTCCAGCCCTATCTAAAAGGACAGGGAGTTTATGGTTATGTCGACAGTTCGATTAAGCCGCCTGCTCTCATCATCACCGGCACCGATGGCCAGCCGCAACCCAACCCTGCCATGCTGATTGGTCCAAGACTGACAATTTGATCTTAAGCACGCTTACTTCCTCCCTAAGCAAAGATGTGCTTGCCCAAGTGTATACCGCAACTACGTTGGCGGAGCTATGGTCATCGCTGCAGCGCCCTTGCCTCACACGTAGTCGCGCAAAATTGGTTCAATTACGGACCGAACTCGCATCCACCCGAAAGATCAACTCTCCGCCGACTATTATCACTACAAAAAACAGAGTTTTGCGACGGATTTTATTTCCGCCGCAAATTTACGCTTATGACGGATGTTTTATTGTTTGCGACGGGACATTTGGCGGGACCAATTTTTCCACATGGCGGGCAATTTTGCGACGGAATTTTTATTAATTTGCGACGGAATATTTAATAAAATTTTATAAAATTATTTTATTATTCAATTTAGATGTTTGCGACGGAATTAGGTTATTTTGCGACGGACATTAAATTCCGTCAGAAACGGAGGATATCACTCGCAGATCCCTTTTCTTCCTCATTTCTCTTCTTCATTCCCCCTCTTCTCACCCGCCCCTGCTGTGAAGCTCTTCCGCGCCACCTCCTCCCACCACCGCCGCACCCACCCACAGTATGCTCTTCCCTCCCCTCCCACCCTCTCTCCCCCCTGCACCGATTCCCCCCTCCCCTCCCCCGCCAAGCATATATATATGTGTGTATATATATATATATATATATATATATATATATATATATATATATATATATATATATATATATATATATATATATATTTTTTTCATATATATATATATATATGTATGTATGTATATGTATATATATATTGTATATGTATATGTATGTACAGTTTTATTTTTTTTATATATATATATTTTTTTTTCAATTTATATTGTATATATATATTGTAGTATGTAATTTTTGTATATTGTAGTATGTAATATATTTTTTCGTTTTTTTTTTCGTTTTTTTTATGTTTTTTTTTTAATATTTTTTTATATAGTATATCATATGTAGTATAGATTTATAGATATATATGTGTAGTAATTATAAGTTAGAAAATGCTTACTTATGTGTATTAGTTAGATAAGTTAGGAAAATGCTTAAGTATGTGCAAAGCCGGATGTTGGTTGAATTGGTTTGTTGAATTGGTTTGTTGAATGCTTAAGTATGTGCAAAGCCGGATGTTGGTTGAAAATGCTTAGTTTAGAAACCGGATGTTGGTTGAATTGGTTTGTTGAATTTGGATTGAAATGATGATAAGTATGTGCTTACATGATAAGCATAACATACATAAGGTCCTCAAAGGGTGCTGCTCCTACCCGCTTGGAAAATGGTACTTGGGGTACTTTGTTATCCGGCAAAGCCTCCGAATTATTTTGACGCTTAACCTTGACCATGAATTGAAAATTTAGGTTAAAGTGTTGTTAGTTTCATAGTAAGTTGAGTAAAACCTGAGTTTGCAAAAGTGTTGAGACAACCTTCAAAGACTATTGTTAGTCTCATATTTTGTATGATATGATGTGTAGATTGAAAATGAAGAGAATAGAACGAGTTGGATGTACGAGAGGTTGGATGCTAACAAGAAATTTAACCCGGTATTTGTGAATGGTGTGAGGAATTCATAAAACATGCAAAGCAAGCTTAGATTCGCTTTCGGGCAAATAATGGAATGATGAAGTGTCCATGTAGTAAGTGTAAGAACACTAAATTTTCGATCGAACATGACGTGAGATTACATTTAACTAAATATGGGTTTTGCGCGAAACTACTATGATTGGGTGTGTCATGGTGAAGAGTTTCCTCATTCCGATCAACGCTCAAAGAAGAACGGAATGTGAACCCTTATCGTGACATGGTTAATGACGACATTACGTGATAGGATTGATCACGTAAGAGAAGAATTTCTTAACCAAGAGGAGAACAACGAGACACCAAACCCTGGTTGCATCGCTTTTTGAAATGCCAAAAACGCAGAGGAACCTCAGATGATGATGGAAGTAGTGTCTCCGCATCGCAGCCGGCTTCTAGGTTGCTCACTTTGAAATGTGATCACAACCTCTCTCACAAATGCGTTGACGGGGTTACCGGGTTTGATAGAGATATTCTTCCGAAGAATAACTTAATGACCTCGAACTTCTATCAAACCAAAAGTTGTTAAAGGCATTAGAGCTGCCCCACGAGAAAATACACGTGTGTCCCGGGGGTGTATGTTATTTTGGGAGGAGGACGCGAATCCGACAAGTGTCGGAAGTGTGACCATGATCGATATAAACCGAAAACGAACGCAAGAGGTCAACGTGTGCCTAACAAAGTGATGACTTATTTCCGATTGACCTAGACTCCAAAGGTTGTATGCCACGAAACATATAGCAAGGAAACGAGGTATAATGGCTCACCCAAGTGACGCTGAAGCTTGGAAGCATTTTGACCAAATGCACCTCGAGTTTTCTAAGCGAGCCTAGAAATGTGCGGTTAGACTTTGCACGACGGTTTTGCACCTTTGGTAATTTTGGGAAAACTACTTTGCCGGCACCATGGTTACACCATACAATCTTCCGCCTAGTTGTGCATGAAAAGACAGCTTTATATTCTTATCGTTGCTTGTACCGGGGCCGAAAAATCCGGAAGGAAACTCGATGTTTATTTGCAACCATTGATTAAGGAGTTGAAGCAAATTGGGGAAACAGGTTGTTTACTTACGATGTATCCACAAAATGTAATTTTCATATGAGGGTCGCACTAATGTGGACTATCAATGATTTTCCCTGCGTATGGCATGTTATCCGGTGACTACGGCCGGTGTGAAAGCTTGTCCCTATTGTGGTATGGAAACAAGTCGCTCGCTCAAACATAGTGGTAAATGCACTTGGTTTGATTGTCATCGCGCTTTCTCCACAAGACCATATTTTTCGTGACCGATAAAGGTTTTTTGAAGTCCAAACAAGATGAACACGCGACTCCACCCAGAGATTGAGTGGTGAGGAGGTATGGGAATTTGTACAACACCTACCAAGCATCATTGATGGCTCGATTCGCACTTGAAACGGCTTAAAACTCCAAGAATGGTTGGTGGAAAAGAAGCATTTTTGGGGATCTTCCGTATTGGAAAACATTGTCGCTCGACATTGCCTGGATGTGATGCATATTGAGAAAACTTTTTGAAAAACTGATTGACACAGCTTATGGACGTTAAAGGCAAAATCGCTTGTGGTCCAAAATCACTAAAGATTTGAAAGAGCTTTGCGTAAAAGCGCCTCGATTGTACACTTGTTCTTGACAAGCGTAAAAGAAAAGTGTTGTGTGAACGGGTCACCAAGTTGAAATTCTCGACGGTTATGCTTCGCCCTGAGTAGGTGCGTAGATCATGATCAATACATTCTACGTGGTTTGAAAAGCCATGATTGTCACGCTTTTATGGAACGCTTGTTGCCGCTGCCTTCGAGAATTGATTCCGAAAATGAGTGGAATGCATTGACCGAGATAAGTCAATTCTTTCGAGACTTGTGTGTCGCTACCCTAAAAATAGAAGACGTGATTCGCTTAGAGAATAACATTGCCGAGATTATTTGCAAGTTGAGAAGATTTTGCCTCCAAATGCTTTTTAACTCGATGGAGCATTTACCGTACACTTGCCGTATGAGGTCGAGTTGGTGGTCCTGCAATATCGATGGATGTATCCATTCGAAAGGTTTTTGAATCACTTAAAACAAAAGATTGGTAACAAAGCTGTAGAGGGGATCAATATGCAATACGTATTTGTCGGAAGAGATTTCAAACTTCGTCTATGTATTACGATGATCATATTGAAACAAAAGCAAAGAATCTTGTCCGCTGGTGAGACTTCTGCATCAACAATCGCTTTCTGATTTACCTGAAAGTTATTCCGTGATCATAATGGTACAACAACTCGGGAAGTGCAAGACGAGGTTCTTGGATAATAAAGAATATGACTTTGTGCACAAGTACGTATTGTCTAATCACAAATCATGAAACCGTATGAACTGTAAGTACTTCATTACTACATATATACAATGCTTAATGCTTTTTTCGAACAAATATACATTAATCGACAAAATGATTCATTCTTAGATTGTTCGAGCAATTTATTCGTGTTCAATGTACCTCAATTGACCTCGGCATGTATATTTGGAATAAACATGAAAATGAATTTACCAAATGGTTTGCACAACAAGCATCATTGTTGAATGATGATTTGCTAAAAGCTTTGGCAAGTGGTCCTTCTCGCCAAGTCAAAACTTGGAAACGTTATTCGATTAACGGCTACAACTTTCGGACATTCAACCGGCAACCGATATTGGTAAATCTTCACCAACAACGGAGTTTGTGTCGCTTCCACGGAAGGTGCCGACTATTATGGCACTTTAAATGAAATCATTGAGTTGGTGTATTATGGACATTCGACCGCCTACAAAGCCGTATTGTTCAAATGTGATTGGTTTGATAATTCGAACGGGCATGAATGTGCATAAAGATTATAAGATAGTTGAAGTTCATCGTGGTAGAAATATGGCGCTTATGATCCATTTGTTCGATTATCAAGTCGAGCAAGTCTACTATGCTCCATATCCAAGTTTGAAAAAGACAAAGATCAATGGTCGGTTGTTTTCAAAACAAAGGCAAGATCGACTATCGATGCTCCCGCCGAGAAACCGCTTTCCAAGAACAAGTTATCAATGATGTTTCCGATTATCTCGATCCTCTTAACATTGTCCACCAAGATCTTGATGTCGATGTTGACTCGATGTCGGGGATAATGACTTGATGATGATGAGATGGCGGATTTCATTCAACAAGAAGATTTTGAGAGGAAGAAGAATCGCTTGATGATCTGGTGATATCGATGAAGATGAGGAAGAACTCTTCCATTCTAGTAGTGATAAGAATAATAATGTATTAAATATTTTATTTTGTCATTATAGTGAATAATAATGTATTAAACATTGTAATTTATTATTAATTAGTATAAACGCCTTTTTATTATAATTGCATTTAGATTAGTATAAACGCTCATTTTCTCGTGTCAAATAGATGTCGTAGAGGTAGAGGTAGAGGTAGACGCTGGTAGGGGTAGTTCCCTCTCCTCGGAGCCGCCTTCCTCCACACACTCACGGTTTGGATGATGAGATACACCGATGACCGAGGAGGATTTGGGTGTCATTGTCAATGGTGACCTTGGATTGCCGGTTTTGATCCCGAGGGAGATGGTAAGTTAATACATATCTTGCTTTAATTTGTTTGTATTTTTTATTTATATTTTGATTAACCAAATATATTAACAACTTATTGTTTTCAATATGACAGTTTACCGACAACTATGTCAAGAAAATGGCCAAGACCGCCATAATCAAAGCTTAACACTTTTGCCACCACGTGGCATAATGCCACCGGGAGCAAAGCAGGATAGGTGGTGGCACGATTTAGTAAGGTACGCTGCTCATATAAATATAACTATATATAAATATAACTATAATTATAACTATACATATAACATATATATAACTATGTTGCAGAGTCATTTCAATTTTCCGAAAGTTACGCCACGAGCACTGGTTAGTGGAAGCTTTTGAGCGGTATGCTATCAACAGGGTCCGTGATTATATGTATCGGGCTCAAACAAACCCCGTGCTCGGCTTTTGGATGACCCTGTATATTCTCCGCCGCTCGAGGAGTGGATTGGGAGTCCCGTAAGCAATTATTCAATATTTAATTAATAATAGTTGTGTTTTATATATATATGTATGTACTAACTTGTTTATCTTATATCGAATAGGCATTCAAGGAAACATCTCGAAAAAGAAGATAAACCGAGCTTCGATCCGGTGAGGAAGGAAGATCCTCGGGACACATGCTATGGGCGACGCGGGCGTTATCGATTTATCGCCGGCCATGGAGGACAATAGAGAAGTGCCCTATCGGGCCGGAGATCCGTGACTAGTTCAAGAAGAAGAAGTCGGGCAACTTCGCCTCGAGGAAGTTTGAGAAAATCTTGGTACGTTATGTATTCTAAATATTATATGTACATTATATATATATCATGTAATTATTGTTACTAACAAATTTATATCATACTTTGCGTGATCGCCTTCACCAAGAAGGCGAAGCCTGTGAGACGCAAATGACACCTGTTTTCGAGTCGCTAGCCTTTATTATGGCGAAGCGTGGTTACGATAAGCTAGCGGAGAGTTTTTGGCATTGGGTCACCGCTTCCATGTACTACGACAGCTCAAGCATCGCCGACACTCATCCGCCGAGACATACTCTCGGGCATACTCACCCGCCTCACCCGTGAGATGGCGAGAGAAAGATGATTAATGCAGTAAACACAAAGTAGGTTGGAGGAGCTGTAGAGAGAGACAGAAGCGCCGTGAAGATGTAGACAGCGCAGATGGAGGAGTGGATTACCTAAATGTTAGGCAAAGATCCCTCCGGAGGATGCAACCTGGTACGATGAAGCAACATGTAGATGACCGATCCGATCACGGACTCTGATGAGGAGGTGACATGGGTTTGTGTAGTACACCGGTCCGACCGGGTGACATATTGCTTTATACATTTTTATTTATTTTGGCTTATCGTATCCCCTTTAACATGCACAAACCGATGATTGCGAAGAAAACTGCCGCAAATTAGGCTTGGAATAATCCTATTTTGCACGGTAACCTTCCGCCGCAAAAAGTCCAGTTTTTGTATTGTATTTCCGTTAGAATACCGATGACCATATAGCCTATCTCCTTGCCGGTTTGGGACGTGAGTCATGGTGGAAGTGGTGGTGCAAATAAAAGTAAAGATAGTAGTGAAATTGGCAGGGTAAGCATGTATTTCTGTATATTGCCTCTGTCTAAATAATTATGGATATTTGTTTATAAGGATTAGTTTGAGTACTTAATAGACATTTAGGACACTAAGGAATCTTATTTGTTTATAAGGGCACAAAATGAATAACTAGACAAAACTATCCTTTTTTTTTCTTTCTTTTTCTTGGAGCTAAAAATGTTTTTTTTCAAATTTTTTTTCTGGACGCGGTTTTTTTTCTGGCCGCGTTTTTTTTCCTGGCCGTGTTAATTTTTTTTTTTCTGGACGTGATTTTTTTTGAACGCTAAAGAGACATCGCGGTGTCTCTGCATTGCGGTGTCTTTGTATCGCGGTGTCTATGCATCGCGATGTCACTTCATCGTGGTGTCTCTGCAATGCGGTGTCACTTTATCGCGGTGTCTCTGCATCGCCAAATGTTATAACATCGCGATGTCTCTGTATCGCGGTGTCTCTGCATCGTGGTGTCACTTCATCGCGGTGTCTCTGCATCGTGGTGTTACTTCATCGCGGTGTCTCTGCATCGCGGTGTCTCTACATCGGGGGTGGTCACTGCATCGCGGTGTCTCTGCATCGGAGGTGGCCACTGCATCGAGTTGGTCAATGGATCTGGGGTGGTCAATGCATCGCGGTGTCACTTCATCGAGGCGTCTCTGCATCGCGGTGGTCAATGCATCGAGGTGGTCACCGGGGAAAAAAAACGCCCAGAAAAAAAGACGCCATTAAAAAGAACGACCGGAAAAAAACGCCCATAAAAAATACGCTATGAAAAAAATACGCCCAGAAAAGAAGGAAAAAAAAGGAAGAAAAAACATTAAAAAACAAAAGCAAAACAAAATTAGGGTAGTTTGTTCAATGTACTATTTATATATCCTTATTACCAAATAAGATTCATTAGTGTCCTATTTGTCTAATTAAGTCTAATATGTGTCCTTTTTGACATTTGCCCCATTACATTGAGCCTCTATTTATAGGCAAGCCGGCCACAAGTTAGGGATTAACTAGTAATAAAACAACGTGGTTAAATACAAGACTAGCGGTGCTGATATGGTGCGATCCCACTACACTTGACCATCTGCTCAGCCTCTGTCTTGTTACCCTTGCCATAGCTTGCTCTTCTTGATAATGGGCTCGGGCCGCTGGCAGGCCTATTAGCCTAGGTGATTGGCAGGTCGGCCCCCTAGCCTTTCTTAATGCCGCAGGGGTTTAAAGGCTTTCGGCGGGACGATTACCGGCGAGTCCAATCTTGGCTTGTAGGTGCTCGGATTATAATGGCCGATGGCCTTATCCGCAACTTTGGTGGCCGGGTAGACCCGAATGAGGATCCACGGGCCGAATTTCAGTTTAGGCATATCACTTGAGTACATGTTTAGTTATTTGTAGTTCCTTTTTGCTACATGATCTGTTCTTTTTGAGTATAGTTTGCAGTCCTGTAATTAGGTTGTGTTTGTCATTTCAGAACAATATGGTATCGAGTCATTTTCACGATTCGAGCCAACAAAATTTAAGCCATATGGATGTTTTTCTTCTGGACGACGATTGGAATTTGCCTAAGGAGCTCATGGAATATGTCAATTTATTTAAGGTACAAGCAAAAGAGAGGCTTGATTTCTTGTTGACCACAAAAGCACAAAGTTTTCAGTTTGAATTGTATTCATTCTTGAATGAGTTTACCCCGTGTGCGTGTTTTCCTGATCAAGTTCATTGATACTCGTTTTTTGCCAAAAATGTGTACATACGAAGCGTTTATGTTTGCTCAGTTGGCCAATATTATCTGGCAAAACTCTTCTCAATCCATTTTCTATCAACACAACAGACTCAAGATTCCACAATGAGCCAATTTTCGATGGTATTGTTCCGATTAAACCCAGGTTTGATCCGAACTCCAAGTACTGCAAAGTGTTTGATAAAATCTCCCAACCAGAATCTTGAAGCTTGATTGGTTTATCATGAGCTGAAAGAAAGCACTTTGAAAAGGTGAGCTTTTTTTTAAGTACTTGATCTTGAACACACCATTCCCAAATTGTGCTGCAGTTCAAAGAATTATCATAAACTTCACCAATTGATCATTGAAGAAGTCACAAGAAAATCCCTGTACATTCAAAATAAACCAAGAATTAAAAAACAGAGCAACCCCACAAAAAACAGGGCAATATATCAACAATTACTAAGCTAAAGTTTCAATTTTTCTTGATTTTTACTTATAAGTAACCTGTATTGGAGTATATCCACAAGGAGTGTCAAGGAAATTAAGCAAGCAACTAGCAAGAACATATGGAGTCGAAAAAAATTAATTTAAGAAAAAAAACATAGACAATTGGCATCACTATCGTTTACTAGGGCTGGCCCATCAGTGAGGCTGTGATGAGATCTGTGCCTAAAGCTCAACTGCATGATGCCCAACTGCATACATGTTTCGTTAAAAGAAAAAAAAATCGTATAGATTCAATCCGATCCAACCTAATATAATAAGTTTTTTTTTTTTTTTTTTGATAAAGGCCCAATTTTTTTGTACTCCAATTGATAAAGGTCCCGATAAAAAAATTTACTTGACCCAAGAAAACAGATATACAAACAATTTTTTTTGGTTTGTTTTATCTATATTATTAATTTATTATATATATCTATATTATATATAAAAAAAACACACACAAAATAAATAAAACAAACTTATTATATATATATCTACAGTGACTTGTTTGAATCAAACCCGAGTACACTCAAAGTTTTTCTGATGATGTCAAACTTATGAATTTTCGTCTGCATACTTATGTCTTTTATAGTTGCAAGTACCCCATAAACGAATGGAGGTACTTTCGCATGCGAAGCAGTGGGTTGTCACTGCTCACCAGATAAAAGCATGCAACCCTTACACGAAAGGGTAAGTACATATCAGTTCGAAAATGCATGTATCTGAAAATGCATATCCCTTCATGTATCAGGTCGGACCCCGTTTCGTTGCGATAACATTAATTCGTACGGCAACTCATATGCAAACGATAACCAAAATATTTATTTATGAAAAAATATTTAACAATAAGTATGTTTTTAAAAAAAAAATTCAACTAAAATGCCCAATTCGGGGACTTGGTCTTAAGCCCAATAAAGCGAGGGCCGGCCCTGCCATTTACCACCGAGTTGCATATGGCCGGCCGATTGGGAAATACCGGTTTCAACCGATGAAGACAACATGAGGTGGAGCAAGGAACGGATAAGCATTAAAGGCTTATGGATGCGGCGGACGAGGTGGGCGTTGTTGTTGGGAGCCGTCCTCATAGCGCTAGTAGCATGTTTGTGTGGAATGGCTCTATTTAGCGCTAATTTTGAAGGTAATCAAAGGACCAGCTGGAGAAGAAGGAGGTCTACCGGAGCCACGACCATGAAAATCACTGAAACACCCCCGGCCTATGTGTTTTCCGATGAGCTGAGAACCATTGCCTCGGTAGAAGTTCATGGTGGTGAGGTTGTACTGTAATTTGCAGTGGTCGGGACGGATGGCTGAGACGATGGAAGCCGTACCGAAGCATGGTGCTGGATGCAGGATTCGGTGGCGACCAACCAAGAATAAGCTTCCTCGAGCAAAATAGTTTCACGGGTAGAAATTATGGTGACAAACCGATCATACTCAGGGCCAAGGCCGGCAATAAGGTTAGCAACTGCATCATTGGTAGAAAGAGGGTGGCCGGCCATAGCTAGTTCATCCGTAAGGCGTTTATATAATGGTGACGTGGTACTCAATGGCCGATTGTGTGCCCTTACGTGTAAAACCGAGTTTAGTTCGAAGTTGCATCAATTTGGCCCGTGATTGAGAAGCAAAGCACGTTTGTATGGACGGCCAAATTTCGGCCGAGGTAGTGCTGTGGTAGACTTACATAAGAACATCTTCAGAAATAAATGATGTAATGGTACTCAAAATAAGGATGTCTTGTTGAACCAAGCCATCATATTCTGGATCGGCCACAGTTTGTCCCTTGTCATCGATGATAGTTTCCGCCGGCGGTTTGTTGGTGGTATAGATGTATCCGACTATCCGTAAATGCCCTGGCCACGAAGGTTGGGCAGAGTTTGAGTGCGCCAAAGATGATAATTTTGGCAGATTAATTTAGTGATGTGTATAGTAGAGGAGGGGTGGAACGGAGGAGGAAGAGAAGAGGCGGTGGCCGAATGAGAGAGGAGGGCCGAGCTGGTAGCGGTGGAGGAGTTGTCCGGATCGACCATGGTATCTGGCTAGGGTTTTGGACAGATGTGGGGATGAGGTCAATGATTGGCTATGATAAAATATTGAACTATCGTCTCTCCAAAAAACTTAAGTTTATACGGAGGTAGATAATTAACCTTTTATATATCTCAATAAAACAAGCCTATCATATAATTCGGAAAACTTTTTTTTGTTAAGAAGAAATTTGGAAAGCTGATATCCAATAATATTACATGGAGAAATAAATTTTCTGTGTATCAGAAGTAAACCCTTGCATGTCCATAAACATTCTTCATTACATTTTCTTGAAAAACGTTCACAAAGAAGGACACATTCAAACAAGGTTCTCATAGAGCCGGCATCAAATTCGCATAAAAAGTATTTCTTACAAGTCTGACATAATGGCAATCACTGCTGTTGTGATCATTTTGTTGTGAAACACTCACTGCTGTTTTCAGAAAGTCTCAAAATAATGGCAATCAGTATTAATTATGTCACAATAGCAATCTTCCCCAGGGCACTGGTCGTTGTTTTCGCAACCTTCACCATCCATAGGAGGCATACAAACATTTTTGAGCTTTTTCGCTCCGTTCGTCGCTGCCATTTTGTCGAGTAGTTTCCTAGGGGATGATCCTTGGGTTCTTGTTGCAGCAAATGCTTCTGATAAATTTATGAAAAGAATATTAGTGTTGAGAAATAGAAACGCTTATGCCACAACAAAATAGACGGAGTGCCACGACACACTTTTATGTCTTTGATCTATATAGGACTGATAAATCATAAAAATCAATAGGTCACACACATCTTAATCATGGTATAAAAATTGTTGTGCACTTTGTTGTGACACTATCACTATTCTAGAAAAGTAAAAGAAGAGAAAATGACATGTATTCTTGAGGATATCCACGGATAATTAAATCCAACACCTATCTATAGGTGGTGGCGGATCCAGAAATTTGTTTCAGTAATGTCACAACACCACAGTTAAAAACTACATTTTTTATCAAAAAAAAATCCAGTTGGGTCACCGGAATCAAAAACTACATTTTTTAATTATAAACAACAAAATAAAATCGTTTTAATATTAAAAGTAATTTCCTGGATCTCAATGGGGTCTGACCTCACCTGTAAACCTATAGGTCCGTCTATGTCTATAAAGGAGAAATTATAGAATCAGGTAACTGTAGCAACCCTTATTTCATGTCAGGTATGTGCAGAACTGACATTTTTTTTAGTCCCTCGTGTCTTTTACCACGGGGCCGTGACAAATTCCACCAGATGGCGTGGGAATTTAAATAATCCTCGTGGAAAAGTAAGTGGAGCCAAAAGCTGAATTTACACGGGGACACGTGGAAAATGAGGAAGCACAGCGTGGAAAAGTGAAGCGCGGTGTGGAATTTGGCACGAGCCCGTGGAATCTGAAAATTACTAACAGAGTCTTCTCCTTCCTTAGTTCGTCATTCGTTTCCTCGGTAAAAATAAATAAAACGCATCAGGGAGAATTATTCACCGCACCTACAATTGTTGAAGAATCTCACGGGGAAGGATTGCATTTCATGTGGAAGGCATTAAGGAACGGGGAAGGTGATTGGAACTGGTTTCATTTCACGTGGAAGGGAAGTGATTGCATTGAATCAAGCTTCATATCATACAACAATGGCCGTAATTCATCTAGAAGAGTACCCTCTAGTAAGCAATTTACAGTTTATTATATTTAATTTCGATAATTTTTTCCCCAAATTTCATGAATTTATGTTTATTTAAAATTGTGATATTGAAATGTATTTGAAATTGTGATATTATAAATTTGTGATGTTGTAGAAATTGTGATATTGTGAAATTTTGATGTTGTAGATATTATGATTTGATATAGTGGAAATTGTGATTTGGTTATTCAAGATATTTTCGAAATTGTGATATTGTAATCTTTTCGATATTGTGAATATTGTAAATTTTTTGATATTGTAGAGATTTTGAGTATAAGATATTGAATTTTTCGAATTACTGTATTTTGGGAAATTTTGATTGGAAATTATTTGTATATTCCAAAACATTGTTATTGATGTTTGAATAAATTATTTGTATATTGTAAAATTAATGATTATTTGATAATGTAGGAATTTTTTAGAATGAAATGAAATGCATGTATTATATGACAGTGTTATTTTTAGAACTGATATTGTATAAATGATTTTGTATATGTTTTGATGTTGTAGACATACTGATATTGTAATATATTTTATTATTGGATATTGTAGGAATTTTTAGAATTAAATGAAATTCATGTATCATGTATGAAAATGCCCAAATTTTATAAAGAATAAAATTTGATATTAAAAACGAGAAACAAATGACAAGTAAATGTTGTTTGAAATTTCAAAAAATATGACATCTCGACATATTCTATGAGTGCGCTTCGACTTGATGAGGTTCCTAGAAATGCATGCATCCCTGGGTGTTTTCACTAGTGTGTAGAATTCACGAACAATTGATCGATTCATAGTCGAGGTCGGCGAGGGACTCTTTGCGAGGCGCTCCAACGAAATTCTGCTTAGGAGACTCTTTATCCTGGTAGGTAGACTCTCCCATTCAATTCTCCTCTCTCCAACAACAACTCTATCTTGAAAGAACATTATCCAATTGTTACACTCATGGACTGTTGTGAATCGATTTAGCAGTGTAGCCTCGTCGTAAAAGTGAGGTATACCGTGCTGTGTCACAGGGCGATAAGGATGCCAATCCGGGAGTATTTGATTTTCGGGATTATAAATCTGAAAGTTGGTAGGAGGGGAATCTGAATGCCATACTGGTAGAAGTTACATATATGTCTAAGTATCATTACTCTTTCTTTTTATGTTTGTAAGTCTCGTGTGTAATCGATTTCTCAGTTTTCTAGTTCACTCATACCCATATGTTATAATTTATTTACAGTTATTTCTCACTCATTTGACATAGAATATCCATTTTCTATGATAATAAAAAGAAACAAAACATATAAGATAGTCACGATCGCGCTAGTATCAATGTCCCCAAAAAGAAACAAAACATTTACAACAACTTACACGACTTGAGATAATACAAAATAATATAATACATTTATTACACTGCAATAAGTTTACATAATACTAAAACAACATGAAAAATAACAAACATAATGACCGTATCAATAAGACAACCACTTTGGATGAAACGGACATTTAGGCCTTCGTGTCCGGGATTCCGACACAACGAGCAACACCTACCGGAACTCGAGATCGCCCTATCATTAGGCAACCTGTTGGTCCTACCGCCAGGAGGCTCACCTTGAGAAGCAATCCTGAGGATCTAGGTCGGCCCCGCCTCGCTCCCGTTGTTTGTGTTTCCCCTCCTCCTCTCAGTCTAGGCTCAGGCGGCAGAATGCGCTCGTTTCCAATTGAAGCGGGAAGAATCCAATCATCCTCGACTGGAACAGGGTAGACGCGTCCTTCTTAAAAACATTGAAAACATTGATCTTTGTAGTAGGGTGAACAATAATCGTACGGACTCTCGCAGCGCTCACTTATAGCAGCGCAAGCATGTACACAAGGCATCTGGATTCCCTCAAACTCTCCACAGTAACATTTCCATTCAGCCATATTTACCTTTGCGCTGGTATCAATGTCCCCAACTTGGAATCGGTCCCGATCGATCGCCGCTTGTGTGAAGGTTCTTCCGGCATGCGAGACTTCACTCAAGAATTTTTCGCTTCATGGGCTAACACGGAGCGACACGCCAAGGCAATTTCTCTCCTCTTGCAATGCCATTCTTGCAATGTTCCCCTTATGTGGTCTAACATTCACGATACTCAACTTACGCGCATCCCTGATCACGTTGTTAAAACTTTTAGCATAGTTGCTTGTCATTATTGCATAACGTGTCCCAGGAAATTGCGATCGTGCCCAGTAAGGAAATCCAATAGCCTCCAAATATCTAGATACTCTATCGGTTGGATCTTGATCTCGCTTTTTAATCTTTGAAACATTATTTCAATCGCGCTTCGAAAATGTATACACGGCTTCCCGTAAAGTGTATGGACGATATCATGTGCTTCGAATTTTTATTCAGGTTCATGACAAGGTGGTGGTAGCAAAACCATGGTGGCGTTTGGAAATACATCCCTAATAGCTCAATGATGCCAAATTTCTCCGCCTAATACGAACACCAAGTTATCACGCTCCCGATTACCCCCTTCACTTGAATCATGAAATACGTCCATGCATCCCTGCTCTCTCCGTCGGTCACGGCAAACGCTACCGGAAAGAGATGGTCACCGGCGTCTACACCGATAGCTACTAGCAATGTCCCTTCGCATTTTGTTTTCAGATGTGTACCGTCCACGACTAAGACAGGCCGATAGTACTTAAACCCGTCAATACTAGCTTTCAAAGCCATGAAACAATGATTTGAACCTCGCCAAGAATACGGTCGGTCTCTCTATATCTGTGATGAGCCTCGAGATTTTCACTCTTCAACATGTAAAAGTAGGTGGGTAATTTAGAGTACGATAGTGTTACGCTTCCGCTGATTAATTCCAAAGCTTTCTGTCTACAATGATATGCACGCTGATAATCAAGGTCTATGTTGAATACTCTTTTGACCTCGACCATTAAATGTTTTGTCGTGAAATGACTGCCAAGTTTTAGGAGGTTCTCTCTAACGAGACGACCTATAGGTCTAGGTTTGGCTTGTCTATCATCGTTGGTTAATCGCTTCTAATCCACAAGTGTGGGTTTCATGGTACGCGGTTATCTCGGTTATTGCAACCGTGAACCTTCCTACCCACAACTTGCCATTCGCATTTTCATTTGAACTAAAACATTGTAGTTTTAAATTTTCCTTGTCGGACCGAATAGGTTTCCACATATAATTATTTTTCAATGCAGGGTAACTCATTTTCATCTGCATATCATCCTTGTCTCTGAACTTTTTACCAATATACAATATTCCCGAATCTTCATCAAACCCCAAATTTCTTGACACGGAGGAAATTCGGAAGCCGGAATGTCTGAACCAAAATGAACACCTCTATTGCGATTAGTACTTGCCGTACTAAATCCATGACCAATGTCAGGGTTCTGTTCTAATGGTGCTCTCAGATAACTCGTAAACGATCCCCCAACATTGGGACCCGCTTGCATCGGTGTTGGCATATGAAGGTTATTATCGAAAGGCGCTCTCAAAAAACTCGTAAACGATCCACCGATATTGGGACATGCTTGCATCAGTGTTGGCATAAAAAGAGGCGGACGGTCAAACTGCTGGCTTGTTCCTGTTGGAATAGTGTCCTAAACCCAATCGGGTTGGACCGGATCCGACCGGGTCGGATCATTTCTACTATTTCTTTATGTTTATACATATATATAATGGCTTTTATGTTGTCATATATCTGTTCTTCTAAAGAACCAATTATGAATTGTTATATGATAACGTCCTTAGTATTAAACTGTGATAGAGAAACCATGATAGGCGATTATGGTTGATGAGATCACTAATCACTTTAATAAGTTTGATACTTAAATGTCTCTAGCCGATGTACTATTAAACCGGGCATTGATAGTATAAAACAGACTAGCACGTATTAGATGTCTTCATCTTTAGTAAGGTGGGATAGATCTCGCTCTATCGAAGTGTAGAGACACTTGGACTGTACGTGGACGTGTATTAGAGAATGCGTACGTTAGACTGACCCACTTACACGGATAAGTGTCACACTATGTGACGGTTGTGTAATTATCCTTAAGACCGGAGTCTTCATGGCATCACGGTGTGGATTGTCATGCTTTGACACTATTGAGGTTTCCCACAGCCACGGGCGATCATGCGGTAGTGATTGGGTATGATCATCAAGCATGCGGAGTATACATGATTGGTCATCCGGGAATCGCGTATCCTATGATTGGGATCGAATATCCGAAATGGCCTTCTTATAAGGAATGTCTTACTCTCGTGAATCTTTGCAAAGTGGGAGTAAACGAGTTACTTCGAGAGAGCTTGATATCCAGATTATAAGATACGGTCGTTGATGTTTTGACACTCGACTAACGACCGTATGGATATTATTACAGCGATAGATTGTAAGTTACACGGTAAATCGTTTCACATGAAAGGTAGTAGTCATTGCATTTGACTCTTCCGATGATTGGGGTCACGGTGTGTTGCTAGACGCTATCCCGTGATCGTTAGGCATGAAGGGCATTTTCGTAATTTGCACTTTGTGTCTCAAGGCCAACATATTCGGAAGCCTATCGGGTCACACACATATGAACATCTAGTCGGATTAAAATGTGGTTATAGATGATAACCAAATAAGGAAAGTTTATCTAGTACTATAAAGGTTATAGTGGTAAATTAATATGGTGGTATTTATTTATTATGAATAAATTAAATACAAGATATTAATAGTATTATATTAATTAAAGAATATTCCGGAAGCCAATTTGTTGGTCAAAGGGGCGCCACATTTAATGTGTATAAGATACACTTGGATTGTGCAATTTAATTAATGGTATTACCATATATGAATATAAGATGTTAATATTTATATATATATGTTCACACATGCGTGTGTAGTGTGCATATGTGATGCATGCGCACTAGTAGTATGGATATATAATATATATAGATTTATATTTGTAATAATATATATGTGATATATACACATGTGTAAATTGATTTATGGTAATAAAATAAAGATAGTCAATATTAGATATTGACAATATCTTGGGAATATTCAATATAAGATATTGACAATATCCTAGATTTATTTGATATAAGATATTATAATAAATGAGATAAATCAATCAAATATATTTCTTATTTTATTGGAAAAAGGTTTTCTTCCTCTCCACTCTAGAAGATGGCGCCACCTACACGGCTACACTATAAATAAGAGGTGGGTGTCAAGCTTTTTTACAAAGATAATTCCAAGAGCTAATAGTTCTTGTGTAAAATAGAGCATCCTATAGAGAGTTGGAGAGAGGGAAGGGGCCGGTCTAGCAACCGGAGTTTTCCAATAGCAATCCATGATGGGATTCCGCGGTCTGTTCGTGTGGACTAATGCGGTAGAGGCCGAACACTTGGGCGGCTCTATGCGAACTACTCTCCTTAGACGGTCAAAGCGTCGATCTTTTAGATCAACCAAGGTAACCACCGTCTACTAACTCGTTTGTTTATTGCTTAAACGAAGTCGATCCTGGTTAAAAGGAAATAAAATTTTAAATTCCGCTGCGTTCCCGCGTAGATTTCCTAACAGTTCCAATTATGTTGACATTATGACTTGTCCCATCAAACTGTTGTTGGATGTACGGTGTGTGCGTTGTCTGGTTAATATTCGGCCGAGGTGTGTGAATTGGCTCGCTATTATTCTCCAATCGTAGTTAGATTCGCTTGTGATGTCAATGACTTGTTGAGATGAAGTTATATTCGGTTGGATGGTAGTTTCATGTGGGGATAAGGCTGATGTGCCAACATGCCATCGAGAATTTCGATTACAGTCCAACTCGGATGTAGAATCCTCGATGCCTCTATCATTTTCTAAGTGAAGTTGCTCATTTAAGTCAAATTCGTTCTCATCTTCCGTATCGTCATCGTGCATAACGCATAGTTTCATAGGTTCTTTTCTCAAAATATCATCAATGTAGCCTAGCCATGTATCATCGTCCAAAACATCCATCGGTTGGTCATAATCTACGTACATTACTTTCATGATCAATGTATTGTTTGAAACATCAATTCCTACTTTCTCACACACTTTCAACTTCACTTCATCCAATGTCGTATCCGTTTTCACACGAACCAAATACAATTTTCCTTTTTTATAAGACCATTTGTCGCTCTCTTCATCGTATTTCCACTCTCCACCAAATAAAAACTTAACGGACACCGTGTTGTTATCTCGCGAAACAATCATTTCAACACACGGTTAGACGGGGGTAATAGAAGAGAAGATTGTTTTCACCAGCGTCATAGAATATTTGATGATGACGAGGGAGATCAGATGCTGGACAGAGCCAACAGAACAGAGCTTATACTTTCGATCTAACGGATGCCTCACTTCCGGCAGAGGCTTTACCAAGCTGCTGAGAACAGAAAAGATGCTCTATTGAGTAGACCTAATGAAATTTTCTACGAGCTACCTACCACGAGCCCCAATACAAAGCCTGTGGATTAGGCATGACACATCGGATCAGAAGGATTCAAAACACCCTGTGGATGCATGCATTTCTAAGAACCTCATCAGTCGAGCCACTATAGAATATGTCGAGATGTCATATTTTTGGAAATTTCAAACAACATTTACTTGTCATTTGTTTCTTGTTTTTAAAATCAAATTTTATTCTTTATAAAATTTGGGCATTTTCATACATGATACATGAATTTCATTTAATTCTAAAAATTCCTACAATATCCAATAATAAAATATATTACAATATCAATATGTCTACAACATCAAAACATGTACAAAATTATCATTTATACAATATCAGTTCTAAAAAAACAACATCATCATCATATCATATATGCATCTTTGAAATAACATAATAAAATACAAATAAGTTTATCAATTTCACATGACACTTTATAACCAAACTAATAAATCACAAGTTTCATATTTTACAACGAGCAATCACATTGATTTCAAACAAAATAAAAATCCAAATTTTATCACTACCCTAAAACTAGAAGATTTACATTTTCACCATACTAAAAATCGAAAAATTATATCTTTAAAAGGTTAATTATCTCAAACATAATCATCAATTAAAACAAATACAATATTTAAAATAATTCAACAAAAATGTTAAATGAAATGCTTACCCATTTGTTTAAAAGCGAAAAGACCATGTAGATAGATGATATCCCATTGGTTGATTTGTCTTTACAACACGACCCAATAATATGATGATTTTTTTTTCCTCAAACTTTTGTGGATAAATTCGATGAAAAGACGAAGATTTTGGGTGAAGAAGATGATGATGGGGTGAAATGTAGCAAAAAAAAGCGTAGTTGGAACATTTATTAATCACTCGATTCCACGGGCCCGTCATACAATTCCACGCAGCTGCGTGTCATTTACCACGTGGCGTAGATTAATTTTGCCCCAGTCACGTGTGGAAAATCAAGTTTTGGCCCCAGCTGATTTTCCACGTTGCCTTCGAAATTCCCACGCCATCTGGTGGAATTTGTCACGCCCCGTGGTAAAAGACACGAGGACTAAAAAAATATATCGGGTATGCACATATCCGATACTTAAATAAGGGTTGATCTGATTCACGATTCTATAATTTCTCTCTATAAGGCCGCCATGAGTTAAAGCAAAGAACTCACGCTTTGTGTTGGGCCCCATATTTTTATGAGTCCCAAAACCCCCTTCTGTTTATATTTTTTTTTTTTTAAAAAAAACATTTTGTCCATCGTGGTTTGTCAATTTAAATTTTTTTCCTTCATGTGATTTAAAAATATATGTTTCACCTCTTGGGGTTTTTTCACAAACCATCAATTAGAAATTTAGGCAAATAAAAAAAATATTACGTCGGAATATTGCTTTTTTAAAGATTTTTCCATTTTACCCTTACTTTATGGGCTAGTAGTATTTATACATTAGCATTTAGCAATTATATTTAAAGTTCCAATGAAGTTGAGAACGTAAAAATAAAATTAAAAACAATCTAATAATATATATTCAAGACGTGGTTTAGAATTATCATGTCATCACTTTTTCTACCAATCATAAATTTTAAATTTGGTGGTTTATTTCTAAACAATGGGAGAAACAAAAAATAACTGAATTTGATTGGTTCCGGACTATCAAATCATACTTGAAGCCGAACCACCATAAAACTTGCCATGCACGATGAAACGTAAATAAATGGCCAACAATTCGTATTTCAGAAATACTATTGATACAGGAAAATGGGAGAACAGTAAAGCAATATAGTATGGATGGAGAGAAGAAAAAGATATACAAATAATCTTACATGTCGAACATGCACGTAAAACATCGTTCTCGTATCCCTTGCTATGTACATCACTGTGGTCTGACTATGGAGGATGAAAACGACGTCGTTTTCATCCTCTACAACCACAATGATCCTCTACAACTACAGCACGATGTTGTGCACTGTAAACATATAAAATCATACAAATTATATATATATATACACACACACACTGATCATACCATCTCGGCCTGAAGCGATGAGCAAAAAAAGAATGAAGAGTTGAGTGAGCCTGCAGGAGCAATTTCAAACCTTCAACTGTAATATTCCCACCTATGCAAAAACAATTCAAAAAAAAAACTTAATTGTAATATCACACTTCTGCGCAAATTAAAGCGCAATTTATAGATGTGAAAACATCACATTAAATATAAATAATATCGAAGTATATTTATGAATTCAAATGAAGAAAAGGTCAAATTAACCTGTACGTTGAAGTCAAACTATTAATTTGTAGCCAGTGTGATGAATTGCTGTAATCTAGCTTTCTCTCCAGCTTTTTTTTTAATGTTTCCAATAAATAAATATGCCCGAACGAACGCAAACGAATAATGAAATTACAAATATAAACTTTTTTTTAATATAGGCTCATTAATATGTTAAAAACCTTGGTCTTTTAATATAAAGTGTCAAGGTTTTTATGCGATTTTAAAGGTTGTGATTTATAAACTGTATATACTTTTGTCTTTGGAGGATAGAGTAAATTGTGGGATTGACATTTGTGTGACTTATGGCTATATAATTTTGTGGTTTTAGATGATAAAGATCATTGAGTTCTATCAAGTTGACATTAATAAAGATAAAGACGAGATAAAAAGATGGAGTCAAATAATATATCGAGATGGAGTCAAAGAAGAGATTGATATGATATTTTGTGGAGATAAATTAGTTGTTTAAATAAAATTGTTTATTTGTTTTTTAAATTATTCAAATTATATTTGAATAAATATTTAGGTTTATCTCATATTATTTATCTATTATGTAAGTTAGATCCATTGTAAGCATTTTGAAATATTCAATAAAAATAGTTTCTTAGTTTTCCGTCTGTGTATTCCGTCAATATGAAGTATGGAAAAAAAAACATTTTAGAGAGAGTCTGCAAATTGGAAAGTTGCTATTTTTTTATAATGGAATCGGCCATAACATAACATGTTTTTATGTGTTTTATGCACTGCTTGGTATGAGGATTTGTTAAAAGTAGTCAATATATGTAATGGTTATAAAGTTATCGGTCCATGGAAAGTGAATAAGTAGAAATGCGGAATGTCATTTCCGATATCAATAAGGTTTAAAGGAAATTATAAAAAAAAAAAACACAAATTTATCACCGGCTGCAAAATGGCGGAAAGTCAAAAGGACTAAAAAGGATTTATGTATGTAGTAATTAAGATTGTGGTCAATGAATAGTGAATTATATTATAAAACAATTTGCCCGACCGGGGCCCTAAATAAACTATATTTTTGGGAGCCCTAGACTCAGGTCTCTTGGGTCTATTCTCAAGTCCGGTCCTGCGAATAATAGGATGGAATTGTTCATTTCATAACATTAATAAACTTGAAAATTACATGAACAGTCATATAATATAAGCATTTCAGTACTATTTTACCAGCTACTCATTAATACAAGATCATCATCAGAAGGATCTTTTTTTCGAGCTATATAAAACCCAGTTTCTTTAACCACCCACCAACAAATAACTTTATCGGCAGATTCATTTTCGAAGCAGTGATGTTGATAGAGACTTAAATTATATACTACTATTGTTTTCCTGGTTGTCCCCCGCTTAAAGGTACAATGAAATTCTTTGCGGTCAAATATTTCATCTTGAAAACCAAATCGGTATCCGCCATTCTTAGACAGTGTATGAGTACGCGATGATCTTCCACGAGAGCTGCAATTCACTTGAATTTCTTCCGGGGGGACGTCGATCTTATTCTGGATAAAAACATCATTGTTTTCAATCAAAGGGGACCAATTGGGATGTCGGAGGGCAGCATTTGTGTTGAAAGCTAATAGGAAGAATGAGAGAAGAAGCAATGACAGTAACAGGAATGGATTTCGAATCATGTTTTCCTTAATAAGTTGTTGTGTGTTCTCATTGCCTCAACTCAAACCTCTTAAATATAATTGTCAAAAGTCCCAAAAAGGATTGCAAAAGTCAAATTTCATATTTGTTATTGTTAACATACCAGACTAAGTAACGGCCGGTCAAACAAATCTCCAAACAAGAAGCTTGACTCAAAATACGGGAAGTTAATTGATGTGCGTAACCAGAGGCGGATCTACCTTATGGGTAAGGGGCAGTCATCCGGTAATAGATCTATCCCCACCCATAGTGTTCACTTTGGAGTCTAATAAAGGGATGCTGGCGATCCACCGCTCAAGTTCTAAAACTTCAAAAAACAACACACCGAGAGAACTAGTACTTTATTCAAACGTCACCAAAACAAAAGAAAACAACATCATTTAATTTTTATTACGTCAAACAATCCAATATTTAAAACAGACTAAAAATCAGAACTTGACAACTAAGCTGCCTTGTCGATATTGAACTCTTCATCAACTCCCTCTCCCAGCACAGCCTCCAAGGTTACCCCGTTTATCTCACTACTCTAGTGTCCTTCTTCCATACCTAAGAAAGAGATTTCACAAACGTGTGAGCTAAAAATAGCCAGTGAGTCCCGGTGTGTGCCCGTGAATCTTTATATAGAAAAATAATAGTTACAAAACCGTTAAAATGTTACAACAAAAGGCTTTTCCTTACCTGCACTTAATAGTTGTTAGTACATGACAAAAATATGATATTTGCAAAAATATAAACGTCAAGTAATTTTCTTGAATTTAAGTCTATTAATTGCTTGACACCGACTTGGCTTAGTCTATGAGTCATTACCAACCAACTCCAGCATGTTTCTTTATCGCACTTCACAAGCAAGCAAGATTTTGCCTGACAATTCCGGCCGTTTGTCAGGGAAAGGATTCAGACTATCGCCTAGTGAACTTCCCAAAAGGCTCCAGCCAACCCCACTGCCCTCTGAACCATGACATAGCCGTCGGCCCTTGCTTTCCCGGCCATGCACATAGAACATTAAGGAAAACTTTTGGTACCATCACCCTAGGACTGTCGATGAGCCAAGGTCATGAGGCCCCGAGACGGTGACTGGACGTTCTGCGGTGCAATAACCCAACTCGCCTAGTCGCTAAGAGTTTAACAACTAGCAGGAACAAGAATTGGTTATCATGATGATCTTTTTCATTAATTTCACGATGATCGATCTATGTCAAAACCCAATTTTATAAGACAGTCATGACAACTATTATTCAAATGGGAGTTAGTATTACATATCATATATATATCTATGAAAACACTTATTGCAAAATATGAACGAGGTACCTATTAAAACTCACATCTTCCCTAGGATATATTTCGGATAATTATATAATTGTCAACTTATACGAAGTCAAAGGCTAAACTAGTAATGTTTGAAAACCAAGAGCCTAAAATTAGAAACAATATGACCTAAATATATATATTAACGAAGCATTCTAAAAACATGGATTGATAGAAACATCATGATTTACTGTTATGAGAGCCAATTTTTGTTTATAAGATAAAATGATAAAACCATGTAAAAAGAAAATGGATCGGCAATGGTACACTTTTGCTTTCTAAATAAAACTCAAATTGAATTGACCAAAATTGCATAAAAATATTTGATCAAACTAATAAAATGCATCAAAAGTATAACTTTCTGATCTTATTAATTGTTATTGTCATTAATTTCCTTTTATAAAAACGAAACATTAATACTGTCAAAATTAATCAATTCAAATAGCTAGAATCATAAATCAACCATGTTCTTTTAATATTCCGACAATCGACTCACGTATTATAATATTAATAAAATATTAACGAGTTGCAAAGGAACTATTACCTTTGGTATAATGACCAAATGAAATAAGTAAAATAATAAATTAACTAAGGATGCATGCATACGTAGTCAAAGCATTATAGCCTTGAGAATCTAAAAAGCAGAAATTGGAAAATCAGGTTGTGTCAGGCCTGATACTTGTAAATCAGGTTATGCCTTTTCTGACATGGAAAATCAGGTAAACGTAAGGATCCTTACGTTCAAACGTAAGGAAATTCAAATGTCATTGATGGGAGTCAACTTTACTGTACTCTGGTGTGCAGTTTAACCCCCGTTTATCACTTTATTGGCATATTTTGGGTAGATGTAGACCTGTTTGAGTGTAATATCGAGAGTTATATGCACGGGGAGTTAAACTGTCACATCGATAGTAAACTCCGCCTTTTTAGCGATGTTTACCTCATTTCCGAGCACTTTTGTCTTACGGGATTATGTGTGGTGTTTTGTTAGTGTGTTTATTGCAGGACTTAGGTGACTCGATGACCCGGAGGGCGATGTTCTGGAATGAGAGACATGATCATAGCACGAATATGGCATAAAAGTGAAGAAAAGCCAAGTTTGGAGTGGAGACAATGCAAACGGGCGTTTGCCATACCCCAGACGGGCGTCTGTAGTAAGGCCACCTCAAACGGGTGTTTGGCAAAGGCAGACGGGCGTCCACAGAATTAAAACATCATTCAGAAAGTTGGGTTTTCAGCTGAACGGGCGTCCAAATGACCCCCAAACGGGCGTTCGGGTAGGTTCAGCCCGATTCAAGAAGCTCATACAACATAAACGAGCGTCCAGGGGTTCCAGACGGGTGTTTGGCCCTCAAGTCATGATTCACCAGACGGGCGTTCAGAGGAATGCAAACGCCCGTCCACTGAAGACGAAACCCTAATATCTTCATATTCTCCAGGCAAACGGGCGTTTGACATGACCCGGACGGGCGTTCATGACCGACAGCAGCAGATTTCGACCTACTCTATAAATACGCAGCTCATTCAGCCCCTACTCATACTTTGCCGACTTTAGACTACTTTTGAGCGATTTTGGTGCGATTTTGGGGTAGATAAAACATCCTTTGATCTTTTGATTCCCTAGATAACTTCCTTTGATTCTACACATCTTTTATAGCTTAGATTTGCATTACAATACCAAAGATTCAATTTTTTTGGGTGCAACTATTTCTTCATATTTTCTGGATCTGTTTTTCAGCAGTTATATGGTAATGACGTTTCTTTTATTTATTGTCTTTAGTTCAATTTCCATTCTTTATTCCGTTATTAGCATAATTATGAGTAGCTAATTGCATGTGTAGTCGAATTATGTGAAAGCGAGCGAAAACCCTAAGGGAGATGAGATTGGGAGTTGTGTAATGCGTAATTTCATGTTTAAACGATTAATCCACGTCCTAAAACTTATTTTAATGCCTTTGAATTAGATTGATCACCTAGTTCACTGTCACACACATCAAACTGATAGATGCATTTTGCGGTGAGATGTGGGATAAGGGGTTTTAGGATCGTTGCGTAGATTCAGCCTCGTTGTTAGATCCGTTTCCAATACAGAGGTTTGTCATCGTTGTTCGAGCGACTCTAGAGCTTAATCATGTTAGGTTAATCTGTTTTCTAAAGGGAGAATTAATTAACTTCACATAGGGTGGTTAGATCGAGTTGTTCAGTCTAATCGCTAGAATTAGGAGTTGGCACCCGTGTATGTCGTTAAACTACATTGGATAGATAGGTAGGTTAAGACACGCTTCCCGTTAAGTCTTTCCTTAGGGGTGAAAGTAGCTCGTGGGATCCTAGTTCGACTATACCCTTTAATACCTAGAAGTTAACTCATTAGTATAATCTTTACTTTTGCATTAGTATAATACTCTCCACCATTATTTTGACCTGAACTAAGTTCTAAGTCGACTCTGGTACTTGAACATTACTCCCGGTGGATTCGACCTTGAGACCAATATACTACCGCGCGTTGACCCGATACTCTGTCGGTCAAAGTTAGCGGTTAGTTATTTTGCTATCAGTCATCTGATACAAAAAAGAACTCAAAATACATTCCTTACATTTGAACGTAAAGAAATTCTTGTCCATTCATTTTTATTTTTTATTTTTATATTTTATTGACATTTTGTTATTTAACATCTGCAAGCAAAATCTTGTAAGATAATTTTTTTTTTTTGCTATAAAAAATCCTATAATTTTAAAAAATAAAATAAAATAATGAAAATTCAACATATTATAATGATTATTATTTAATTTTATCTTATGCATGTCTTCTTCTTCGGCCATTCAAATCATCTTTGAAATCTAAATTTTTATAGTACATTAATTTGATAAGGGAAATTTTTATAGTATAAAATTGCTCTAAATTTTTATAGTACATTTTATCTAACAACGTAGGGAAATTCTTGTCTACATTGTATACATGTCAAGATCCAAATTCTAATTTTTTTTTTCCTGAGCAATTTTTTTAACTTAACGAATCAAGTTTGGACTTTTTTTTGTTCGTTTAATAAACGAACGAACACAATCAATCTCGTAACCTAAACAAACACAAATTTGAAGTGTTTTTTTTTTCTTAAAATGAATAATATTTAGAGAAGTGATGTATTAAGTACAACAATCTAAGTATGTTTGTTTCTCAAAAAAAAGTATATGTTTATTTGATTTTTTTTTAGAGTTAAAAGATTTATTTGAATTTTATGCATCTAATACTACTATCAATTTAGAGAGTCGTATGCCTTTAATTTTCTAATTTCAGTCATTAACGTGTCACTTATTTAATTAAATAGTTTTCCTAATAAATACAAGAGACTCTTGGTTTTCCTTATATTTGATTTTGTTTGCAGGTGTTAAATAACAAAATGTCAATAAAATATCAAAAAAAAAAAAAATTTGAATGGACAAGAATTTCCTTACGTTTAAACGTAAGGATTCTCTACGTTTAAACGTAAGGATCCTTACGTTTTACGTTTGAACGTAAGGAATGCTTTTTTGTGTCAGATGACATTTGAATTTCCTTACGTTTGAATGTAAGGATCCTTACGTTTACCTGATTTGCAAGTGTCAGGCCTAACACAACCTGATTTTCCAATTTCTGTCTAAAAAGGTAAAAACCTATGGCTGAGACCACAAGCTTTCAATCAGCTTTCGCATAATATTAATAAAATACTAGCAAGTTGCAAAATTAGTAATTAAGAGGATTTATATTTATGATATATAGATACAATTTGACTGGAGGCCTTTATTTTGGGTAATGCCGAGCAAAAATATATAATAGTGTGAATGATTTACAATTTAGTAGGCGAAATGCCAAGCAAAATATAAGGTAGCAAAAGGATACGGTAAAAAAAAATGGAGTGCTAAACTGTAATGCTCCCTTTTCAATTCCTTTCTTCTGGCTTTTATGATTTGAGACTCACACCCCTCTTCTATTTATAATGCCAAAAACCACTTACTATTGAGAATAGATAAGATGCAGTTTGAATTTTAAACTTTTGAAATATGTTGCAACAACCTATAATAGATATGATATGTTTAGATATTATCTTCTAAAAATCTAAACCACCAAGATACGGCTGTTGAGGATTACTCTTATCCTTGCTCCAATTAGAAGTGTTGACCATGCTATGGTTTTCAAAATAAAATAAAATATATACTTATATTTATATATGTATATCTATACGTAAAAATATATTCCTAAGGAATCCTATTTGTGCAGTCACTTGTCAAATAAAAATAAAATATATTAAGTTTCAATTTATTTACATATACATTTCAAGTTTATGTTAGTCACACTAGTTCTTATAAAACCAATATAATAGTATAAAACCAACATAATAAGTATAAGGTATGTACCGATAACAACCCAATATTTTGGGGTGTTACACGTCCCGTCGGATCTGGAAAAAAAAAACACTAATATATTTATTATGAGCCATTACTTAAAATTTATATTCGTCCCTATATCTTTAATAATCGAATAAATTGAAATAAAAATTTTATTATGTAAATAAAAATATATAGTCATTACAAAAATAATTCATCTATATAAATATTAATAATATTTTACTTATAAACTATAAAATACTAATGCGTGAAATGATTTTTTCTTTTGAAACATTGTTTTTAACGTGTGAAATATTTATTTATGTGAGTGAAATGATTAATGTGTTCGGATAATGCGATATATAGTAATATTTTTTGTTATATATATCGCAAAATGTGTAGTAGTGTTTATATATTAGTTTTTCTCCTATAATCCAATGAGGCCAAAAAAAAAAAGGTATTTATTTGTACCACCGCGATTCGACCGATACAACACACTACTTTAGGACCACACCCAAAACAAAATATAGAAAGTCGATTTTTGAGTTTAAAATGGACTTTTCGAAGGTCGGTTGTGAGAACTGACCTCGAGAAAGTTGATTATTTAGTTAAAAAAAGAATTTTTGAAGGTCGGTATCAACCTTGGAAAGTATTCTTGAGTCAAAAATCGACTTTTCGAAATTCGGTTGTGAAAATCGATTTTGACTCAAATATCGACTTCCAGGATCTTGATTCAATGTTTTTTTTATGTGGTGTACTGGTAGGTGTGATGCAGCGGTAGAATCGATGGGTGCAAATAATAAACCCCCAAAAGCACTGGTATACATTTTTTCTACTAGCGAAAAAATTCTAGTAATATCGCATCCCGTAATCCAGGATCCTGCATCCGTCCCTGACATAACTAATGTTTATTCTTGACTAGTTTGAAGCAAAATACGATTTTTTATCGGCCAACAGTATTACTATTGTTGTAATGGAGCATGTATTTAATCAAAAGGACAAATAAATTGTAAAAATAGGCAATTATGATAACTTAATTTTATACATTGTTTAAAAAGACAAATGTGCCTCATAGCCCATGACTCCTCCGATAATTAGGGGCCGTGACACATTGGGGGTAGTTGAGTCTTCAGCTGAGCAGATGATATGACTGTGCACATCATCTTGCATTCAACACTCCCTATCTATATATTGTAATTTAGTCAGTCACACCTCATGGCTCCTCAGATAATTAGAGATCGTGATACATTAATTGCTGGATGTCAATCATGATCGTTAAATATGAAATGGTATATTGTACATACATTTTAGCCTCGGTTGTATGTAAACCCCCTTCACCCCCGCCCCCTAAAGTAGTAAAGAAGGGAAGGGTGTATATAATTTTCTTTCGGGTGGCTAACCTGGTAGATATCTGTTTTCGAACAATCCTCCCTTTCACTCATGTGCCAATGTCAATGGTCCCACACACCTCGAGATCCACTACTCGAACTCTTCAATATCCACTATTGATTCACTGGCGGATTCAGCGGGGAGCGAAGTCTCCGTCTCCCTGGTGACATGGCCTATGGCCATGTCAGATACTCCACTGCCGGTTCTCCCGATCCATGCTTGTTGCAGGGGGTATGTGCCGCTTTCCTAATCATTCGATAGATTTGTGGCCAATGTATTGAAGCCGATCAGGTAACATACAAATGGAAGACCTTCCAAAATTGAATTGTAAGTATTCCTATTCCAAGTCAAAGAAGCGAATATCCAACATAAAGTGGAAGAAAGCTATGAGGCGCCACTTCTCCATATAAAGTGGAAGAGCTGCCGAGCTCTTTATCATACCAATTCATACTTGTAATTCACAAGTAAAATAAAGCTTCATAGACCATGAGTCAGGGAAGAACAAAAAATATTGACCAAACAGTCGGAATTTCTCAGTAGCAGTTCTATGAGGATTTTAGTGGTCGTTTGTATAGATCACCTCTAAAGGCCGGACGCTTGAATAATTTTCGTGCTCAGCAAGAAATCGAAGATAACCGTCAATCATATGAATCAATATGGTGATAATCTTCATCTTCTCTATTGTGTATTTTTAGTGTTTTTCAAAGTTGGTTCACGGATCAAAGGAAATCAATTTTTCGATTATCCGTTGCACAACCTGATTATTTTCCTATGGTTTAAACCTTTGGTTTTCGGTTTCTTCTTTTTCTTTTTACGCTCGTTCCAAGTACATGTTCTTCCTCTACGAAAGATTGTGAGGTAGTACCCTCATTAAAGCATTTGCTTGCAGCTTCATCCATTTCTTTAACTCTTATAATTAATTAGAGCCGGATGGGTCTTACGACGAGTAGAAATTAGAAACATATATCCATGATGTACTCTACCCACGGTGGGTGTTGAAAAATCACATTCGTACTTAACCTCACCCTAAAAATACCCTACTCTAACGGATTGGGTTTGAAAAATTACATCCGTACCTTACATCGCCCTGGAAAATACCCTGCCCTAACAGATAGTGTGTGATGGACATATGTCAGGTCAGATGAAATCGACATCCCTATCATGGAAGATGTTCATGTGGTGAGCTATGGCGTATGTGGTTGTAAAGTGGGCGGTGCTGAGTTGTGATAAGGTGGGCGGTTGTAGATAATAGTGGGTTAAATTGTTACGGGAGGTAATGAGGAATGATGTGGTTGTGAAATGGGCGGTGCCGAGTTGTGTGACAGGAGGTAATGAGGAATGATGTGGTTGTGAAATGGACGGTGCCGAGTTGTGATGAAGTGGATTGCGGCAGATAATGGTGGGTTAAACTGTGACAGGAGGTCATGAGGTAAGATGTAGCAAGTGGTCGTAGTCGTGGTCGGGCATATTGTGACAGGAGGTCATGTGGAAGGATGTAGCAAGCGGTCATTGTCGTGGTTATAGAATGGGCAAGGACAGATGGTCGGAAGGCGGATACTTAGGTCGATATTAAAATTCATTACATCTAATCATTCCATCTTCCGGTATATCTACCTAGGACACCATAGCAATGTTTAAAAACAGACAGTTACTAAAATGCCCTTAAAAAGCAAAGGTAGATTTACTAGGATACCCTTAAAGGCTCCCCGATAAAAAGAGGACAAATTCCGTTCCTTCCGAATAATACATAAGTCATATGATATGCTCAAAACGTTACGCAACAACATTCTAGCATAATACACCATTACATACGGTACAGACAAACAATCCAACACACTGTACAACATAAGTGGTGATTTTGTTGTAGGGACTCCCTGTTAGATTGGACCGTCTGATGGCTGTCACGTAAACAAACAAACAAAACAGTTTTGTCTTTTTTTATACGTGGCAGTCATCCGACGATCCGTTCTAATAAAGAGTCCTTGCATCAGAATTTTCCCAACATAAGATCACACAATTTCTTCTCCCAAAAAAACAAAAATAAAATAAAATAAAATTAGTGGAAGCTTTCTGACAATTAGTATCTGTCATCTTCATCATAATGAATGTAATTGTGGTTGTCATACTTCCTTTCCCTATCAACCTGCAAATCCAAAAATAAAAACGACATCGTCAGACACCATTGTAGGATCATTCTAAGACGACTTTTCATGTGCAGCCGTGTCCTGTGTCCCGTGTCCCGTGTCCCAGGGATAAAAACATGTAATAATGACATACCCGGTGAATCATTCTTTCGAATTCTTGAGGTCCATTTTGCTGGATGTATTTCTCAGCAGCAGTTAAGATGTCATCTGGCTTACTGAAGATGTCTTTTTTCCCAGGAAGATACCAAATATTGATACTCTGTCTGTTCACGAAGGTAGGCCTAACGAAGTGCTCGTAGACGTATGCAGCTCCATTGAAATACGGTATTACCAACCAGCATGTTATTATCAGTTTTGCATACGACCAGAAAGGAAGCCTGTAAAACAGGCAGTTACAGTTACAGTCTCCGAATGAAAATTAACAGACAAATGAGAGAGAAAGAGAATACAGGGGATCGGATTTGGCTGTAAAGGTCATTGCAATTTTTACCACTGTATCATGACCAAGGAATCGACTTTTCAAAAGTTGGTCCTATAATTCTCTCAACAACAGGTTAAACCTTGATAAAAAGTAGTATAGGTGCCCGCCAAAAATATTCCAAAACAAGAATTTTTTTTTGTCTAGTGACTCTGCATACAGAATCATAACGTAAAGCACTCGTGAATTGTGTTGATACATAACAGAAGAACACGTTCTTTAATACTCTAAGAAAGAGTTTGTCTAAAAAAGCGCATCTTCAACCGATGCCAAACGAAACCTTAACTCACATGTTCTGTAAAATAAGCAGACAAACCTTGTGGCTTATGTGTTCTTTCCCTACCGAGCATAGTGTTAAAGGATCGAGAGTTAGAAAAAAAATGCAGGTAAAAATCAATGTATATAGACTCAATACAATGTATAAAGCAAATGCTGCTGGATTCACTATATGCAGCTGACACATTTAATGTCCAGCATAGAACAATAAAATCCCAACATCATACGAATACGGAATATCAAGGAAAAAAACATGAAAAAAGAGAAATGCAAAGATGTATTATGAGGGACTCGGGTATGAATGGATATATACAACATCAGAATGAAAACTACCATTCAATGAGTTTGGCGAAGGTAAGTTCAAAAAGCGTGATCATGGAGTATAGGATCCAGTAAGTGAGCCATTGCTGATCATCCACTGGAGACTTGGTCTCAATAGCCCTAATTGAAGCATAACTGACATAGCATACAGCAATTCATTGTCAAATACTCAAATGTCAACATATATACAAAAACAGTAATCTTGGACTCGCTCAATCTTCATTGCATTAAACTAATATGACGATATGCATATTAAGAACAACCCGATTCATGAAAACATCTCACCTATGCAAGTTGGCATTCACGGTCATAGCTTACGGAACACTAACAAAGCATTTATAACATTTTCCCCTCTTTCCCTAAAGGAAAAACATATTTACCCGTCATAGCCACAATAAATGATTTATCAACTAGTTTAATGATAGTCAATGGACATTTAACATTTTTTTTCTCTAGTTTTTTCATTCCAACTCAATCAAATATGGACTTTCCAACCTAATTGCTTTCAATCTTAAAAAACACTGAAAACAGAGACTGAGGTTACTACATACGACTCTTCTCAAGGCTACAGAGTCCCAGATTCCCAACCAAATTAATTTAAAATAATTAATCTTGTTGACCAACATAGTCATAAACTTCAAAGAAAAAAAAGCTGAAATTTTTGTTTACTTCAACGAAAAAGCTACTTACAGAGGATACACCAGACTAACCACAGGCCTGCACCCAAAAAAAGAAAAGATTTATAACGGTCAATCGATCGGAACAATTTGAATAATCTCAATAAGAAATATAACGCACTATATTATGACCTAAAAATCAAGGAATCAAAATCACTTTCAATTAAACAAAACCCAAATCGGGAAAGAAATAAAACCCAAAAATCTCTAAGCCTAAAAACGCAAAAAGATGAGATTTTGACGCATACCCAGCTAGAATATCAAAGTTTTTGGCAATAACTTTAAGGAAGCTTCCAGCTCCAGATCCTCCCATTTTTTAGCACAGATTTCTTCGTCCAATCGTGTAGCGATTGCAGGTTTCTATCACAATGGCATAAAATTCCGTGCAACCCTTTAAGAACAAGCAAAGTAGGTGGGGTTTGGGTGAGTTTGGGGCAGGGATGCCGCAGAGGAAAGTATGAAGCAGAGAGGACACAGTGATGTCGGCCAAAAAAAGAAAGAGCGTGAAGTTGAAGTCTACTTCCTAGACCAACGTGAAGCTTTTCTACAAATAGATCAGAACCCTACGCGTGGCTAGTAGAAAATCAAGGAATCTTGGATTGTGCGAGTGCAGGGAAACAGTTAGGTGTGATAGTAGAGAATAAGATTCAGTGTTGTGGGGTTCGTCAAAACGGGCTGCTCTAGAAGGACCACAAAGGCACAAAGGCACAAAGGCACAAAGTCCATTTTTTTTAAATAATTTTCTTTTCTTTTCAGAACCACGATATTACTCCGAGAACTACGACTACTTCGTTTAAAATAAAAAATAAAAAATAAAAAAATAAAAAATAAAAAAATTTACCTTAAACATCACATTTTCTTTGATTATTTTTTTATGGAATGAAAATCAACGACAACAACGTTCCTCATGTCCTGTATATTTTGTTCATACGTCACATCACGATATTATTTCGTGTGCATGAACGATTATTTCGGATATACAAAAATAGGGTTTTTTTTCGGACACCGCATCTTAAATCTATCATTACATTTAAAGCAAGACCCTAAATCTTGTCTACTTATAAATATTGTTGTGGTACCCCGTTTGTATTAGAGGGAACCCTTAAAAGGCCCCAAAAATTAACTTCGAGCGCCACATATTTTGAGATAATTTTTTCAAGAAATAAAAGTCAGTGATAAATGGCGTTAATCATGTCATTTATATAAAACGCGTCGATAAGGATAACGTTTTCATATAACCTTTTTGCATGAAGAAATATCATCGATACCGAAGTTTCTTACCTTATACTAACATCAATACGAGTGAAGGTTTTTCACAACATTAGAAATGGTGTGTGTTGAAGTGAGTTGTTTCTTTTCTATTGTTATTATTGGACAAAATATTTGGCATATATATATAGTGTCAATCACATAACAATTTACACAACACACTTTAATACCATTACTTCAACTTATATAATTTCATTTAAACATTTCAGACACAAAATACAATGCTGGAGTCACATCCTTTCGGCTTCACCCTAAAAACCCCATCTTTTAGGTGCTTAATAATCAATCAGTTGGATTCGTTATCATCGACAATTGTGTAGCCAAAAGGGCGTGTCGGTAATTTCTATAGCGAAAGTTAAGCAACATATATGCCTTCATCACTCGGCATGCTTTTCGAGGATCTGAGACGGCCATGCAACATCACCTGGAGAAATGTACCTCGGCTGCGGTTTGCACACTATTGATTCTTGATTATTCGGATTCTGGTATACACTAGGATCCGGATAAACGCCAGGAGCAGAACACAATGGAATTACATATATAGCCTTCACATTCTGTCCTCCTTGTATGGTGGATTCTGGAGCAAGAAGCTGAAATGGCTCGTTTATCGCAACGGGGTCAGCATTCAAGTCTATCTGGGATTCATTGATCCTCTTCTCAATCTCATTCTGCAGTTCTGATATGTGTGAACCTAAAGCCAAAGTCTCATCTTGAAGCTCCTTTTTCTCCAAGGTGACCTGATCATGGATGACGTTAGCTGAATGTTTTCAACTTACACAGGTACGGATACATAGGTACGAATATCCGGATACGGGTTACACAGGTATAGGATTTTCATTCATTATTTGAAGATTTTTGCTCAATTTCCCAACATTCTTCATTTCATACTTCCAAGTTATGGATATGTCTATCCGAATCTCATATCCAACATTTAAAATTACAAATAAGCCCCAGTTGTGTATCCTAAATATCCGGTGCCTATCTATGTCAAATACAGGACACGCTACCATACAGAAGTATATAAGCATCAATTTAGAACCCAAGTATGCATACCATGGTAAAAAAAGGAAAATTATACTGTGTAGTGTCAGCAAAAAGAAGATCCACTGCCATCGAATCAAAACATGACAGGTTGCGTCATTTAAGTGTTTGTGGTTGCTTGGTTTATTTACGAGTATCAAAACATAATTCATAAAAGCAACCATAAAATTAAAAAAAAACTTACGTCTTGAGCTTCAGATGTCAAGGCTGCGTTTTCTTCTCTAAGGGATTTGATCTGAGATATCATGTCCTTTATCATTCGAGTAGCATCTGTCAATACAGAGGCCTTCCCATTTTGCTGCTCAGATAGTTCTGCAAGGTCATTTTTTTTTTCGCATGAGGAATATTTCAATCTGATTTTCAGTTTAATAAGTAGTGAAAGTAATGTATAATAAGATGATATCTTGGCCTTTTATTAAACAAAAACAGAATAATCAGAGTTCTTGCAGAAATTATTACCTAGAGAATTAGCTAACTCAAGAAAGAGATCGTTAAAGTGCTCGCGCTTCATTCTCTCTCTTTCAGCCTTGTGCACCTTTGTCGGAACTTTTCCCCGGCTCTTCTTGTTGGATCTACAAACAAGAGTTTCAATATATATCTTTTTGTGGGATGTATAGAGTGAAAAAGCTTAAAAAACTCAACCAATATCCATATTTATCATTCGGTGACAAGTAAATTCATCCACAATAAAGAGCTGACCTGTAATTCTTCATTAGGCAACATAGCTGCCGTTTTTTTTTTTCTTTTCTTTTTGATCCCGTTAAAATGTTCAAAATCTCAAACGAATTAACAATATGTTATGCAGCAATAGAAAGGAAAATAGCAGGCAATATACACAAAAACTCCTAACCGTTATTACTTCTGAAGGAGAATCATATAATAGATCATGCTGAGTAAGGGAGGTCTTTTAGAACAAGGGGCTTCAAGATTAAGAGCTCTCTAACATAAGTGTTGCATCATAGATAAATAATTTTATCGTAAACTAACATGAACAGGGCGATTACGATCTTTCGAAGAAACTACAAACACTAGCTATTCTGTGTAAAGCTCAAGACATATCTAAGAGAAACATGCAAATATCCTCAATATTATGTGTAAACTCATATTTCTTCCAATAATTTTTGCTTTGTCATATAATCTCAGCAAATGCTTTCAAAACCAACTCGGGCAAGGCTTTCAAAGCAAACTTGGACAGACATCAAGAATAAAAAAAAACTTGCACAGACAACAGAATCAAGAACTCATAAAAACTGACCTGCTTTCTAAAGTTTCAGCTTCCATCTGACTATTGTCTTGCATTGCCACTCTATGAACTTCTGAACTCATCAACAGCTTTTCGATTAGGTAGCGCAAGAACACGACAAAGACTTCACTTTTTCAAGATTTGGTGCTGCATGATCGATCATCTAAAACGCATTTAATTTATACCTACACAAGTTAAGGTCTAGCATACTGATTTCAAACAAGGAAAAACTAAGAACTCTGCCATATTCTGCAGCAAAACAATTCATCCATATTCACTTGGGCAAACAAACAAATACATCAAACGCATACTAATCCAAACCACCCCTAACAAATAAAGGGCAAAAAAATTTCCAAAAAATATGGTATTTTACTAGTCCACTCCTAATTATTATGCCATGATTCATGAACGCATATCTACTAATCAAATTAGCTTTCTATTATAGATTTAAAAAATAAAAAAAATAAAAAGGCTTCGCATATACAAATCAATAAACCTGGCATAAAGGATATCTTAAATTAAAAAGAAAATCATATAAAGATAAGATCATGATAAGAGGATGCCATCAAAATGCTTGTAAAGAACGTAAATGAAATTACCTTTTTCTGAGAAACTGCGAGTTGAATCTGTTGCAAAGATTGGAACTTTGTTGAAATTGGATTGGGGGAAGAAGGGTACGTGGGTACGGTTGGTAGGGGTGGGGGTGGGGGTAGGAGTTGGGGTGTTGATATATGGGAAGGGGGCGTGTGGCAACCACTTGCTTTTGTGAGGACGAACTAGATTGACCCGCCCCATGCGTTTATGCCATCTGCTTTTGCTTTGTTTTTACCGCGTGACAGACTTGACACGTGGACCTTGCAATTAGCTAAACTCGTTTTTTATTTTATAAAAAAATAGGTAAAAAAAATTAATAATAAAATTTCGTGGCCTCTCCACCCAACCCCCGACCGGACAGAATGGTGATGAGGTTAATGATGGTAGTGATTTTCCTCACCCACATGACATCTCCACTCCGACTCCTGACCCGACAAAATGATGAGTAGGTCAATAATGGTGACTCGGCGGCCTCTTCGGTGAGAGGATCATGACTCAGTGGCTACAAGAAGTCACCATACATTCAAAGCTAACTCCACACTGCGGCTGTCGGGATTTGATTATGTGTTTCTTGATGCAATGTGTCACACGAAAACCAACTGAGTTACTCATGCGGGTTACTGAGGCTTGTTACATTACTATGCCAACTAAACTACCCAGGAAGGTTATTGAGACTTATTACGTTACTATGCCTCAAGGGAAGTGACCATATAGAACGCGTAGACCATAATCGACGTTTTCAAAGTCTATTATATTGTATTTAATCGATTTTCAAAATGTCAGATTATGATAATCGCCTTTTTTTTAAAGTTAATATGATGTATAATCATGTTTTGAAATGTCCATTATGTGTGATGCAACAAGTATACACCGTAAGCGATCGTAAATCATGATCAATTGTGTAAAAAGCATGTATCATTAAATCGAATCAAACATCATATAATCTACGCCATTATCAATAGATCCTAAATCATGATCAATCGTGTAAAAACATGTATCATTCGTTGTATATGAATGACTATAGCACTAACATTACCCTTTAAAATTGATGAATCTTACTCTCTCTCTCTCTATTGATCCAATACCCTATGAGGCGTCTTCCGTATTTCCTCCTCCGACCCTCCTATGAGGCGCCTTCAGTAATTCCACCCAGTGACTGTCACAAAGTAGTAAGCTTTACTTGGCGCCTTAATTTTCACGGGAGGAATCACAGGATACCCTCACTGGACGGGATCCGGAAGGTCCATGTACATACTCAAAGAAGCAATTTGAACATGAAGCAAATATGTGTTTGTTGTTAATGAAGTCCACCACTTTTAGAACATCCAAGTTGGAACTTCCTAACCTTCATTCTTCCATTCAAAGCAAGTGCCAATACATCATACTCCTCCACGTACCAGATCTCCGATACAGAAGCCTAAACTCGTTTTAAAAAAAAAAAAACCGTGTTATCAGAGCATATAATCATCGGGTTCTGCATTACCCTTACAAAAAGCTATTCCAAACCCAGAAATTCAGGAACGAAACATATATGAAGATCTCGGCGGACAAGAAAACAATAACATAAAGTTCGATATTCATGGTGATACTGATAACAATACAGCACAAAAAACGAATCATTGTTCGTGATAATACCTGAAGCCCGTGAAGTTTGTGATTCAGTTTAGAAACTAGCTCGTGGAAAAACTGGATTCCTGAAAATTCATTTCCCTGTAATAAACGGAATATTTGACCGAGATATGCTTAGTATCAGCAAAATCAGGAGATGACGGTTTTTGGATTTTGGTTATCGTGTACAAGAAATGGCAGAAATCCTACAACCATACAGAAATGAAAACAGCATAAATAGCATTTCCTGAATAGTACCTCGGGTAACGTTGTAGGGTGACCAAGAAGCCTTGCAAATGATGTGTGCAAAATCACGGGATCATACTGTAAATGGTCAATATAGTGAAATGAAATTGAAAGTTACTAAAAAGGGAAAGTGATGAACGCGTGAAAACTCGTAATATATGTATAGTAAGCAGTTCATATGGTCATTACAAGTTGTTTTTCAGGTGCATGCGGAAGAGCTGCTCGTAAATGACGACGTATAATCACAGGGTCTGTTCCCGAGGTCACCTGTTCATGGGATGCAGTAAGTTTGATATGTACGATGGTGGTGGTGGGGGGTTGGGGGTGGGGGTGTAACAAACCTGCCAACAACCTAGAAGGACACCAGTTGAGGTTAAAACCACTCTGTCTAGGAAAATATTTAAGGGGCAGAGACCATCTGCAATAGATTTAACAGCATTTGCCTCCGCTTCAATCTGAAAAAAAAAAACTCGAAAAAGCGATTCAAATAGGGATTTTTTTTAAAAAAGAAAGATTTTTAAATAAGATAGAGCTTCACTACCTCGAATTCTGTAGCAGGAACCGCGGATATGTGATGTGAGGCATGAAACATGCTAAAATGGTACAAACTCGAGTTCTGAAACCAAACCGCTAGCCAAGCCAAAAATAAGCATCATAAATGAAATAATATATCATAAATATGGAAATTACGTAAACAAACACTCTGTTTCTTCGGTCTGAAGATTAAAGATCTTACCTTTATCGAAATATGGTAAGAATGTGGTTTTCACAGCTTCCCTGTAGATTTAAATCGAGGGAAAAACACACTTAGCACTATTAAAAAGATCTTCTTCCTGCATTTTGAACCTCGGTTTTCCGGGTGAAAAACATAGCAATAGTGCAAACACATAAAGCAAAAAAAGGTCAGCTACGCATTTATATGAGTACCGAATACTGAGGAGGCAGATACAGAACATTTGCTCTCACTGGGGGATTTGCAGCCTACACAAAACTAGTGTCCATCAAGAAACCCGAATCAACATGAAAAGCCTCGAAAAACCGATCAAATCTAAACAAAATATTCAGACATAATATTTACCTTAAATGCAGGTGTCACAACGCCGTTTTTCACAGTGAAGAGATCTGATAGGGATAGAGACTGTGAAGTTTCTCCATGTTTAAGAAAAACAGCACCGTTTTCGTCCAAATCCCTCGACATTTTATCATACAGTTTCGTTCTTCTTTCAGTTTCTGTATTTGAAGATCCTGACACACAAACATACAGTAATATAATGCCCGTGTTTATACAAGTATAATGTACAAGGTAGCATGGCATCGGTTCAAAAACCGCCACATCATTACTCCTTGGTACGATTTAACGGCTTTTTCAACTCAAAGGCATATGCTACCATAACGGAATCAAAGAATAGTTTGTGAAACTCTGATTACTTGCACTGCAGAAAATTAACAGACAGTAAATGTTCATACAAAGATCATTGCAAAATTTACTTTTTGGAACATCAAATAACATTGGCGGCCTTTACTTGCACCACACCTATTCTAGTCGTGCACCACTCTACTTGTGCACCACAGTAAAACCGACCCGCCTTATGAAAGTCGGTTCTGAAGCCAAGAACCGACTTCTCGTAGGTTCTGGAGCAAGAACCGACCTTCCAAGGTCGGTTCTCACAATGCACCCACGGGAAGTCGCCAAGTCGGTTCTTGGCTCCGGAACCGACTTTCACAGGTCGGTTCAACTTCTACTTGTGCACCACTTCTTTCTTCCCTTAAAAACTGCAACATAAACTTCTCCAATGTCTTGCATATTCCCACCCCAAAAAACTAGGAACAAATTAAGAAGAAAAAAAATCTTTACTTGGCAGTAACTTGAAATCACAAATAGAAAATAATCCATCAATTAAAAGACCAACTAGCATAATTTGAACAAAAAAATTTATTAATTAACACTACCTAAATCAAGATTACATTCTTTAGGATAAAACAGAGCATAATAACATGTGGGTTCTGACAAAGCAGATAATTAAACCTAGGAGTAACTGTGCATAATTAAACCAAACATCACAGCAGAATTCAGCAGTACCTGGAAAATTGACAGTGGAAGTCGAATTATGAAGAGCCATTTGCAGGAAAAAGTAAAAGATGATCGCAGAAATCAACCAAATTATCAAAGGCGCCGGCTTTGATTTCGAAATCCAATTTCTTAAGCTACGCATTATGAGCTCTGTTGATAATGATGTACTAATTGAGAATTTGGGCTATTTGAGCTATAATTCATCCCCTATGTATCTTTCCAAGTGTTTTTCCTTTATTTTTCTTTAATACAAGAAAGCCAAGGACTCCTCCTCAAGAAATAAAGAAAGAAAGAAAGAAGGAAAAAAAAGAAAAAAAGAAAAAAAGAAAGGCAAGAAGTAGCAGTTGAACACGTGGCCTTCACATGATTCACCAACCAACCAAACATTTGTCGGAATACAGTCGGGTATTGTCAGTCCATTTTTTTAGTATTTGCCGAAATAAAGAAAATGTAATAATGTTATACACAAATTTTGATTATGTGTGGTATCTGAATAGATTGATTATAATGTCATTGATAGTATCATTTTTTCTGTAAAGTTCTTCACTGATCATGTTAGGTTTTGGGTTTATCATAGAATTCATGTTAGTTTACGTTTCTTGTTTGTAGATATGCGTAGAGACAAAAGATTGAATGCAATTTGTTCGGTGGGTTTCGTCGATTTATACGGTAAGAGAATCTTCTATAAAAAAAAAATTATGTTTTTATATTTAATAAAAGTTATTACTTTTATTAGTGTTTTATGAAATTATGTATCAAATTGGTAGCTTAGGTTATGCATATTCTGAGTAACCTGTCTAACGAAAACCAAACTTGACAAATCACCGGAATCAAGGATCTGGTTTTGGTTCAGGTTATGTGTTTTGATGTGCCATATGGAGTTATTTTCAAGTATTGTTCTTGAAAATATTTTTTCAATTTGTTTTATATATCATGTTACGAATAATGGAGATATGATTGATAGAATGACGTTGCTATATACCTTTTCATGATACATAGGCTAGAATATGGAACTGAATATTGTCTTATGTGCTTGTATATATATGTTTTATGTGTTTTCCGGATAGTCTTGGTAAAGTACAGTTAGTAACCCACAACATATTTCATTTGAAGAATACCATGTTGTAATATTCATGTTGGATCTATGACACTAGTTGGATTACCCATGTTGCTACTCAATGTATTACAAGAATATAGTATTTTTACATGTCACATGAGATGTTAACTAGTCATATCACTCAAGTTTCACATGACTCTCATGCTAGGTTGTAGCATGTATTGTACCCTTAAAAATATGGTTTTGCTATTACGGTATGCAAGTATACATGACAAGAACAAGAACCAAGTTAGTACGAAATTAATGTAACTGAACAAGTATTCAAGATAACTAATGGTAACCGAATAGATATTCACACGTCTTATGCATCGTAACAAGTATATATGTTTTAAAGTAGCTTAATGATCATCACAAGTTATTAAAAGTATTGTAATGTCCCATGTAGTTAAAGTGATAGAACACCCCATATAAGTGTGGGATATAAATGTCTTATCAACTAGGATTAGTCATTTTAGGTCAAACAAGAACGACGGTCTAAGCAGTTAATCGAATCCTTTATGACTCAATTAACGTTGTCAGACACAGATTTGTGGGGGTTACACTTATTGTTTCTCAACCTTAGCCCACATGGCGTAACTCTATGGTAAAACTGTAAACAACAGGGTTGTCATAATGGCAATCTTGCCCCACATGGCGGAACTCAGTAGTAAAACAACATGGGTGTCATAATGACAATCTTGTCTTTGAGCGCTAGCTAAAGGTATATATGAAAAATCAATACCTGATATCGATTTCTTTCAGCAAAAAAAAAGTAAATGCAGTCTTTGCAAACTAGACCACTAAAACCTATTTCTCAATTCATATACTACATATTAATCTCTAGGAGCAGGACTAAGACCTTTACATACTCCATTAATCTATAGGTGCAGATCAATAGGTGCCCTTTGGGTTGGTGTTATTTTTAATATTTCTCAATCATTATGTTTAGATACTTTTTTTTTTATACACTTTCAATTTTCAATGGAGGGTATTACTCCCAGTCTTTGTTTTGTTAGGAAAATTTATCCTAGAATCAGTCAAAAAATTTAATATACTAAGCAACATACAATTATTTACAAAATTATACATATCAGTTTTTGTTTTGTGTGGAAAATTTTATCCTAGAATCAGTCAAAAATTTCATATACTAAGCAGCATTCAATTATTTACAAAATTATACACATATCAGTTTTTGTTTTGTGTGGAAAATTTATCCTACACTCAGTCAAAAATTTCATACACTAAGCAACATCTTATTTTTAAATTGATACCCAACACAAGTTAATTATACTTCCAACACTTCAAAACTATATTATACCTATTTATTTTATGGATGATGGATTATCTCAGAAGAGAAAATTCGTAAAAAATAATCTTCATGATCTGTTGACTACTATTATTATTATCACTGGCCGGCAAGATTTGTGCTATTGTTTTTTTAAGCCTGCCCTGTCAATATTCACAAGCAAAAATCTTATAAATTGATCAGAAAAAAAAAAAATCATCAATATATAAATTACAAGTGTTTAACGAGCACAACGAATTACAAGCATTTAGCAAACTTTACAAGCTAAGTATGAATCTGGTGGACATGGAGTCTCTGATGCCCTCAATTTGAGTGCTTGAAGTGATTGTGTACTAGAAGTAAAAACGTGGTGCCAACAAACCCCCATTTTTTTCGTTTAAAGTCTTCGGTATCCGGAACCAAGTGGCATGAGTAATCCAGAATTCGGCCTGGGTCGTGCCTGCAAAGTCTTACTCATACTCATGAAAGAATTAAGAGAAAAGCAAATACAGAGAGCAAACTAAATTTTCATTCACTTAGCTTTTCACATACATCACGTGTAATGTATATATATATTACATTGTTGAGATTATATCTTCTAAACTAAATATCAAATCCTAACCGATATTCAAAATACAAATACAATTCACACTAATTCTCTCTTATCTATTTGTTGGGTTAGTTCCGATAGTAAAGGAACGAAGAGAGGAGTTTATTATTCTAACATCCCCCGGCGAGCTGACGGGCAGTTGTCGGACCGGAAGCTTGGAACAAAGGAGGTGAAAACGAGCTTTGGACAGGCCCTTGGTAAAAATGTCCGCTAGTTGGTGATGAGTGGATATATGTTTGACTACGACATCCTTATTACACACTTTTTCACGAATGAAATGATAGTCTACCTCGATATGCTTTGTACGAGCATGAAACACCGGATTGCGGCTAGAGAAAGTGCACCTAAGTTGTCACACCAAATAACAGGAGGTTGGTGTAAAGGAACCGCCAAATCCTTGAGAAGCATGCGTATCCAATAGAGTTCAGCGGTAACCAGAGCTAAGGCGCGATATTCGGCTTCCGTACTAGAACGAGCAACGACAGGTTGTTTCTTTGCAAGCCAAGAAATGAGACATGGTCCAAGAAAAACACCATACCCCGTGGTGGAACGGCGATCATCGGGATTTCCAGCCCAATCGGAGTCACAATAAGCATGAAGATTAAGAGACCCTTTGGTGAACCATAATCCTTTGTCTATTGTCCCCTTTAAAAATCGAAGTACTCGCTTGGCAGCAATCCAATGTTCGGTTGTGGGATTGTGCATAAACTGGCACAATTGATTAACTGTGAACGAAATATCAGGACGGGTCAATGTGCAATATTGAAGAGCCCCAACAACTTGACGGTATTCTGTAATTTGGTCTGGGGACAACGGGTCACCACTATGTGCAGATAAACGAACTCCAGGGGAACAAGGCGTGGTTGTAGGCTTAGCCCCTGCCATGTTAGTTCGGTCCAGCAAATCGAGGATATACTTGGATTGTCGAATGTGAATCCCACGTGAAGTACTGGTGGCTTGAATGCCCAAAAAGAAGTTAAGATTCCCAAGATCCCTGAGCTTGAAATAACTTTGCAGCTGATTAATAAGAGACTGAATATATGCGGAATGAGTACCGGTGACTAAAATATCATCGACATATACTAACACAAAAATATGAATGCCATTACAGTGATAAGTGAACAACGAATCGCTCTAAGAAGAGGATTGAAACCCCAACTGGTGAAGTGTCTGAGATAATTGTAAATACCACGCCCGTGGAGCTTGCTTCAAACCATAAATGGCTTTGTTGAGTTTACAAACAAAATCCGGGCGATGTACATCAACGAAACCAGGAGGTTGGGACATATATACCTCCTCCTCTAACTTACCATTAAGGAAAGCATTAGAAATGTCCAAGCGTCGAATCGGCCAAGTAAAATGAGTCGTAAGTGTGAGAATGACACGTATGGTGTATTTGGCTTAATGAGCGGGACTAAAGGTTTCATAAAAATCGATGCCACTTTCCTGTTCAAAACCTTTAGCGACTAGCCGAGCTTTGAAGCGTTCGAGCTTACCGTCGGAGGTCTGTTTCACCTTATACACCCATTTATTATCGATGACATTGTGACCAAGAGTCAGGGACTAATGTCCACGTCTGATTAGTCATGAGAGCTTATACTCTTACATCATCGCCTTCCACCACAGATGACGAGATGCTTGTTTGAAAGTACGAGGTTCGGGAGGTAAGACAAGATCGATAAAAGCGAAAATGGGATATTTAGTAGAATAATATGTATGAAATTCGGGAAAGTGGTGTGGTTTAAGATTACCGGTCTTTGACCGTGTAACCATAGGATGTTTGGAAGTTTGTGGAGGTTAGGGGTGTAGGTTACGGGATGGAGGTGAAGGAGATTCTAAAGGAAGAAGGTGGGAGCCGAGGTGAAGGGAATGTAAAGGAGCAGAGGGAGAGCAAGTAGAAGTAGGCGGGAAGTAGGAGGTGTCGCTTGTGGAGAGGCAGCCGGTGAAAGGGATTTGTTGGGAGAAGTACTATAAGTGGTTGAGTTAACAGTGGAATCGGAAGAGAGAGCTGCTGGGGACTAGTGGGTATATGACAAGTTTCAGGAACCAAATCAATAAATGATTGCAAAGGAAAAGCAAATTCCGTACCTGAAGGACGTGCCGAAGGAGGAGTAGGGTGGTCTTCATCAGCTGGGAACCTGTGTTCATCAAAAATCACATGTCTTGATATATAAACTTTATTAGAAATAGGATCCAAACAACGATACCCTTTTTGTTGTGATGCATAACCAAGAAAGATACATTTTTTCGAGCGAAACATGAGTTTGTTCGCATTATACGGTCTAAGAAGAGGATAACAAGCGCATCCAAATGTTCGGAGAAACGCATAATCGAGGATTTAAATTATATAGCTTGAGATAAGGTGAAGCATTATCAAGTACTTTGGATGGAAGACGATTAATCAAATAGACCGCGGTTAAAAAGGCATCAACCCAATATTTTTGTGGTAAACGAGATTGAGCTAATAAAGTTAACCCCATTTCTGTGATATGTCGATGTTTACGTTCCGCAACTCCATTTTGTTGAGGTGTTGAAGTACATGAGTAACGATGATTGATACCATTTTCTTCAAGGAATTTGCGAAGAGGTTTATACAAGTACTCACCTCCACCATCAGTTTGTAAAGCTTGTATCTTACGAGAAAAATTATTTTCGACCAAGAGTTTGAATTTGACGAAACATGGGTAGACATCAGATTTATTTTGAATTGGATAAAGCCAAGTGTAACGAGAAAAATCATCCACAAAAATCACATAATAACGACAACCATTAAGAGAGGGAACTGAACAAGACCATACGTCAGAATGAATAAGTTGAAGTGGAACACTAGTTACTCTATGTGAAGCTGTAAATGGAAGTTGTTTACTTTTTCCCATTTGACATGATTCACATACAGTACTTTTATTTGCAGAAACAAAGGGTAACTTATTTTTATTTAAAACTAAGGAAACAACAGAAGAAGATGGGTGTCCTAGTCTAGTATGCCATATGGCAAAGGTAGTGTTGACTCAACCGGCAATTAATGCTCTTGGCTTAAACTCCTTACGAAATTTAATCGGATATAGACCACCTCTACTCTTTCCTTGCAGCAGCGTCCTCCCGGATGTTTTGTCCTTGATAAAGAAATGTGTGTCAGTTAAAACAAAGAAACAATCATTATCCTTGCAAAACTTATTGATAGATAATAAATTGGCAGAGGCATTTGGACAATGTAAGATATTATTTAGATAAAAGGGATTTGAAGAGGTATGTAGAATAGTATTACCAGTGTGTTTTATCTCCAAACCTTGTCCATTTCCAACAGCAACTTGATCCTGACCAGTAAAGGGTTGTGCTAAAGTTAACCGCTCAAGATCGGCTGTTAGATGTTGATTCGCTCCGCTATCAGCTAGCCAAGTGTCATCCTCTATAAGAGGGTGATGTGTGTGAGCAGCCATTGCCGCCAACTGAGCGGGAGGATGACGGCCTTGATAGGTGTAGTCCATTCTGTGATAGCAATCTAGAGCCTGGTGATTCATACGGCCACAGATTTGGCATGGATTTTTGTTTTGGGTGAACAACTGCTGTGACTGGTTTGCATTGGGTGCTCTCGGCCTAGGACCAGCAAATTGATTGGGTGTGAATTGCTTGTTTTCTTGATACCCTGAATTACCTTGAGGTTGAAATTTCTTGTTTTGAAATTTCCCTCTTGGCTGGAAACCTTGATTATGCGGCTGATATGAAGCATTTGATGCATTTTGTTTAGCAAAAAATGCCATCTGATTCATCTCAGATCCCACGGCTGTCAAATGACTTTCTAAAAGTAATTCACACGAGTAGCTCGGCTTGAAGTCATCAAAGGAGAGATTACGATCCTGGTGGCAATAGACAAAGAAGTAACAAATGGATGATAAGAATGGTTCAAGCCACTTACCACGTATGTAATGAGATCATCATCATCCACCGTTTTCCTACGATTCGCAATTGTGCAGCAAGTTGCTTGGCCATATCAAGGTATGCAGCACACTTAAGTGATCCTTGATTCAGAGTTTGCAATTGTCGTTTGAGGTGATTGATCCGTGAACGAGACGGTGATGCAAATTTATTGGCCAATGCAGTCCACGCCTGATAAGCTGTGTTAAGGCCATAAACTGTCGGTGCAGCCTTGTCGGATAAAGTAGCATTTATCCATCCTAGTACGAATTGATCTTTCCTTATCCATAGCGCATATTCAGGATTCTTAGTTGTTGTCACTCTTCCTTGATCATCATTGATAAATTGTGATGGGCACGGTTGAGTACCGTCCACGAAACCCATCAAATCATGGCTCTTAAGAACTGGAACCATTTGAGATAACCACATTAGATAATTTGTGTTATCGAGTTTAGCGGTAACTAGCTGATTCAAGTTGGGAATCGCTAGCACATTTGGATGAGAGGAAGCGAGAGTGGAAGAATTTTGATTAGATAAAGCCATTTGAGAAGTAGCGTGTGCTAATGGCTCCGATACCATGAAAGAATTAAGAGAAAAGCAAATACAGAGAGCAAACTAAATTTTCATTCACTTAGCTTTTCTGTACATCACGTGTAATGTATATATATATTACATTGTTGAGATTATATCTTCTAAACTAAATATCAAATCCTAACTGATATTCAAAATACAAATACAATTCACACTAATTCTCCCTTATCTATTTGTTGGGTTAGTTCCGATAGTAAAGGAACAGAAGAGGAGTTTATTATTCTAACAACTCAGGGCTAAGGCCTGGTCAAAAACTCTTTCAACATGATGCCTCATAGGATAATGTAACCGGTGACCTCTCTAGATATTCTCAAATCACTTACGTACCACATGAGCTAAAGATCTTTCAATAGAACCCCCTTTTTATTTTAACATATATTTATAAAGGCTCGGGCTAGGTAGGCTGTAAGACTATTTATCTAGTGAGTTGATCGATTGATGGGTTGGATATATAGGCTACATGAGAAAAAAATAAAATACAAAAGGCTGAGTGGGCTTAGCCGTCTTTGCCCATATACTACGCCCATCCTTGCGGTCTACCATTTGCGCCGAGGTATGATCGTGGCGCCGACAGATCTATTCTCCTCCACATTTCCTCCCATTTACTCTAACTTCCAGTACTACCTAATTCTCTTGTAGTCTTGGGAACACTATCTCTGTCAAGTCTCTGGCCTATTCACAAGCCATGCATCTGAATCAAACTTTTTAATGTGAAAGATCGATTGATTTAACCTATGTTCTATGGACAAATTTTATAATACAATTGTTGTAGGAAGTTGTATCAAGTGACGTATATTACAATTATTTATTTCTAACCTCTCACACACGATAAAAGTATATTATATGTAAAAGAGTAAAATTGAAAGAGTTTAATGTAGTGGTTATTAGTTATAAGGCTGTCGCTAGAGACTTAATGATCATTTAGGACACTCAAAAAACTTATTCGGTTATAAGGACGTTCTAATTTATTTTTTCTGTCACCGCCGGCCTTGTAAACCCTCTGAATTGACCTTAACAACTGCATGCTTCCTCCTCCTCCATTTCCACCGCCCGAATTGCCGCCAAATCCAAATGATTGCTTCATGAAGTTAAAATGTGCTTTTGATTAAACAAGAAGAAAACATCATTTGATATTGATTTTCCTGATCATCATCAAAAAGAAGACCACTGTTTTGAAAACCTAATTCGAAAATGGCAACAATCAGTAAGGATGATCTTCATCTCTTCATTTCCAAATCTATACAATTCTCAACAAATTCAAATTTTGGACTTTTATCAAACACCATCCCTTCATTTCATTCACCTTCTTCTTCTCTTTTCTTTATGCATTTTCCCCTTCTTTTCTCGGGCTCGATTCATTTCCTAGCTTTTCCCATCCTCCTAATCTCAATTACAATGCTATATTCTAATCCTAATCCTAATCATAATCCTAATCCTAATCCTCCCGAATGCAAAATTAACAATGCTAATCCCATCAAGAATGTAGAAATGGAAGACCATTTGTTCGAGCCCGGTCGGTTCGACAAAGAAAATCAAGAGACACTTCAAGAGAACTAGTTACATACAAAGCGGCGAGAGGAGGACGAGAAAACGCGGTTATCTCATCGAACATGGTTGATAAAAATCCATGTCTAGAACAACAACAACAAAATGAGAAACCGAAAGAAATCCGTGAGGTGCTGGAAGAGATTCATGGTAATAATATAGAGACAGAAAGTTCAGAAGAAGAAGATGATGAGAAAAACAAAGGTGTACAATGGACAAAAGATGATGAGAAGAATTTATTTAGATTTTTCCTTTTTCATTGGAGAATTACTAGTTTTTAGCTCAATTTGGAGAATCATAAAAAGATATGTACTTTTTATGCGGTCTTTGAATATGTAGGATGCAATTCCATTTTTCTTTCAGGCTTCAACTTGTTTGAATGGATATAAAATGATGTTTTAGGTGTTTTGCTGTTGGAAATTAGGAGGATATATATAATTTATAGGCCCACACTCCCTCAAGTGTGGGCCTATAACACACAAATGCATACAAGATCACTTATAAAGCCAACAAAGAGGACTAACACATCAAAACAATATAAAACGTGCTATGTAGTTTGTCATTTGCTTAGCATGCTCTGTTTTTAATGGTTTTGATGCCTTTTGACAAATAAGTGTAAGCTCAAGAACTACCGAAGTAAGAAATATTTTTCTGATTTACATGCTACTTGATGGAGTGACATTGATGACTGATGCAGGGACATTGATGACTTATGCAGTGACATTGCTGACTTATGCAGTGACATTGATGTCTGATACAAGGACATTGATGACTTATGCAGTGACATTGATGTCTGATGCAGGGACATTGATGACTTATGCAGTGACATTGATGACTTATGCAGTGACATTGATGACTTATGCAGTGACATTGATGTCTGATACAAGGACATTGATGACTTATGCAGTGACATTGATGTCCGATGCAGTGACATTGATGAATGATGCAGGGACATTAAGCAAAACAAGATCGTCAAATGATTCAAGATCATGTTAAAGAATTGAGGGATTCCACAATGAATCCAATTATCAGGAGGGCACAAACAACGTGTGGCCATTATAAGAGTCATAGTGAAGAGTCTTTGTAGTTTTCACCAAACTTGTACTTCTATCCATATTAAAAGCTCCACATTTGGAGAAATGCAAAACAAGAGCAGAGTTGACTGATGCAGTTGTTAGGTTTTATGCAGTGACATTGATGTCTGATGCAGGGACATTGATGACTTATGCAGTGACATTGATGTTTAATGCACTGACATTGACGATTTATGCAGTGACATTGTTGTCTGATGCGGTGACATAGATGACTTATGCAGTGACATTGATGTCTGATGCAGAGACATTGATGACTTATGCAGTGACATTGATGTCTGAAACAGTGACATTGATGACTGTATTTACAATTAGATAACTGATTCAATGATATTGATGTCACGGCATATACAACTTGATACACACATTTGATAACTTTGTAAAGTAACTTTATTTCTTTGTTATCTTTAAATATTTGATTGATGTTGGTTTATTTTATTAGTGTTGGTTTAAATTTTCGATAACTTTGTAAAATAACTGTATTTCTTTTGTTTTTTTGGTTTAAAGGCATATTTTTACAACCAAAGGTATGCATAAATTGTTACAATAGCACGTCACTGCATAAATCGTTACAATAACACGTCAGTGCATAATTCGATACAATAAGACATCACTGCATAGATCGCTACAATAAAAAGTCACTGCATAAATCGCTACAATGAGACGTCATTGCATAAATCGCTACAATGAGATGTCACTGATCAAGGTTGTCAATGGATCGCGGCGGTCAATACATCATGGTAGCCAATGAATCGCGGCGGTTAATGCATTGGGGTGGTTAATGGATCCCGGTGGCCAATGCATCCGGGTAGGTGGTCAATGCATGACGGTGATCAATACGTTACGTCGATTTTATGAAGAAAAAAATTGATTTTATGAAATTTATTCGAAAAATATCAAATTTGATTTTAGAATAAAGAAGACGAAAAATATGAATTTTAGTAAAAAATTATGATGATCCAGAACTTTTGTGATCAAAATATATGGCCTTTAGAAATATGGTTAATTAAATTAAACAAAAAAAAAAAAAAAAAAACCACACACGTCAGTAATTTTTTTTTGTTTTTTTTTTTTTTTTATAACTTTGAACGCTTCTTTTTTTTTTCTTTTTTTTTTCCTCCCTTTTTTTCCATCTTCCTCTTTATCCACTTAAAATTAGAATGTCCTTATAACTAAATAAGTTTCCTTCTTAAAATTAGAATGCCCTTATAACTAAATAAGATTTCGGAGTGTCCTATTACCCATAATAAGTTGAAAATCAGTCCTTTAAATAATTGGCCAATCTTTTTTTATTATTCAACACAAACCATATATGGAATATAATCTAGGCAACAATTTTTTAGTGTCAAATAATATATTATTTATCTTTTCGTGTAGCGTGTTGCACTTAATAACAATTCTCGTTTGTAAGTAGCATGTCTGCAGAAAAGACATCAAAATAATACCACTATTAAATTCGTAATCATCCATTCAAAAAAGAAAAAAAATTCGTAATCTTAAAAAATATATAATTAATTAAAAAATTATTCAACACTTTCTTCTCACAACCATTGATCTGATGATGAATGGAAAACTATAGCTATGCTCCTATTCATCTCATGAAGCCTAGAGAAAACAATTCAAAACAGATAAAACGTCAATAACAATCTTGTGAACTCAAGGCAAAAAATAATCGGGGAATAAATCACAATCTTGTGAACTCACGGTAAAAAATAATCGAGGAATAAATCACAAAGGGAAGAAAAATTTGGACTAAAAAAATGGCGGTACATGTGGATTGTACTTAAATTGTGCAAATGAATGATATCACGTGAATGTGTATATATAGCTGTATAAGTAGTGGGTTGAGTAGTTTCAAAACAATATAATATTCCGTATTTTAAAAGTGATTTGGCGTTAAATAAATTGTATTTATTGCAAAAAAATTTGCATTTAAAGATGATTCCGCATTCATATATTATTTTAAAATGTTCATATTTATTAGGAAAATTCCATATTTATTGGAAAAAAAAATTCCGTATTTAAAAGTTAAAACTGAAAAAAATCAAGGAATATTGTGAACTCGTGGCAAAAAATAATTGGTAAATAATTCATAATGGAAGAAAAATTCGGACTAAAAAAATGACAGTACATGTGGATTGTATTGGAATTGTGCAAATGAATGATATCATGTGAATGTGTATATATATATATATATAGCCATATAAGTAGTGGGTTGAGTAGTTTCAAAACAATATAATATTCCGTATTTTAAAAGTGATTTGGCGTTATTTATTTTTTTTTTTTTTTTTTTTTTTGTATTTATTGCAAAAAACATCGCATTTAAAGATGATTCCGTATTTATTTCTGTATTTTAGAAGTGTTTTGGCGTTAAAAAAAATCGTATATTATTTTAAAATTTTCGGATCAATTTTTTTCGTATTTATTGCAAAAAAAAAAAAAAATATTCCGTATTTAAAACTGATTCCGTATTTATTGCAAATGTATCTAAAGCTGTTTTTATTGTATAATTGTTTTTTTAGCTGGTCTGAGGTGGGTCATAGTGCGGGTTTGGGTCAAAATTACAGGTAATTGGGTTAAAATATCTTCTCTTTATATTATAGTATAGATATAGATATCAATAAAGCTAATAAAATCATTAGATTTTTGTCCAGAAGGACAAAATTATCAAATAATCGGGATATAAGAAAACTGTAATTTAATCAGGACAAAAGTAACAATTATGAAATACAAATATGAAGTAACAAATGTGGAATAAAGTAAATATGAAGTAATAATTGTGAAATACAAAGAAACATTAACACGTGAAGATTAAAATCATACCCGGCCGAATTCCTGGATTAGTCGGACATGGCCTGGAGTTCAGGATCTTGAAGCTTTAAGCGAAAAAAAAAAAAAAAAAAACAACCTAATAAAATCATAACGATAATTATGATATACACATACCCTATCAAAAAATATTAATTTACACACAATAAACTATTAAACAATAGATAGCCATTTTTAAGTATACAAAAGCTTAACATCCAACTCGAAAAATTCAATTAACACCAAAACAAAGTCCATACTCCATAGTCACGATATTGAACAGGAAAAGAAAAAGGATAGAATGAAAAAAAATTAGACATAAACTAGGAAGAAACCTGCAAACTACACATATCTTCCAGTAACACTAATTATCATGCTCACGAAGGACAGTCTTATATTATATTTTCAAGAGAAAAACCGTCAATTGACCCGTTTTTCACCCAATTACCCGTACATGACCCGGTTTATATACATGAAGGAAAAAAAAAAAAAAAAACCTCCGACAAAAAACAACCCACGATAGAATAAAAACAATTTATCCCACGTTCTCCATTTGACCATTTGATCCGGACATTGGCAGTTTTGAACTCCTGCAGTCGCAAATGAGCCGGACATCTCCTTCCGTTCCATGCCACGATCTCCTTGCACAAGAAAAACCTATCCATGTTCTTTTTCCTAAAACTCCCCCCCATGATCCCTAACCTCCACTTTCGAATCTATTGCAAAATTTTCTTATATCATACAGGAGCTTCGAATCCCTTACTCGCTACTTCTACTGCTGTTGCAAATTCGTCCAGCCACATCTCCAATCCATGAAAGCTTTTACCGATCCCGAATGGAATGGAAGGAGGAGCAGATGTGGTCACACAATCGGAAGCCATAACTACTCAATTTCATCTCGGAAGCCATAATCCAGGTTAATATTTTCTAATTTCATCTATCTTTTTACCCTATTTCATTTTCATAATTTTGTAACCCTCTCACGTAGGAAAGCAGGGTTTTTTTGGCCGATTCCGTGCGATTCGTATGCACTCGGTGAAAATAAAGTCGGATGATGAACATGTATTTGAGCACTCCACTACAATGGGTTCAGAGGTGGTTGAGTCTGAGGTGGAGAGTTTCATCTTTGCACGCCTTTGTGGGAGTTACTTATGTTCTGTCATGTACAATTGAATCCACTTAACAAAAAAGGTATTTCACGTTGATGTCTTTTTGTTGAATCTTCGTTGGAATTGATGTCATTTGTCCTTAGGTCTAAAGGTGTCTTCTCTCAGTTGTTTATATTTTTGTAAATTGTTTTGTGAGTTGGTTTAGGATTCGAAGCCTCGGCTTATTGACTTCTCAGCATCTTTTCCCTTCATAATGATACCCTTGATGTTTGGACGTAAGTTGTTTCTTTCTTTTTGGATAGATGTTGCATTTATGTGGTTGGTTTTGTGTAAGTGGACAACTTAATGGTCTATTAATCGAAGTGAATTTTACCGGGAGCTATGTTTGAGCTGCAATGATATGAATTTTGCTTTTCAAACTTGAAGATGCCTGTGATAGAATCTGTATTTATGCTGGAATTGATGTGATTTCGTATTGTTGCTGATACAAGTTGATGGTCATAAACTTGCTGTTTTTTTTCCTGCAAATTATCCTTTTGTGCTTATAATCTGTGTATAAATATGTTTCTCTACTTTTTGCGTTTTGCTTATTACAGGCATTTGATAGGGTTCTTCCTCTTTCTTTCATTAACCATTTATACAGCGACCAAGGTTCCAAGCCGATCTCTCTCTCTCTCAATATATATATCTTATGATTGCAGAAAGTTTACGAGTCTTTTGATGAGGCGTTTGAGGCGAGATGGACGATTAATCGAAAAAAGAGGATTATAAAGGTAAAACATTATTTTATGTATAGACTTATCAATATTTTTCGAAATTTTATGGATTTGTGCTCGGTACTTTTAGATTGAGATTGAGGATTGAATATGTCGTTGTGTTGAATTCTTTACTTGAAATGCAGCACAAAAAAATCATTAAGAATTTTTGTTGTCCTATCGGTAGAAGGAATTCGAAACGTCGATATCTTGATGTCTGCTACATTTGCTATGTTTTATCTGTTTCTAGAGAAATTGAAATCTTGCTTTTGTTGCACTTCAATTGGAACTTGAATAGAACTAAAGAGGAATGGTTTACGACGAAGAACGGATTAAGTAAAGTGATCGGGTTTCTAATCGGTCCCGTTGTTTCAATCGTCAAACCAGGAATCAATTATGTGTAGAATTTGTTTTGAGGATTTCGATTTAAATCGGATGAGTGCTTGCAGAAGACATGTGGGCATCTATTCGCAATGTTTGCTTGAATTCGTATATTATTATTTCGATCAATGATGGTCCGGGTTGTTTGTCTCTTGGTGCCCCGATACATCATGTTCTAACGCAATTGGTGAAGATATCTTTGGCCCGGTTTCGAAGAGAAGGATGAAAAGAAATACGAGGAGCTACTTGATGAGATCCTATGTTGAGAATAACAAGAACTTGAAGTGGTGTCATGCCCCGATTGTGATAACGCAATTGAATACGTGTCGAGCGAGAATTTCGATGTCAAGTGTGATTGTTCATATAGTTTCGTTCGAATTGCTTAGAGGAAATCCACCGTCTGTTGATTGTGAAACTCATAAGGGTGATTTTATACGATTTATTACGTTATATTTTATAACAATTCTCTCCATATTCGTATAATTTGCATAGAAAATGAGCGTTTAATCGATTTATTGAGTAAATGATGTTTTAAAAGGTTTAATTGCAAAATTGGTTGATTTACGTGGTTTATTGATGATTTTATGTTTATTTGATTATTATTACATTTTTGCAATGTGTTTGATGTATTGTAGATACACAATTTCGACCAAAAAGAGGATTAAAAGAGGTTAACAATCGGATTAATGAAGAGGAGAAGAGATAAAGATGAAATCGATTGAAGATAAAGATGAGAAGATCGATTTTCAAGCAGCTGAACGTGCGTCCAGAGTCTCCGTCCAGTGGACGGGTGTTAAGGGTGATTTTATACGATTTGTAACGTTATATTTTATAATGATTTCCTCCATATTTGTATAATTTTCATAGAAATCGAGCTTTATATTGAAGTATTGAGCAAGTGATGTTTTTAACAGGTTAGTTGCGAAATTGTATGATTTATGCGTAAAATTGATGGTTTTATATTGATTTGGAAGATACTACATTTTGCAATGTGTTTGATGTATTGTAGATACACAATTTCGACCAAGAAGAGGATTAAAAGAGATTAACAATCAGATTAATGAAGAGGAGAAGAGATAAAGATGAAATCGATTGAAGATAAAGATGAGAAGATCGAAGTTTGATCAGTCGAACGACGCTCACGTCTCGGCTCCGTCGATCTGGGTGGCGTCGAATATTGGGTAGGCGTCCAGTGAGATTTTTGATCTGAGAGAGTTTGGGCGCCGAGTGGACGGGCGTCTGAAGCAAGTCCAAGCACCGGATGGCATCCACACTCTGACGGGCGCCCACGGCCGACATCTTTGAAGACCGACTTACTTCCTATAAATAGCGCGCGATTTCAACCCTAAGAGATACATTATTGAGACCTATTGATACACAATCATTAGGAGAAAACCTAAGCGGCCCCACTTCTAGGGAGAAAGGTTGGGGTTGCGATTTTTCTTGTTTCTTTTCCGCTTTTTATTTCGTTTCTTTCTTTGAATCTTTGAATGCTTGGAGGTTTGAGCAATTGTTCGAACCTTTTGAATCCGTTTAAGAGTTCTTTATTTTCAATCTAGATTTGTTTTGTGAATTTGATTAAAGTTGTATCTTTCCCATGTGTTTATTTTGTTATGAAATCGATATCGAAAGATGAATTGTTGTTGATGTTTACCGTATGATGAGAGTCGGTGTAAACCTTAGATCACTATAGGAAAGATGGGATTTTTAACCTTGACATAACGAGAGTTGATAGGTTAGATTTCTAGGTTGCTAGATTGAGAGATCTTACACCTTGGTTTGAGAGCGTCAATCTTATAGATCGAGAGATGAGAGATTGATAAAGAATTATCTACTTAGAGTAGAATTCATACTTATGAGAGGTGAACCACATCTTTAATTAGATCATCATGAGATAAACTAGAGAGGAAATAGAGGGTTGCGGGAACGGTGGATTATTGTTTGTTCGTTGTTTAATCACCATGATCATCTTCTTGTTTACTGTTTATTTTATGGTTTATAGTTTAGATTTTTTTTCGCTTTTATCCTTCCTGGCTTTGGACTGACAATCCTCTGTCCAGTTTACTTTTCGTTCTATTATATTATGTTTTAATAATAATAGTAACAACCTTAGGAAAATTAATGAACTAGATACCCCGATTCCCTGTGATCGACTCTGATATTAATCGCTATGCTACGATCCCTACACTTGGGGAATACCGGATTTATAAATTTTATTACTTGTTTGTTTTGTTAGATAAAATCCGTGACAACGGGCGTTTGATCCAGTGGACGGGCGTCCAGGCTGAAGAGCTTGATTCAGAGTGTTGATGGATTTGCTGGACGAGCGTCCAATTTAAAGAAGGACGGACGTCTGATGAAGACTCAGCCCGACTCGAAGTTTTTGTCGAAGACCGAACGAGCGTCCAGAGAGATGGACGGGCGTCCTTCCACCGCCTCAGCACAACCGACTTACTTTTCTATAAATACTAGCGCTATTTTCAACCCTAGGACATATATTATTACACAGCCGCATTGAGAAAACCCTAGTTTCAAGCCAAGTAACCTCGGCCGGTTGATCCTTGGTGCTTGGCCGGCCGAGGGTGGTCGTTTTTTTTTTCCGTTTTATTCCGTTTTGCTTTTCTTTGTGCTGGATGATTTGGAGGCTAGACGATTTGTTCAAGTTATTTAAATTCGTTTCATCAGGTTCTTTCTTTTCAATCTTAAGTTTGTTTTGTGATTTTTGATTAAAGTTGTTATCTTTTCTATATGCTTATGTTTATGCAATCGATATCGAGAGATGTATTGCTTATTGATGTTTACCGTATGCATATGTCTTGCACAGCTCCATGTAAGCATGAATTTTGCTGGTTGTATTTAAGCCTATGGAAAACACACAAGTCGGGTATCTACGCGTGCAACAAGTATAAAAAAGAGAAAAAAGAAGGCAAATTTACTGAAGAAGAGAAGAAAAGAATGGCAGCTAAAGAATCAAAAAAGAGATACACATTTTTTCCAGAGATAAGCTGCTAATGAATCTTCAAGAAAACTATCCCTCTTTCATTTGAAGAAATTGGAAAACGGACTACTCGAGAAATTATGTGACATTCAAAAGTTTTCATTACAGACATCGAGTACATAACGAAAGCTTGGGAGCAAATTATCGAATGCAGAAGGGTATTGAATGGGCTTATGCATATGGATACTACATACCAATCGAGGACAAGGAGAAAAAAATTCTTTTTTTGAGTTCACACAAGGCGAAGCAGAGGCTAATCTAGAGCGGCTACATCAATGTGCAGAAGAAGATGTGATGAAATACGTAAACGCGAAAAGCCCTTCATCGGATTTCATCGATTTGAGAGAGAAATTAATTCGAATGACAGAAGTGACTCGAAAAATACTTTGATCATTTAGTTAGAGCACTTGAAAATGGTCTTGAAGACGTAGACTCGAGAATCGAAACCGTTGATGATGATGCAGATTCTTATGAAGAAGGTTTGGAAGGTTGGATGTGTGAAGACTGCACATATTTTAACAGTTTGGACTGGAAGCAGTGCGAAGCATGCTCTTACCCGCGGGCCTTTTGATGATGAATAAGATTTTCATTTCTCTTTACATTGTTGTGTTCGGTGGATGTTGTTTATTTATTTTGCAGAAGTTTTATTTAGCTTTATTTACATTCAATTATGAAGAATTCTTACTGTCAGGCAAAGAAAATTGTATTTTTCCTAAATAAAAAAAAGACACTGCACATACATTGTAGGTGCATTTCCCTGCATTGCATTGGTTTAGTCTTCAAATTTTATGTTCTCCCGTGCATCGCACGGGTTTCCTACTAGTACAACCTACTAGTACACATAAATAAAAGAAAATAAAAATTCTAGAGCTATTGTCATCCAAAAAAATTACCAGAGATGATAGATTAGCGATTTTACCATGTGACTTTGAGTCATCAAAGGAAAGATTTATAGTGGCCGATTATACTAAAAAATGAAAAAGAACAAAAAGAAAAAAAAGGAAATTGATACCACAATGCTGGTGCTGGACGGCAGTGATGAGAAGAAGGATCGTCAAGAGATATGACTCGTGAGCGTAAGAGGCCGATCCTTAGACTCTTCTTCATCCACATCATCACCGTCGTCCTTGGAGGTGCTGAGGTTGATGTCAGAGCAATGTTCGTTGTTGCCTACGGATCTAGTTTCTCGCACGAGATTCGCCCGTAATTATAGATTGGAAACAAAGAAACTACCCATACGGAGAAACCGTAGCCGAGGAGATGGAGTGGTGATGGTCAAATTATAGTAAACCAACTTTAACCGGCAGAGTATCGGGTCGGTTGTACTACAACGGCGAGCAATGTCATATCCCACGAGAAATTGGTCAAGTATCACAATCACACTCGTATTTAGTTCCGGTTCCCAAATATTTGGGAAAGTATTAACTACAGCTAAGAAAATAAAAATAATAACTTTAAAATATATAATGAAGGAATAGCAAAATTATGGCCAGAAACACCTCTTAATACCATTATCGAATCACTAGGGACGAGCCTTAACCCATCAATCAACCAATAGTTTCTAATGAATGTGTTGTGGGTGCAATCTCCTAAACTTGTTCTTAGGTGCTAATACCACAACCTAGTCACCCTATACTTAGTTCAGCAGTCCCTTCTATAGGATTTAATTGACCTAATATGATTAAAACTGTGAGACGCTCAGCATCCACCGATTTCACGACTTAGCTAGAAAAACCTTACCAAGGAACAGGCTGCGAAAAACTCGATTAGTTCGTGCATGACAATCTAAAACTCTAATTCGCACACTCTCTCGCAAAATACATTTATAAAGTTCGTGTGTGTGGTCAGTTATGTAAAGTCCCACATCGGTAAAATAAGAGAATGCTCACCCCCATATAAGTGTGAGACATAAAGTTCTTGTCAACTCGGGTTAGCCCTTTTAGACCAGCGAGAGGACGGCGGTCTAAGAAGTTGACCGGACATTTATGACTCATTTAAGCGCTACCAGGCCGAGTGCAGGGCGTTATAGAATGGTATCGGAGCCGACTATCAGACGGAACTATGCGCTGCACTATACAAGAAGACGGTGTAAGGATGGCCTCTGAATTACCTCTGGTAGGGACGATCCGGGAACAGATCTCGGCCGTCTGGCGAGGACGCCATCCACTTATAAGGGGAGAATGTAAAGTCCCACATCGGTAAAATAAGAGAATGCTCACCCCATATAAGTGTGAGACATAAATGTCTTGTCAACTCGGGGTTAGCCTTTTAGACCAAGCGAGGGCGGTACATCTAAGCGATTGACGGACATTTATGACTCATTTAGTGCTACCAGGCCCGAGTGCAGGGCGTTACAAGTTAATGGTTCGCGACTCCACTAATAGCATTAAGTTCATGTTTTTTAGGACACAACAATTCAATAGATTCAATTTTTAAGTCATATCATCCCTAGATAATCGTTTAGGCATTAATTTCGTGATTCCATTACATAATTTAGCTATTACAAATTTAGCTACTCATAATAAATCAAGAAAACAAAAATTCATAGAAAAATCGATAATACACCTGATAAAAAGATTGAAATAAAATTACCAAAAGAAATGTAGCAATCCACTGTTTGAATCGTCACTTCCTTATGTTGAAATTGCAGAATAAAATAAATAAAGTTGTTGTTGCTCTTGGAATATTTGCTGAAAAAAATAAAATAAATACGTTCAAATGGAGAGGAAAAACTGCCGTAGGAAATAAAATTGTGCTGTGAAAACTGTGTGTTGAAATTTGATCTAGATGACTTTTTAAATAAAACACCAGCCGACCTCCGTATTCTGCTTCCGAAATTTTCCGAAAATAAAATAAAAAGGGCGTCCCTCCTTCGTTCCATGCATGTGTATGTGAGAAAAATTATGGTAGGGGAGTGATTTGTGAGGTATACCAAATAGAGTGATGTGATTAATTCTCACACACTCTCTCATACATAGTAGATGTGCGTATGTGTGACATGCATTAATCACACCCTTCACTTGGTATACCTCGCAAATCACTCTCCAGCATAACTTTTCTATGTGTATGGTTCCCTCTCATTAAATGCATATACGCCTCTTTGCTGTTTATTTTTTTCTAATAATTTTTTTTACATAGAGTGAAAGAAACAGCCGAGACCTTCCCATCAGCACCAGCCATGTATGGAATCCCACACATTTTTCTATTTTCATTTTTTATTTTTTCGAACGCCTGAATTTAAATCTCGCATCACTTTTTCATACGAATTTCGTATTCGACGATTTTTGTACCGTTGTAATTCTCGTCACACCCTCTATCACGTTATGCCTATAACAAACAAAAACAAGAAAACCAAACGTGATACATGCCAATAAAACACACATGATTCACCGAATAATGTGGAGATTTCGGACGTAAACGTCCTATCGTTTCGTGATTCAACCCGTGGTGAAATGTGCCTATAAAAACCGCTTACCTACCCCAAAATTACATCGAATAGGCTAGAAATATTGGATAAAATGCACATGAAATTATAGCAAAGTTGACTCTCATCAAATACAACCACCATCGGAGTTTGTGGAGATGATGATCGAGGATTATAGGAATAGGAGGGTGAAATGGAAATGAAATATTTTTAAATTGGCACACGATGATTATATGTGACAAAATATGTTTGTTACATAAAATTTTTTTCTCGAAAGATCAGAGATGTTGCTAAAAAAGAAATGAAGAAAGATGTTGTCACCAATAGAGGGGTCAACGATCCGATTCATAAGCTTGTGGACATTTCGAGACAAGTTGTCAAGTGCTTAATTTTGGATTGAGTTCAGTTAACACATATTTGAGCAAAACAAACGTTGAGCTACTCGTGAGCAGCTCGGCTCATTTAACACTCATAGTCATGAAAGTCTCCCACTAATAGATTCAAGTAGACACCTAACAGAAGTTACAGAATCGCGAAACAATGATTATAACGATCAAGATTAATCAAGCTTTTAGATAAAAGAACGTTTACAAAAAGAATCATAGTTATGATATTACAAAGAATGTATGCCACACTCGAAAATCGATGTTTGGGATTGCTTGATCCTCGTGAGATTGGTCTGCTGCGATGAAAACGAGATTAATTAGACCAGGAAAGGATGAGTTCTGGTAAAAAGAGATCTTTTGGTTTGAATAGTTTATCAATCTAGGCATGGATGTTTTTATTTGGACATCTTGTTTGAGTGACTAGATTTATGTTCTTAATTTCCTGGCCTGGGTATTGGCAAGAATTGATTGAAACTTTAGCCTGGGCTCATGAACATACACCTTTAGCCAATTTGATTCGCTGGAGATATAAGCCAGTAGCCCTTTCCATTGTGCAAGCAGGATTAGTTGGATTCGCCCACTTTTCTGAAGGTTATATATTCACTTATGCAGAGTTCTTAATTGCCTCTACATCGGGCAAATATGGTTAATTTTTGAATGTTGGATTCGCAAAATCCATTTTAGAGGTCGTAAATTATGATGCATTAGTCATACATCATGTTAATTAGAGCCTTACACAGGTTCTGCACCCGAGGCCCACAAATGCAATCTGTAGTATCTCCAACGCAGGCCCGGTGTGCTTGCCCCCTCCCCTTGCTGTCCCGTTATTCCCGCTTTACTTTTTGTTATAATTTGGGGTATTAAAGCTACTTAACTACTTGTGCCGTGAGATGAATTTGATATGTTGGCCATGACTAAGTGAATGAATGCATTAAGTTTGCAGTTTGAAGTATAATTTATTTACTTTCTGCGTAAGCTATAGGTGAAATATTTGTCCATTTTCAAATGTCAACACTTGTTTTTATTTTAGGGGGAAGGAGCCATAAGGACAAAAAATAATAATAAATGAGTCTGAAAGGACAAAAGTAACATTTTCATTATTATAAGATGACAAAAATCACAATTATTCTTTAAAATTCTTCATCACGTGTTAATGTTCTTTGCGTTCATAATTGTACTTCATATTTACTTCTATTCCACATTTATTCTTACATATTTATTCTTATATTTATTCTTTTGTCTTATTAAATTACAGTTTCCTTCATATTTATTTTATTTTTTGTTTTGTGTGACAGATTTACCCCTTTTAGCTGTTTCGTACTACAACGTTTTCCAATTTATTAACCCTTATATAAAATCATTCTTATTTCTACGTACAATATTGGACTCCATAGAAAAATCACACAATAGTTTTCTTAATGGATTCAATGAAAAAAATAAAATGACAAGCATGTACGTCAAAGAAGCAAGAATTCAAGAGGACTACCTGTTTGGTTTAACATTAAAATTATCAGCTATTTATTTGATTTGCTTGAAATCCCTATCAGTTGGATTGTGACTTCTTTGGATGACATGATTAAACTACCAAATTTCAATTGTTGAAATCAATGTGTAATATTCCGATTTTCGGGAAAGGGCAGACGTGTCTTTTTGCGAAAACGAAATATTGGGTTCGGTTCCTTTTATTTGGAGTTTAAATAATTGGATATTTATATATATAATTTTTAAGATAATTATGTATATAATAAAAGAGATTTTCTGATTTTATAATATGAAAAGGATTTAATTGGGATTAACTATATAAGGGGTCTATTATACACATTAATCTCATAACCTAGATCTTTATTCACAAAAAGGGGGCAGCCGCATATTCTTTTTATGCGTGTGTGAGCATAACTTTGGGTGAAGGATTTCTCATCGGTTCTGAGTCAATTCTCAATCGTTTCGGATCAGTGGTGTGCGAAATCGTCGTGAGGAGAGCGTTGATTCAACACCAAAAAGTTGAAGTTTTTGTAAGGTATGTTTATGCCCAAAAATCTGCTCTTTTTTGTCGAGTTTGATGGGTTCAAACTCATATCTTTTCGTAGTTTATCGTTTAAGAAGCGTGTGATCGAATCTAATCAAGGTTTGGATTTATCACACATGTTTCTTCTTGAGAAAGAGACTGCTTTTGTCTTTGTTTTATTGAGCTTTTCTTTGTTGGTTTCTTTGTTAAACAAGTAAGAAGCTCTTCCTACAATCTAATTATGGTGGAGAGTAGTTAGATCAAGATTTAAGATGTTTTGGTGCAAGAAAGATGTATCTTTTTGATTGGTTAATGATCTAGAGATGCTATGATACGGTTAGATATGCGTTTAGGCGTTTTATCTCGTGTTAAAGTTCTTCTTGTTTGTGTTAAAGCGGATTAGAAATCGAGTTTGAAGATTTGGGGTTTTGGGAAAAACGCAGTGGGCGGGCGTCTGCATAAGCGGACGGGCGTCTGGAAAGCAAACTCAAGCGGGCGTTTGCCTTAAGCGGACGGGCGTTTGAGGAGTGATTTTACATACAAGTTGTAGCGTTTTTAGGTGGACGGGCATCCATTATAGTGGGCGGACGTCATCCCGAACGGACGTCCATGTGGTTGGACGGGCGTCCAATAGGGTTTAAACGGCGTTTAGGGTTTCGCACGGGTGTTTGATCGGTTTACCTTGTTTTATTGATCTTAATCGATTGATTTAGTTCGAGGCTTCAATGTTATGTTATTTATTGGTTTGAGCTTTTAATTATGATGTATTAAGATTAATTAAAATGAACTAGCTTCGATTGTACTTGATGCGTTCGATTAAAACACCGAATGTACTCTTAAAGGGAGTTGAAGTTCGGATCCGTCGGAAGGGCATGAAAGGGCTTGTGCTTTGGTGAACTAGAGTTCATCAATGTACGTGTATTTGCTAGGACTTGTCCGTGTCTAGTGGTCTGCAAAATGCAGAGTAGGAGATGTGAGGAGCTTACTTGAAAACACTAGGGATGGCTAGTTAATTCACATCAATACTTACATATGTGTAGTAAAAGATAAAGCATCATCTATTCTCGGTGTAGACACTTATTCCATATCGGCGATGTGATACGTTCATAAAAGGTGGACAACAACTGCCGGCCTTAAACGGGTGAAGGGTAGTGGGAAATCCATCGGACGATACGCATACCGGGAGACCCGGAGCTAATCGGTGCTAATCACCGTTAGTTAGCAAGTATATCTTGGTGATGAACGCCATGCGCGATGTCCTTGAGTAATGACGCAACAAAGATAAGCTAAGTAAAGCGTATAGTCATGACATGTTGATGGACATGAAGTGAACCCTAGATTGAGTCGTTTTCATCAAGATAATCTATTAATAACAAACCTTAATTAAATTGTAGCTTCTACTTACTACTATGTACATTGTACTTACCTCAAATGCATGTTTATTTATGTGTTTGGGGGAGAGAAGACGAACGAGTTGGTGATGGTTTCGAGGAGGACTTTGATGACGACGTTTGAAGACGCGCGAGTTGAAGACTCTTATTTATTTTTGTTCCTTCATTTATGCTATTTCATAGACTTGGATTAGTTGGATGTAATAGTTATCTTAGTAGCATTGGATTTCGTTGATTTCTTTTGAATGTAATAAGCATTACATTTTCTTTCTACCTTTAGTGATTCCTATTCTTTAATGTTTGGAAAAAATTACCCGAGTCTTTTGCTTCCGTTTGCTTTTATTTGATACGACGTAGTAGATGCTTACGTGTAATGTTATTTATTTAATGTTATGCGTGCCGAACGTTTCGATTTCCGGATAAGGACTTGGTGTCCGGGAACGGGGCGTTACACAATGGGTCCAAAGATATTTTCGATCAATTGTTGCATCATAATAATAATAATAAGGTATTATCAGAGGAGTAAAACAACGATGTCAACAATTGTCCGGGTTAAAATCCAGGTATAATGCGAGTACGGGCGGCTCCAGAATTTTAACAATAATGGTCAAAGTATTGTCAATTTTTGTTTTATAAAGGTAGGTTTATATGTTTAATTTCATATAACCAATTATGAGTCAAAACATAATAACAGTAGGTCAATACATAAAAACCAGTGAGTTAATTTCACATATATATATGTAATAATTATGGGTCAAAATATAAAAATAGGAGTCAATACATAAAATCTAGTGGGTCAAGTTTACATATATACGTCTTTCAGAAAATGTTTCATACTATTTATACACGTTTATATTTTTTTAGGGGGTCAACCGCCCCACACCACTAAAGGTGGAGCCACCCTGAATGCGGGTAATTGGACTTCTGAGAAATGACCCAACTAGCTTTTGTGGTGGATTTTTGAGTAGGTCTGCAAAAGTGGAAATTATGGCGCCTGTTATGCTTGCATTCAAATCGTGGTCAAGGGTGTTTACCACGTTTTGAAGTAATGGAGCTGTTATTGGAAGCGATTAGAGCTTAAGCCGTAACGGTGCGTATATCTCGGCGTTCACCGTAGCAGTTACTATCCAATAATAATGTCAGCGTAAAATCTGAAATGCTCGCCTTAATGTTGTGTAACCCTTGTCCGAGTTGGGGACGAGCTGCATTTGAAAGATAGTTTACTACTAACCAAAGAACAAAATTGATACCAAAGTATTTAATTGATATTTGAGTTAATTTTGGATTATTATTGTATTTTTTTAGGGTGGAATATATGTTTCTTACCCGAGGGATTGGTAATATGTGCCGTGAATGCCTCAATTGCTAAAACGATGTCTCTTCCGGTGCCTTATGGATTTGCAAGTAAAAGTTATTTCGCGACGAATGGAAATCCGCTGCAAAAACAATTTTTACATGTAACATGTCTTATAATGGAATTATGTTTTTCCTGGAGGCTCTTAAGTTAATTAATTAATGCAGGCAGATAAAAACCGACAGAAAAATGTTCCTAGGACTCAAAAACATCGGAACAAGGCCTAAAAGCTTTAGCGGCGAGGGAAAACGCAACTGTTGAAAGCACAGACGAGAAGCTTGCAGTTTAAGAAAGATAAAATCACAGATAGCAATGCAAACATAAAGTATGACGAAATTGATAAAACACAGAAACAAAGAGAACACAGTGATTTAACGTGGTTTCCAGCGTTGTGGTAATTACTCCACGGACAGAAAAGGAGATATTTTACTATGCACAGAATTACAAGGTTTACAAAAGTATGTGAACAACACTCTTGAAAGACACAAATTGCATTGATTACAACAATGGTATTTATAGGCACAAATCCCAAACCCTAACCGCCAAAGATCTTTATCGGAATTGTCATAAATACCCCAGATGTGGACCCCAGCTCCAGCTGTTATCCACCAGATGAAACTCAGCTCAAAACTAACTTTCCAGACTTGTAACCAACTGCCCAGATGTAGAACTCATCTATACTCGTGAGACCAAAAGCGATCTGCGACTTGAAGAAACTTCGGTTGCACTTCATCAAACTGACTTTCACAGAACTGAATATACTTAACTGAATCGACCATCATTCTCAGTCTCAGTATTCCAGATTAGTTCCACCAGATTATTCATCAGTTTAGAGATCAAGTTACCAACACTAACAAATCTCCACCTTGACTTGAACTCTCATTCAACGTCATCGGATTGCATAATCAGATGTACTTGTACTAGATACATTCGTCAATGCTAGGATGTACAGTACCAGACTTCTCCTCAGAATCCACTCAGTTGATCTGCCCTCAACTGAGTATCCAGATTTCAGTTTACAAGCTTTGAATATTCAGCAAGTCCAGACACAACTGAAACTTGCTCTGCTGAACTGGTTTAGTGAACATATCAGCCGGATTATCCTTGGTGCTGATCTTCTTCACTACAACCCTCTTCTCATTTCTTAGAAAATGATACCTCACATCAATATGCTTGGTTCTTTCATGATGAACCTGATCCTAACTAGACAAATTGCACTCAAATTGTCATAATAAATCTCAGCTTGATCCTGATGCAGCCCCAAATCACTGACCAGGCCCTTCAACCAGATACCCTCCTTGGCTGCTTCAGTAAGAGGCATAAAACTTCAGTAGTTGATAAAGCCACTGTTGCCTGAAGAGTTGCTTTCCAGCTGACAACTGAATTCCCCAATGTTAAAACATAACCAGTCATTGATTTTCTACTGTCCATATCACCTGCATAATCAGCATCATAGTATCTTGTGATAAGTTCTTGAGTATCACCTCTATAAATGAGACCAACATCAGTTGTACCTCTAAGGTACCTGAACATTCTTTTCACAGCTTTCTAGTGTTCCTTTCTAGGTTGAGCCACAAACCTGCTGACAACACTGACTTCCTGAGCCAGATCAAGCCTAGTGCACACCATGGCATACATCAGAATGCCAACTGCACTAGCATAGGGAACTCTTGACATGTATCTACTGCTCTGCTGATTGTGAAGCAAAAACTGACAAATGAACATTTGATGCCATAGGAGTATCTATTGACTTAGCAGCTGACATGCCAAACTTTGACAAAATCTTCTGTATATAGCCCTGCTGAGATAAAAATAGTTTCTTGTGATTTCTATCTCTCCAGATCTCCATCCTTAAAATTTTCTTGGCTACACCCAAATCCTTCATTTCAAACTCAGCACTGAGAAGGTCTTTCAGATACTGAACATCAGACTTCTTTCTTGCAGCTATCAGCATGTCATCCACATATAACACAAGATAGATGTATGATCCATCTTCCAACTGACTGTTGTAAACACAGCAATCATAAGGACTTCTGTTGTACCCCAACTGGATCATATAACTGTCAAACCTTTTATAGCACTGTCTAGGAGCCTACTTCAATCCATACAAGGACTTCTTCAACTTACACATAAGATCTTCCTTACCAGGAACTTGGAAACCCTCTAGCCAAGTCATGTATATATCTTTGTCTACCTCACCATGTAGAAAAGGTGTCTTCACATCTAATTGCTCCAGTTCTAAGTCATGTTGTGCTACCATTGCTAGTAACACTCTGATTGAAGTATATCTGACTACTGATGAGAATATCTCATCAAAGTCCACCCCTTCTTTCTGACTGAACCCTCTTGCAACCAAACGTGCTTTATACTTAACTCCTTCTGCCTCAGTTATCCCTTCCTTCTTCTTGAAGATCCATTTGCAAGTAACAACTCTCCTTTCAGCTGGATGTTTAACTAGATCCCAAGTCTGATTCTTCAGTAATGACTCCATTTCATCTCCCATGACAGCAAGCCATTGAGATGCTTCAGAACATGTCACTGCTTCCTTATAAGTAGAAGGTTCAAAACCATCCACTTCTCTGCAACTTGAAGTGCGTATCCAACCATATCATCAAACCCATAACTCTTAGAAGGTACCCCAACATTGGATCTTCTAGCTCTGCTGACATCTATACTCTGCTGACCCACGTTCTCAGTTTGACGCTCAAACTGACATTTGGCTTGATTCGATTACGGTTCGAAACGGATCGATGAAATGGCCGACTTGGATCGATTGATTGTTGCATTCAACCGACTCCACCAAGCTCCACCTACTCGTCATTTTTCTCGGTTTAAAGATGGTTTCGATTTGATTATCTTCCCCACTAATGAACTGAGCATAGAATTTTCAACGAAAACTGTATCTCTGCTGAGAATAACTCTGTTTTCTGCTGATGACCAAATTCTATAACCCTTAACTCCATCACTATACCCCACGAACACTCCTTTCTTGGCCATTGGTTCCAGTTTCCCTTCACTGACATGATAGTAAACTGTGCTTCCAAATACCTTTAGAACTGAATAATCTACAGGCTTGCCTGACCTCATATCAACTGGTGTTCTGAGACTGATCCATGTGTGAGGACTCCTGTTGATTAAGTAGCAAGATGTGGTTGCAGCCTCTACCCAAAATCTCCTTGACAAACCAGCATGAGAAAGCATACATCTTGCTCTCTCCGGAAGAGTTTGATTCATTCTTTCAGCTACACCATTTTGCTGTGGAGTATTCCTGACTGTATGATGTCTGGCAATACTCTCATTTCTGCACAATGTATCTAACTCAGTCCAGCAGAATTCCAGACCATTATCTGTACGAAGCCTCTTGATCTTCTTCCCCAACTGATTTTCAACTTGAGCCTTCCATTGCATGGAGCTCTTGAATGCCTCACTTTTGTGCTTCATCAGCACCACCCAAGTCATCCTTGAATAGTCATCAATAAAGAACACAAAATATCTGTGACCACCCAATAACTCCACCTTTGATGGCCCCCAACAATCAGAATGAATGTAATCAAGTGATGACTTTGTGTTGTGTACCCCATTTGAGAACTTGCTCATATGAATCTTCCAAAACACACAATGCTCATAAAAGTCCAGATGCTTGACCTTACATTCCCCAAAAGATCTTTCTGAGAAAGAACCTGCATCCCATTTTCACTCATGTGACCAAGTCTCATGTGCCACGATTTTATAAGTCAGGATGATGAATCTCGGCCAGATGCCACAAAGCAGAGAGAACCAAGAACAAGCGACCACTTGTAATATATACAGAGTCCTTTTCTTGATTCCGCTTGAGAACCTCAACTAAGTTTTTATAGACACTCAAAGACACACACTTTCCCTCTTAAAATGAATCCCTATTTGTCCAGAATGAGAGATACCAAGTTTTGGTCATTTGTGGAACATGTCTAACTTCACTCAGTTCTGAGAATCTTTCATCCTCTGTCCTCAATGAATCGAGCCAATCCCAACTACCTTGCAGGACCTTCTTTGTTTGCCATAGATATATGACCACCATCTATCTGCCGATAACTTGAGAACCACTCTATGTGAAGGAAAATATGAAAGGATGCCTCGAGTCCGAGAATCCACACATCGCTTTGATGTCTTTGACTCTCTCCTTACTAGAACCATGTTCTCATCTCGAATCATGCTCACCGCAACATCAATTTGTTCAGAATCTGTTCTCCTACTGTTTCTTCCTCTTTGAACAATTGGACTTCCAATGTCCCTGCTCCTTACAATAATTGCAAACATCTGTGGATTTAGGGCCTTTGGACCACTTGTCTTCTTGGAATTTTTTTCTAGGCCCGACCATGCTCTTTTCCACTTCTTTGCTACTCACTATCGATCCTGTGACTGATTATGCACTTGTTTGCCTTATGTCTCATCTCCCTGGCATGTAAAGATGACCTTACATCCTCTAAAGCAACTGTATCCTTCCTAACTATGAAGGACTGCACAAAGTTCTCATAGAAAGCTGGTAATGAAACCAGCAAAATCAAAGCATCAACTTCATCCTCAATCTTAACATCAATATTCCTGAGATCAAGTAATATTGTGTTCAAAAGATCAAGATGATCTCTTAGCTGAGTCCCTTCATGCATTCTCAGGCTGAATAGCCTCTGTTTTAGCAGCAACTTGTTGGTCAAGGACTTAGTCATATACAGGCTCTCAAGCTTCAACCATAACTTGGCAGCGGTGTCTTCTTCAGCAACTTCTGTGATACCTCATCATACAAGCACAACATGATGGTTGGATGTGCTTTTTCTTGTAGACTGGCATAATCTGCTAAACTGGCATCCCCTTTATCAGATAAAAGAGTCCGCAATCCTTGTTGCTTTAACAAGACCGTATCTTGATTTGCCACAAACTGAAACTGTTCCTCCCTGTAAATTTATCAATCTTCACGTTTATTGCTGACATCCTTCTAATTAAAGAACAAACCTTTGATCATAAAATCCTAGCACCGGTCACCAGTCTTGGTGAAGATCAACTCTGTTCAACCTGCAACTCCTGAATCTTGAACTTGACGCTCTGATACCAGTTTGTTGAAATCACAGACGAGAAGCTTGCAGTTTAAGAAAGATAAAATCACAGATAGAAATGCAAACATAAAGTATGGCGGAATTGATAAAACACAGAAACAAAGAGAACATAGTGATTTAACGTGGTTTCCGGCGTTGTGTCGACTACTCCACGGACTGAAAAGGAGATACATATTGCATTGATTACAACATTGGTATTTATAGGCACAAATCCCAAACCCTAACCGCCAAAGATCTTTGTCGGAATAGTCATAAATACCCCAGATGTGGACCCCAGCTCCATCTGTTATCCACTAGAATTACAAGGTTTTCACAAGTGTGTGAACAACACTCTTGAAAGACACATATTGCATTGATTACAACATTGGTATTTATAGGCACAAATCCCAAACCCTAACCGCCAAAGATCTTTGTCGGAATTGTTATAAATACCCCAGATGTGGACCCCAGCTCCAGCTGTTATCCATCATACGAAACTCAGCTCAAAACTGACTTTCCAGACTTGTAACCAACTGTCCAGATGTAGAACTCAGCTATACTCAGCAAACCAAAAACTGACTGCTGGCTTCATAAAAAAATAGAATACATATGCAAGGATAATGTGTATGACATTTGTTACGGTTTTTTTACAACCGATCTACCATTATGTTTCACACAGATGCGAATATATGTATATCTATAATGAGACAAATACATAGTAAAAGGAGATTCGAAATGAGCTGTGCAGTGAAAGCTGGAACATTGACAATCTATAAATCATGTCTTCATTCTTATTAAACATAACCACTTTAGCAAAAAAAAATCTCTAAAATTCAAAAAAGGAATATTGTAATGAAGATGTCCAAGATTTTTTATGTTCTTCCCTTGCTTCTTTCAGCTTTTGGCAACGCTTTCTCCATTTTGGGTGTTTGTAATATTAGCCTGGCAGGTAATGAAATTCTACATGTGAGAAGATCTAAATTTTTTACTTCTTAAAAATACGATTAAAATTTTTTGACTAAAAAAGCTTTTTTTTGTGCATGACTAAAAAAACTTAAATGGTAAAAATACGTATCAATAAACAAACTCATAACAAAAACCAATTGTACAAAAAATATGTTATAATAATTGAGTATTTGTTTATAAGGACTAATTTGAGTACTTAATTAGGCACTTAGGACACCTTTAAATATTAATTGGTTATAAGGACAAAAATAATATGAACACCCGAAAATACCCTGTTAATCATTTTGCTGAAAATTTTCCGTTCGTGCAACCAAATCACAGCCGCCTCATCCACTCGACAGTTTGATGATCTTAGCACGGCGGTTTTCTCTCTAACAGCAAATATGAGCAGTTTGATGATTTTCGGGAAGAAAATTGACGTGTTGAACAATGAATTCGATGGGAAGCAGAGATTTAAAGCTGTGGTGCAACAGGCCATGAAATTGGCTGTTTCTCCGAATTTGGGAGATTTCTTTCCATTTCTTAGCAGATTTGATCTTCAAGGAATTATGAAGAAGTCTAAAGCAGTTGTCAAGGATTTAGATGAAATATTGGAAAAAATTATTCATGATCATGATGAAGAAAAGGGAGAAGAAGGGAGATTTCTTCCCATCATGTTGGTAAGTTATTTCACTTCATCCATTTATTCATTTATTTCTAAGCGTTTTGACGAATCTTCGGTTCGATTTCTTTGTTTAAGGATATGCTAATGGCATCAATGGACAGTACATCAACAGTTGTTGAATGGACACTTTCTGAACTATTAAAACATCCACAAGTAATGGAGAATCTTCAAAAAGAACTAAAACAAAAAGTCGGTATGAACGAGAAGTGGAGGAATCAGATTTAGACAAAGAGTAATTAACATATTGTACAAATAGAAACTCCAGGACGCAGCAGAAGTAGAGATAGATGTAGACATTCAAGGCAAAGCAGAAGTAGAGAAGTAGGCAAAGCATAAATATTTCACATAAATATTAGTACTCGATTTCTGATGCCGTTTGATGTTTGGTGTTGGAAATTTTGTTGGGGTGGGTTTTTGTTATGGGTGTTGATTACGGTTTTTGTGTGCTTTTTTATTTTTTTTTTTCGATTGTGGCATTGTTGCTTGAGAATGGAGCTGATGTGAATTCGAGAAATTAATGTGGTCAAGTATGTGATTTGAAGTTTTGCTTGCTTTTTGAATTATATATCACTTATCTTTTCCTAATTTTTAGTAGTAATAGAGGTGATTATACATTTTGCTTGTGGACTTGGAAGATAAGAATGCCATGAAATTGAAGTTGTGGATCTGTGTTGAATCTGATTGTTTTGTGTCCTTTAGACAACATTGATGCGAGTTTGTCGATGCGGGCATTGGGAAGTAGTCCAAACCCTTCTTCTATTTAGATGCAATGTTAGCTCCTCATTTATTTTTCGTTTCTTTTCTAACCATTTGTTGAGTCAAAGATTGGTACAACTTGGTTTAGTGGAGAAGCGAGGACACAAAGAGGCTAGTAGGCTGGATTGCAATGCGACTTCAATCTTGAAAAAGGGATAGGCTTTTGTGGGATAGTTCGAGTTGCTACACCTTTGTTCTATGGATTTCTCCCACAGGCTTGGTGCTATGATTATGAAGCTGAAGCGGCGGCTCAATTTTTGCATCGATGGGCGGTTTAGTCTTAGTTTGTCCTTTCTTTTTATCCTTTTGCTTTAATTTTGTTCCTTGCTTGTTTTGTAATTGGAGTAATAGGTAATTTGGTGGTCGGAAGATCACCTTTTTTTTTCTTCTTTTACTTGGTTGGGTTTTGCCGATGTATAGTCTATACTCTTTTCCTAGCACCCGTTTTACGGACTTGGGTTTTAAGGAGGTAGGATTATACATTGATGATGTAATGGGTGTTTGAGGAGGCCATGAAGGCACAAACCATGTAATTTCTGCTTTTAATGAATAAAGTTACAGGTTTGAAAAAAAGTATAAAAAAAAATAGTACAGCTTGGTTTAGATCACGAGCCGATTCCTCGGATGGTTGGTTTGGAAATTTTTAATGTGTCATCAAAATGTGCAGTGACATGAATTTGATGGTTGGTTGATGCAGTTACAATTAGAGAATTGATGTCACTTCATGTACAATTTGATACACAAATTTGGTAACTTTGTAAAATAAATGTAGTGTCATTCAATTAGGGGTGTAATCGAGCTGAGTCGAGCCGATATTCCCTAGGGCTCAATTTGTTTAAAAAAGTTTGGGCTCGATCAAGGCATAAAAATGCAAGATCAAACTCGACTCGCTAAGTACTCGATATAGCTCGACTCGGCTCGTAAGCTCGATTATTTTCTTAGAATTCATTTAATTTTTAATAAAATATAACAAGATCAAACTCGACTCGAATAATACTTTTTGAATTATAAAAACAATATTTTATAATAAATTTAATTATTTAATGAGCAACAACCCTAGTCAACTATTTGTCTAGGGTGGTCACTGCATCGGGGGTGGCCTGTGCATCGCGGTGGTCAATGAATCTGGGGTGGTCAATGCATCGCGGTGTCACTTTATCGAGGCGTCTCTTCATCAGGGGTGGTACTGCATCGTGGTGTCTCTACATCGTGGGTGGGCACAGCATCGCGGTGTCTCTGCATCGGGGGTGTTCACTGCATCACGATGTATCTGCATCGGGAGTGCCCACTGCATCACGGTGGTGAATAGATCTGGGATGGTTAATGCATCGCGGTGTCACTTCATCGAGGCGTCTCTACATCACGGCGTCTCTGCATCGCGGCGGTCAATGCATCGCGGTGTCACTGCATTATGGTGTCACTTCATCGAGGTGTCTCTGCATCGCGGTGTCACTTCATCGTCGTGCTGAATCGCGGTGTCACTTCATCGAGGCGTCTCTGCATCACGACGTCTATACATCGAGGGTGGTCACTGCATCGTGGTGTCTCTACATCGGGGTGGTCCTGCATCGTATTGTCTCTGTATCGGGGGTGGCACTGCATCGCGGTGTCTCTGCATCGGGGGTGGGTAATACATCGCAGTGTCACTTCATTTCCGTGTCTCTTCATCTCGGTGTCACTTCATCGCGGTGTCTCTATAATACGGTGTCATTTCATCACGGTGTCTCTTCATCGCGATGTCTCTGCATCGCGGTGTCTCTGCATCATCAAATGCCATAACATCGCGATGTCTCTGCATCATGGTGTCTCTACAATACGGTGTCACTTCATCGCGGTGTCTCTGCGTCTGGGGTGGTCACTGCATCACGGTGTCTCTGCATCGGAGGTGGTCATTGCATCGAGGTGGTCAATGCATCGCGGCGTCACTTTATCGAGGCGTCTCTGCACGAGGGTGGTCACTGCATCATGGTGTCTTTGCATCGGGGGTGGCCACTGCATCGCGGTGGTCAATGGATCGGGGGTGGCCACTGCAACGTGGTGTCTTTGCATGGGGGGTGGTCACTGCATCGCGGTGTCTCTGCATCGGGGTGGTCACTACTTCGCGGAGTCTCTGCATCGGGGGTGGCCACTGCATCATGGTGGTCAATGGATCTGGGGTGGTCAATGTATCGTGGTGTCACTGCATCGCGGTGGTCAATGCACCGGGGTAGTCAATGGACCTGGGGTTGTCAATGCATCGCGGTGTCACTTCATCGAGGTGTCTCTACATCGCGGTGTCTCTGCATTGGGGGTGGTCACTGCATCGGGGGTGGTCACTGCATCGCGGTGTCACTTCATCGCCGTGTCTTTTCATCTCGGTGTCACTTCATCGCGGTGTCTCTGCAATACGGTGTCATTTCATCGCGGTGGTCAATGCGGTGTCTCTGCATCGCGGTGTCACTTCATCGCGATGTCTCTGCATCGTGGTGTCTTTGCGTCGCGGTATCAATTTATCGCTGTGTCTCTGCATCGAGGTGGTCGTTGCATCGGTGAGGTCAATGCAATGCCCACCGGGAAAAGAAAAAAAAAAAAAAAAACATCTCAGCGTCCAGAAAAAGAAAAAAAAAAAAAAAAAAAAAACCTTTTTTATAGCATCCAGAAAAAAATAAAAATAAAAAAAACAATACAAAACAACAACAGGAAAAATAAAAAAATAAAAAAACAATACAAAACAACAACAATTTGGGCGCCGTTTTTATTTTCTTTCATTTGTTCCCAAACCAGCGCTGTTACACGACCTATGCACCAGTTTTTTTTATTTCTTTTTATTTTATTTTTTCTTCATTAAGGGTATTTGAGTCTATCTATCTAATTTATGTCCTTATAACCAAATAAGATTTCTTAGTGTCCTATTTGTCTAATTAAGTCCATTTTGTGTCCTTTTGGACCCTTGCCCCTATAATAATATGGCATAAATATTAGAAATCGTAATAATATCTAGTACTAATGAAACTAACATAAATAGGGACAAAAAGTGTGCATGCGTGCGTATATTTCGTATCCGTAAAAAATAAAGAACTAAGCTATTATAATTTGTGGATTCAACCAGGATTCGATTATGCTTACTCTACCATAACAAAATTTAAATATCATCCACCACGATAAAAAGAAAAAGTTGCAATTTTTTTTTTTCACTTTAACCTCTTATCTTGTGAATCTTTTGAATTGATATTACTTTGAAAAATTGAAACATAGAAACAATAGCAATCAATCTTATGAATAAAAGGCAAAAGGTTTGCATATTGTGGTATTTAGGGTTAAAAAGACTGGTTGCATATTTTTAAATAATAGTAAATATTTCGGCCCGAATAATTCATGATTCAATATTATAGGGAATAATTTTGGACGCTGCACGAACAAATGCGGTTTTGGTCAATGTTTACGGTTCATTACTCGACTTGTTAATGACTATATCTATGTTCAATGTTTTAGCATAATCAATATCGTACACGACTAATTCTAATTTATTACCGACTTGCAGTGGTCACAAGCATTCACAGCTCTTGCCTTTCAAATACTTGCGACCTTGTTACAGGAGAAGATAACTGCCCAAAAGGCATATGTGGCTGTTTATACGATTTTGAACTGCAAATGTCTTATTGTCATGACATGTCTCTACCATTTGCATGTCCAGTATTTCCTTGTGATGTTTTTGAACAAGTAGATCGTTGTCCAGGTGAATGCTTCTGTGTCTCTGATGGACAAGTGTCTTATTGTAAAATCCGTATCCTATCATCAAGCGTTCCATCATCGGGAGAATGACGTGTTCCTTTACGTTTCGTGTGGATGTTGATGCAAAGCATAGAAGGACAGAAGATGCAGAGCATCATCAAAATTAGAAAATTTCATACCTAAATGCCTGCGGATACGAATATCACAAACGGATTGTCATTTCTCTTATTTTAATGTTGGTGTTTGGTTTCAACCGCTTCTTGTAATAGAAAAATAAGGAACATTTTGATTGTTCTTCACATTTTGATTGGTTTTTCGACCATGTTTCTCCATTTCATTATGATTATGTTTTTCACCTTTTCCATCTTATATATGTCACTACAAAATGAGTTATTTTTGTGACAAACTTTTGGTGACGAATAGACAATTTTCACAAAAGCTAGAGTAGCTTCTAGTGAGAAAGCTTTCCTGACCAATGTGTTTGTCACATTACCGTCACCTATGTGTCAATGAAAAATGTATCTCCCGAGAGGAAATATTTTATAGTTCTCAAAAAAAAAAAAAAAAAAAAAAAAAAAAAAAAATTTATTTGGGGGCAAAGCAAACTAGTCACCATTTCTTATGTTTTACCAGGCACCATATATAATTAAGTGGGGATTAATTTTTTTCATTAAATTCCTCTCATTGAATCTTGTTTTTTTTCTTGTAGTGTTCTCAAAACTGCTGGAAGCATCCCCAGCTTTTCCCACTAATGCATATATAAATCAAAATTCAGTAATTACCACTAACACATTTCAAAGATTTAGACCTATCAGTTTGATTGGATCAATTTACAAAGTAATATCCAAAGCACCTGCTAATAGAATGAAAAGTGTCCTTAAATTGCTTATTGGAGAGTGTCAAACTGCTTACATCGCTGGGAGACAAATTTTGGATGGTGTTTTGATCACCAATGAAGTGGTGGATTTCTTAAGGAAGAAAAAATGCAAAGCGTTTATATTTAAAGCGGATTTCGAAAAGGCATTTGATTCGGTTAATTGGGAGTTCCTGGACTCTATGATGGCGCAAATGAATTTTGGTTGTAAGTGGAGAAAATCGATAAAAGGTTGTCTATCCTCGACAAGAGTGTCGGTCTTGGTCAATGGAAGTCCTATTAGAGAATTCCGTATGGAGAGGGAAATTAGACAGGGTGATCCTCTTTCGCCATTTCTCTTTTTACTAATTGCTGAGGCTTTGAATGTTATAGTTTGTACAGCAGTTGAAAAAAAAGTTTTAAAAGGAATTGATTTGTCTGATGAAGTTCGTATCACTCACTTACAATTTGCTGATGATGCGATTTTTTTTGAAGTATGGGATGAAGATAATCTTTTGAATTTGGGTAGGATTTTAAAAAAATTTGCGGCAGTTTCGGGCTTAAAAATCAATATGAGTAAGAGCAAGCTTTTTGGACTTAATGTTGGTGAAAATGAACTTAGCAGTGGAGCTGAATCTTTACATTGCAATTCAGGTTATCTGCCTTTTGTGTATCTTGGTTTGCCAATTGGCAGAAATATGAATAGGGTTTCATCTTGGCAACCTGTTATTGACAGAATTAAAGGAAAATTAGCTGGGTGGAAATCAAGGCTTCTTTCGGTGGGAGAGAGATTGACTTTGATAAAGGCGGTGTCTCTTTCATGCTCCTATTACCGTGATTCGCACCATTGAACAAATCAGAGCGAGATTTTTTTGGGGTGGGGTTAGGGATAAGAGATCTATTCATTAGGTTTCATGGAATACCATTATCAAGCCTAAAAACTTAGGGAGTCTTGGGGTAGGGGGAATGAGGGTAAAGAATGAGGCTCTTTTGGGAAAATGGTGGTGGAGATTCGAGACCGAAGATGGAGCATTGTGGAATAAGGTTGTGCGTTGTCTTTATGGGTTTAAGAATGGTTTTGAGGGTGATGTTAGTCGTGGGGGTAAAGGGAGAGTCTGGAGAGGGTGCTTAGAATTGTCTCTGACTTTGACAGTAAAGGCGTAAGGCTCAATAATTCTCTTGGTTGGAATGTAGGGTGTGGAAGTATTATTAGATTCTGGAAGGATGTGTGTGGGGGGAGTGCTTTATATGCTTGCTTCCCAATGCTCTTTCAGCTTGCGGAAGAAAATGAGTGTTTAGTGTGTGAGAGAGGGTCTTTTGTAGATGGGTCTGGGAGTGGGAGTGGGATTGGAGAAGATAGTTGAGAGGGAGGGATCTTGGTGAATTTACGGATCTTACCTCATTGTTATCATCTACTCATGTTCTTGCAGATAAGAAGGACTCTCATATTTGGAACTTGAATCCAAAAGGCGTATTCTCCGTTGCTGCTCTCAAAGATTTGATTCTAAAAGTATTCGACGGTGTTAACGCTTCTTCTATTGCGATCCTTGCTTGGCGTTGGAATGCTTTGGTGCCATCAAAAGTAAATGTCTTTTTTTGGAAAGCTTACCTTGATCGGCTGCCGACAAGAGTAAATGTGGTTAAGCGTGGAGTTTCACTTCCTCATATGTTTTGTCTGCTTTGCAATTTGAGTAATGAAGAAACCTCTCACATCTTTCTTTGTTGTTCATTTTCTTTCTCTATTTGGTGCAAGATTTTCGATTGGTGTTCATTTTCAGTTGCTATCCCGAGAGTTTGGAGCGAGTTTTGTATGTTCTCTCCTAGGATTGTGCGTCAAGCCGATGGTCTTCGAGTTTGGGACGCCATCAAGAAGGTGGTGATGTGGTGTATTTGGACTTTAAGAAATAACATTGTCTTCAACTCAAAAGATGCTACAATTGACTAAACTTTTGAGGATATTAGAATTCGTAGCTATGCATGGATAAATGGTAGAATTGATAATGTTAGTGTAGATTGGGATGTTTGGCGGTGTAATCCCTTATCTATTTGTTCTCCTTAGTCTCTCGAGCTAATTTTGGCCTGGTGTTATCATACGTTTGAATTTGGTTTGTATTATTGTAACTTTTTCTAGCATCTTGCTAGATTTTATTAATATATTCATTGTTGTTAAACAACAAAAATTACCAAGACTAAATTGCAGATTAAAATATTACGAAAATTAATTAAAACAAAACTCTAACAATTTGATTATATCATCCTTACATGTAACTCCTTCAAACTACAAAGATTCTATTAAACTAGTTATAATCTGAATCTGAATCGTGAAACAATGATTAGAATGGTCATTATTCAAGCTTTTCGATAAAAAAATGTTTACAAAAGAAGAATCCTAATTATGATCTTACAAAGAACAGATGCCACGCTCGAAGATAGATGCTCGGGATTGCCTTGATTCTCGTGAGAATGGTCGACTGTGATGAAAACGAGATTAGATAGGGAAACTACGTGATTTTGGCGAAAAAGAGGTGTCAAATTTGCCAGAGCCATTTTAGGGGTCGTAATTATGATGTATTAGTCATACAGAATGTAAATTAGATCCTTCTACAGGTTCTGGACCCGAGGCCGACACCGCAACTACATTATCTCCGGCAAAGGCCATGACTGTGGAAATGAATGATTTAAGTTTGCAGATTGAAGGATATTTAGTTTTCTCCTAATTTATTTTTTGTGTTAGGTTATAGGTGAAATATTTGACCATTTTCAAATGTCAACAACTTTTTTTTGGGTGTGTATGTGAGAGACAGATTTACTGCTTTAGTTGTTAGAACACTCACATCAGATTCTCTTAACGAATATTCTATTTTACAGTTCAAAATATATACATGTTTTTCTACTTTATAGAATCTCTATCCAAGATGAAATGAATCGGATTATCTGTTTCATATACTGTGGTGGATATAAAGAAAAATTTACAGAATCTGGATGAATGCAATAGATGTAAAGGAAATTTTACAGAATTTGTATTTTGTAGTAAAAAACAGAGTATTTGTTGCAGTGTCATTTTTTCTTTCTAAAATCTTTAAAACAACGTTTTCGAATTTAGTAACCCTTATAGAAAAAATCATACTTATTCCTACGTACAATATTGGACTCCTTAGAAAAATCGCACAATAGTTCATTTACCGGATGCAATGAAAAAAATGAAATGACAAGGACGTACGTCAAGAAACTAGAATTCAAGAGGACTAAATGTTTGGCTTACCATTATAATTATCCACTGTTTATTCAATTTGCTTGAAATCCATATCAGTTGGATTGTGAATATTTCTGGATACAGTATAACCTCGATAAATGAATACCGTCATAAACGAGGTTATTTATTTATCGATAAATGAATATATTATTCATTTATCGATAAATGAATATTTATTCATTTAGATAGTATTTTTACATTTTTTTTAATTTTTTTCTTATGAATAGTATTTTTACATTTAATGTACAAATGTACCTAGAGAGTAATGGTCAAAATTCATATGAAAAACTTAATTACATTCATTTTCTTTAGACTCTAGATTAGGAATATATGCATTATACGTGTGTACTAAGTACAGCCTATTATGTATTGAAAGTACTAATAATATTGTATGTATGAAATACTTAGAGTCTAAGAAAATATACTTAACCTACACTACAAACTATATATAGTTCTAAAATCTTAGTTTGATAAAGAATTCATACTACTGTATGTGTCTTAATCTTCAATTTAATAGCTTTCAATCATTACTCAAGAAAGGCAATTATGGAATTGCCTACAAACGAAGATATTATTGAGTCTGTATTAAATGATGAGAATGATTCTGAACCAGATGATAATTGCGTCATATCATATGTGTCATCAAAAGATGCCTTTGAAGCAGTAGTTCCCATATAAAATTACTTGCTACAACACGAGCAACTTTAGACGCATTTTTTTAGAATAAATGACTTCCTACATGAACATTGTTTATTGGATTAAATATTTTTGTTTATTTTATATATATATATATATATATATATATATATATATATATATATATATATATATATATATATATATATATATATATATATATATGAAAAATTAGTGATTATTCATTTATGTTTAAATGTGGACTTTAAGGACTCAAATCTTATTATTCGTTAATGTATTTAGCGAGGTTATTCATTTAGCCCCTTTGCCCAAGTCGGGACCGGAGAAAAATTATTTATTTGGCGAGGTTATTCATTTATCGAGGTATACTGTAACATGATTATACTACGATTGAAATCAATTGGTCCTAGATATTTTCTTTGCATCATAATAATAACGTATTAACTGGTAAATTAACGATGTCGGAAATCGTCCGGGTTATAATCCATGTATAATACGGGCAATTGGACATCCGAGAGATGAATAATATCTATGCGTTTGGTTATAATCATCCTAAATCCCTTTACTTCAATGTAGCATGAATAAAATGTGTGCGAATTCCGGAACGCTTGCATTAATGTTGTGTAACCGTTGTTCAGGGGCGGATTCAGAATTTTTTTACAATGGGTCACAGAAAGTAAAACTACATTTTTTATCTAAAAATTTGTTTCATTAGGGTAACCGGAGCCTAAAACTACATGTTTTAACAACAAAATAATACATTTTAATAACAAACTACATCATTTTAATACTAAAAAAATCTCCGGATCTCAGTAGGGTCACGTGACCCCCGTTGGATAACACAGATCCGCCCCTGCCGTTGTCTGAGGTCGTGGATGTTAAAGTATGAGTATGTATGTGCTGATGTGGCAACATCTTAGCTGTCCATTTGGTACATGATCCAATGGCTGTTATTATGTCTGTTAGTAGATCTTATACATAGAGAATCTAGTCTTAGATTTGTTGTTATTGTATTAGCCAGAAGGCTGCTGAGACTTGTACGTTTTGAAATATAATTCTAATGAAATCCTAAAACTATCTCTCCTGCATTTTTCAACTTGGTATCAGAGCTTCTATGGCGTCGGCCACCCCCTCCGCCGCTGTGACAGCCGGAGATGTTGCAACTACACAGAGCACACCTCCAGTAACAACTGTTATTCAAAGCACAACTCCGGTGACATCTGTTCTTCAAAGCACAGCTTCGGTCACAACCAATTTCACTGGTTCAACAGCAAATCCAAGCTTTCTGAGCTCAAGTTTGTATGGTAGCTCTGGTTTTTCTCCAGTAAATCCATGGCCTGGGTCTATTTTTCCATCTCTTTCCACCTTTGGACCTCCTATCTACTCTGGTGTAGGTGCCTATCCCAACGTTTTCTCTACTAGACTTCCACCATTGACTTCTCTATCTGCTTCTGCTCCGAATGTCACCATACACTCACCATCTTCACAGAGCTTGCTTCCTTCTTTGCATGCCAGTGATTCAACTTCTATTCTCAGATCTAATTCCACTGTTAAACTTAACCGTGATAATTATTTACTCTGGAAGTATACAGTCCTCCCTATTGTAAAAGGTTATAAGCTTGAGGGTTTTCTCTTTGGGACTGTACCCAAACCCACCATGTTTTACGGGTCGATCGATCTTCAACTTGTAGCGGCTATTGATCAATGGAATTCGATCGATCGCTTGCTCATGGGATGGCTACTTAGTTCTATGACGTAATGCACCTATCTGAAGTGATTGGTTGCAATACTTCCCATGAAGTCTGGATAACCTTGGAGAATTTGTTTAATACTCAATCGAAGCACACGCATGTTGGAATACAAGACCGCACTTACTAGAATCGAGAAGGAAACAGTCCATGGCTGATTATCTAGCCCTTATGAAGTCATATTCTGACAAATTGCTAGCAGCTGGTTATCCCATTTCGAAATCTGAACTTATACTAGCAGTTCTTGGAGGTTTGGACAAGGATTATGAATCTGCTATTGTGAATCTTACTACTAGAGTTGGGAGTTTGAGCTGGCAGGAGGTCCAATCCCAACTTCTTACTCATGAGAGGCTAGTTGCTAGATTCAATCCTAATGCTGCAGGATCAAATCCTTCTCTTAATCTAGCACAAATGCATCCTAGGGGGGAAAATTCTACTGATGTAAGGCCTCAGTTTCAAGGATCCAATAGAGGTCGGGGTGGTGCTAGAGGAGGTCGATCCAGAGGTGGTGGTAGAGGAGGCAGATCCAACTCAAATAATAGGAGTGTGTGTCAACTTTGTGGCAAAAATGGACACACTGTGGTTGAATGTTGGTACAGGTTTGATGTGAGCTTCAATGGTGTGAACAACAACAGCACTAACACTGCAAGGCCTACTGGTAATACATGCAATTCTAGACAACCATCTGCTTATGTAGCCTCTCCACAGTCTGTTGCAGACTCCTCATGGTATATGGACAGTGGAGCAACCAACCATATCACTGGTGATCTGAATAATCTCCATCTCAGTCTGGATATGCTGGTTCTGATACACTTGGAGTAGGAAATGGTGAGCAACTTAGTATTCACAATGTTGGACAGTCCACACTACCCACTGTACACCCACAAAAGACTCTTAAACTTCAGTCTATGTTACATGTTCCTTCTATTACTAAGAATCTTCTCAGTGTTTCCAAACTTACTAATGATAATGATGTGATTATTGAGTTTAATGACTCTTCTTGTATTGTGAAGGCCAAGAAAACAGGGATGCCTCTTCTCACAGGAACACTGGAGGATGGTCTGTACAAGATGGTGCATCCAACTGAGAGTGCCTTGATCTCCCTTCACTCCAAACATCCTGCTCCTGTTAAGTTTGTCTCTCTTGCTGAGTCTAAGTCCAGTTCTGAGTCTAGTAAAGTTCAACCTGTTAGTTTTAATAAAGATCCAAATGTATGGCATAGAAGGCTAGGGCATCCTTCTTCACAGACTTTGAATCAAATTCTGCAGTTATGTAATATCTCCTTGAATGGAAGTCTTGTTTTTTGTGAAGCTTGCCGGTTTGGGAAATCTCATACTTTACCCTATGTTTTATCTGATTCTCATGCTAATCATATGTTTGATCTTGTGCATACTGATGTCTGGGGTCCATCTCCTGTTAAATCTACTAATGGTTATTCCTATTATGTGCATTTTCTTGATGATCATACTAGGTATACTTGGCTATACCCTTTAAAACATAAATCTGAGGTCTATGATATTATTAAACAATTCCAGAAAATGGTAGAAAACCAGTTTTCCACTACTATTAAATGCCTTCAATCTGATTGGGGAGGTGAATATAGGAGTATTGAGTCTCATCTTAAGGATCAAGGCATTCTGTTTAGGCATCCTTGTCCTCATGCTCATGCCCAACATGGAAGGGCAGAAAGAAAGCATAGGCATGTGGTTGAATTAGGACTCACTCTTTTAGCCCAAGCATCTATGCCCTTGAGTTTTTGGTGGCATAGTTTTCAACAGGCTGTGTTGATCATCAATCATCTACCCACTCCTGTTCTTAAAAGGTTGTCTCCCCATGAATGTCTTTACCATACTAAACCTGACTATAAGCTGTTTAAGATTTTTGGGTGTGCTTGTTACCCTCATTTGAGGCCATTTCAAACCACTAAGTTTCAGTTTCATTCCAAAAGATGTGTTAATCTTGGTTTAAGTCCCATTCATAAAGGGTATCAATGTTTGGATGAAAGTGGTCGAATTTATATCACCAGAGATGTGATTTTTGATGAATCACACTTTCCTTTTGCCACTGGTTTTTTACAAGGGCCTCATAAATCTGTTCTTGTTACTCCAGAATTAGAGAGTCAGTTTCTTTTACCTTCTTGGCACTCTCACAAGGAAGACACTACATCATACAATGCAGACACTCCAGTTGTTCAGGTACCCCCTGCTTCTTCTGTTTCATCATCCACACAGTTCTCCCCTGTTGGTTCACCACATATGCATTCACCAAATCACTCTGCTGCATCTATGATCACACCACAGTCTTCTCCCTCTAGACAACTTACACCCTCTAGTCCTCACATATCACAGAGTCCTGCCATATCATCCACCCTCAGCATACCACCAAACACACCACCAACTACACCATCTCATCCAACTACTCTTGCAGCTCCTCCACCTTCCAATCCCCCACTAGTCAATACTCACCCTATGATTACTAGAGCCAAAAAGGGCATCTTTAAACCTAAAGTATTTACTGTAGCTGCTCATCATTCTGAACCTTCAAGTGTGTCAGAGGCACTGTCTAGTACAGAGTGGAAACAGGCCATGGAGGAGGAGTATCAGACACTTGCCAAAAATGATACCTGGACCTTAGTTCCTCCCTCAAACACTCAAGCTGTAGTAGGTAATAGATGGGTGTACAAGTTGAAACTTAAGAGTGATGGTTCAGTTCTGAAACATAAAGCCAGGTTGGTGGCTAAGGGCTTTAGTCAAACCTATGGAGTTGACTTTACAGAGACTTTTAGCCCTGTGGCAAAAGCTCCAACAATCAAAGTTGTGTTATCTCTTGCTGTCACTTGTAACTGGCCTATAAATCAAGTTGACATTAATAATACCTTTCTAAATGGTCCTCTCAAAGAGCCTGTCTATATGACTCAACCAGAAGGTTATGTGGATCCTGCCAGACCTCATTATGTGTGTAATCTTAAGAAAGGACTCTATGGTCTTAAACAAGCCCCTAGGGTATGGTTTGAGGCTCTTAAATCCCAGCTGTTACTGTGGTCCTTCAAACAATCAGTTTGTGACAACTCTCTGTTCATTCTTAGGACCCCCAAGCTGCTTCTTATTGTGTTGGTATATGTGGATGATATCCTTGTCACTGGCAACTCTCCTCAACACATCACTAAGTTTATAAATATGCTGGATTCTAAGTTTGCATTGAAGAACCTTGGACCTGTGGCACACTTTTTAGGAATGCAGGTAGTCAGAGATTCATCTGGATTGTACTTGAATCAAACTCAGTATGCAAAGCAACTGTTATCAAGTTAGGGTGTGACTCCCTTAAATCTTGCCCTACTCCTATAGTTCCTGGCAAGAAGCTTGAAGAACAGCCTGGGGAGCCCTTTCAGAATGTGACCTTATATAGAAGTGCTATTGGAGGGCTCCAATACTTGACCTGTACTAGGCCTAATTTGACCTTTGCTGTGAATTATCTAAGCCAATTTATGCAAGCACCTCATCTTGAACACTGGAAATCAGTCAAAAGATTATTAAGATATGTCATTGTTACTCTTCATCTTGGTTTACATTTCAAACCTGCTGCCTGTCTTACTCTTACTGGTTTTTCAGATGCTGACTGGGGGGTATCTACACTTGATAGGAAGTCAGTGGGTGGCTATTGTGTATTCCTTGGAGATTCACTTGTGTCCTGGAGTTCAAAAAAACAAGATGTGGTTTCAAGGTCAAGTACAGAATCTGAATACAGGGCTTTAGCTAATGTTACAGCAGAACTTAAGTGGATTTCCTCTCTACTGTCAGAATTGAAGATCAGACCTGCTGGTGTACCTACTGTTTGGTGTGACAACACCAGTGCATCCTTTCTAGCTCAGAATCCTGTGTATCATGCCAGGACCAAGCATATTGAAATAGATGTTCATTTTGTGAGAAATGAAGTTTTGAGCAAAAATCTGAATGTTTGTTACATTCCTTCAAATCAGATCGATTGTTGATGACTAAGCCCCAACCATTACACAGCCTGGGGTTTAGGAGCAAACTCAATGTAGTTTCACCACCATTGAGTTTGAGGGGGATGTTAAAGTATGAGTATGTATGTGCTGATGTGGCAACATCTTAGCTGTCCATTTGGTACATGATCCAATGGCTGTTATTATGTCTGTTAGTAGATCTTATCCATAGAGAATCTAGTCTTAGATTTGTTGTTATTGTATAAGCCAGAAGGCTGCTGAGACTTGTACGTTTTGAAATATAATTCTAATGAAATCCTAAAACTATCTCTCCTGCATTTTTCAACTGTGGATGACCTGCATTTGAAAGATAGATTACTTCTAACTAAAGAACAAAAAGTTGTGGAGTGAAATTAAGCTGGCACATTGACAAGTTCTAATAAAAGGAAGATTCATTATTAACATTATTATCAGATATGAGCCGATTTTCAAACTATAAATCGCATGTTTATTCTTATTAACATATCCTCTTAAGCAAAAAGAAAAAGCTCCAAAATTTAAAAAAATAAAATAATAAGGTAATGAAGATGTCCAAGATTGTTTATGTTCTTCCATTGCTTCTTTCAGCTTGTGGTAGCACTTTTTCCAATTTGGTTTCTTGTAATATTCGCCTGGCAGGTATTAATTTAGTATATATTACTTTACGACTATTGCAGTAATGATTATATAGTCAATATTTACGGTTCGTTACTTGTGTTGTTTAATTAATATCCTACTCGACTAATTGTACGTAATTTATTACTGACCTTTTGCGGTTAAATTACAATTTTGGTCCTCTAACTAGACACGTTTTACGATTTTGGTGCTGATTTTTCTCCGGCGACAATTTTAGTCTTGTAAGTGGTTTTTTTTTTGCAAAAATAGTCCTGAACGCCGGAAAGACCACTTACAGGACTAAAATTGTTGCCGGAAAGATCACTTACATGACTAAAATTGTCGCCGGAAAAGACCAATTTTAGTCCTATAAGTGGTCTTTCCGGCATTCAGGACTATTTTTGCAAAAGATAGACCACTTACAGGACTAAAATTGTCGCCGGAGAAAAACCAGGACCAAAATCGAAAAAGTGTTTAGTTATAGGACCAAAATTGTAATTTAGCCGACCTTTTGCAGTAGAAACAGGCATTCACACTGCTGCTTGCATTAAAAATACTTGCGACCTTGTTACGGGAGAAGATAACTGCCCACAAGGCATATGTGGCTGTGTTTACGATTATGAACAGCAAACGTCTTACTAGTTACTGTCATGATATGTCTCTACCCTATGCATGTCCAGCATGTCCAGCATGTCCAGTATGTCCAGTATCGCATGGAAAGATTGGTATAGCAACCCTTTGCTATGTTAATGTTCTATTTGCCCTCTTGTCTTTATCTGTGTTAAGGTTTGATGGTCATCAATTTTGCTGGAATTGCCACTGGATGTTTTAGCTCTGTTTTTACTTTCCTCGTATTGGTGAGATAAGTTAAGGCTTTAGTCTCTGTTTCTTCTAGATTATGTTTTTCTTTCGATTGGATTGTAACTGTATTATGTAGCAACTTGCTACCCTTTTTATATAATGATTGCTGTTCAATTTTTTTTTTTTTTTTGAACAAGTAGATGGTTGTCCAGGTGCATGCTTCTGTGTCTCTGATGGACAAGTGTCTTATTGTAAAGGAAGAATTCTATCAGAATCATCAGGAGAATGATATGTTATTGCCTTTACGTTTCGTGTGGATGCAGAGCTTCATCAAAATCAGAAAATTTTCATACCCAAATGCCTTCGGATACGAGTATCACAAACCGATTGCGATTTCTCTTATTTTAAGGTTGGTGTGTTTGTTTTCAACCCACTCTTCTTGTAACAGGAAAATAAGGAACATTTTGATTGGTTTTTCAATCATGTTTCTCCGTTTGATTATGAATATGTTTTTGAATATTTCCATTTTATGTGCAAAGAAATAATTTAGTTGCAATTCCATTAACATAGTAACATGTCAACAAAATGAGTCACATTAGCAAGTCATAATTACCAATCAATATTTAGCTATGTATTTTAATGTGATGTCCCGTTCCGAGTTTTTATCCGAAAAAATAACGCCCGACGCGTATAACATTAAATAAATCCAATATTATATGTAAGACTTATGGTGGGTCGTCAAGCCACCAAAGATAAAATCATCTACCTCTCTATAACTAATATACCGGAAGCAAGCGTCGAACCCACAGGAAACGGTGGATTTATTTCTCCAAAAATTTGTAAGATAACAAGATTTTGGGTTTTAAACTAATTTCTTAAATATATATAAAGAAAACTAAAAAAACAAAGAGAAACTCCGGTTAATTAATTATTTTCTCCTCAATTTCCATGATTGATCCTCGATGCAAAGATTACTCGTTAAATTATTAATCCCTGTTGATTTAGACAAGGGACCCCATAATCCCTGTTGTTTCATGCCACAGACTAAAATTGTTCCTTCCTGTAAACTTATCAATCTTGACATTTAAAGCATACATCTTTCCTCACCAGAAAAGCTTGCGTAGATCACAAATCCTAGCATCAATTATGACTTTGGTGCCAATCTACCTTGTTTCAAACAGATTTCTTGATGAACTTGGACACTTTGTTATTAGTTTGTTATGACGGATTGATCAAGAAGTGATGGTGATTGTGAGTAAAGATAAACAATTAACAAGTAAACAAACACAGAAACAAGAAGAACACAGATTTAACCTGGTTCCGGAAATGCGCCGACTACTCCACGGACAAACGAGGATTATTTTATTATCACAAGAAAATTACAAATTACAACAGATACAAATGGTATTTATAGTCTTGGGAATCCAACCCTAACTGACTAAACAGCCAAACCAGATAATGACTGAAATACCCTAGAAGTAACTTCACCAAAACGAAAAACCATGCAGACGTGTTCCCCAAGTAATGTTGAGAGCCAACTCAGCAAACCAAAGCTCAGAAGATGATCAGTCTGCTGACTTCATTCAGCAGAACACCAGACTCAGCAGATACCCTCAGACCCTGCTGACCACCATAGTTTCCACACAGACTCAGCAGAGTATCACTCAGCTGACCAAACTCAGTAGCATAGTTTAAGTCACCATTACAACCTTCTTGTTTAATAAATATTGAAAAATTTATACTGCAAATAGAGAGAAAGATGGAGGAAAATGGGGAGTATTTCAAGATTTTGGGAAAGAGTATGTATAGCAGTTGAAGGAGGATCTCATTATTGCTCAAAGAAGTCTGATGATATTTGGGATTGATCATCTGATGAGGTAAATTTTTTTCCTTCTTAGCATTTAATATTATGTCTTTTTTTGTTAACAAAGATGCTAGCTTTACATGTTTTAGATACTTCGTAGATTCAATGTTGTAACACAAACAAGATCATTATTTGTGTTAGTTTCTGAAAAGTTCGTAGTATCTCCAAGTTTTTCTGGGATCTTGAAATTTGTACTAAGAAATGGAAGGTTATCTGAAAAGGGCTTACTTTAATAATTGAGTTTTTTCTTGGTTCATATTGTTTTTAGGTAAGATTTGAGTGTGTTATGTTGGTATAGTTTGCTTATCTATTGGAATTTGAGCTTTTCTGTTGCTGTAACATCCCGACTTTTCATAAAAGGGTAAAATAGTCATTGAGTGTATTTACTACGACCTAATTATCATTTATCTCATTTATTTAATTAAAAAGGAATTAACTAAAGGATTTAGCTATTAATTATATAAAGGATTTAATTATTGGCTATAAAAAGGAAATAATTCCCCAAAATACTTATTAGTTCACACGCATATTCTGATAAAAAAGGAGATGCTGACGCAACAGGAAGGCATGAGCAGAGAGAAAAAAATTTGAAAAGGGAGAACGTAAATTTCAACCGTGTGACCAATCCGTTCATCTGTTCAAGATGCCGCAGGAGAGAAAAGTGATCAGCGCGAAGAGACGCAACTTTGGAAAATAACATCTCTCAATTTCGTAAGTTTTCGATTTAGCCCCAGTTTTTTGTATTCGTAGAGTTCGATTCTTCAAAAATTCGTATCTTTCAATCCGTAGCTCTGTTTCGCAGCCATGAGTAGTCGAAACGATCGTCTTGGAGCATAGAATAATCTAAAAATAGTTTCGCTGCAGTTAATCCAGGTAATCTGCAGTTTTATGCACTTTTTCAGTTTCGTTTTTTTTGCCAGAAAAATAGGATTTTAGGGTTTTGTTGATCAAATAGGTTTTGGGGTTGAGGATCAACGGTTGTTGCGCTTGCTTGACGTTTGCTTTCGCTTTTGCTTTGGACATTAAGGTAAGAGGCTCTTCCTAATGAGTAATTATAGTTTTATAATGATAGGTTGAGTTTTGGTGAGTTTTGGTGTTGTTTGGTGGTAGAATTCATGCTAAGTTGTAATTAATGAGTTGTGATATGTTTTTGGTATATTTGTGTTGAGTTTTAAATTATTTTTTTTTTGATTCAATAACATTAATTAAACATAAGCAAGCTTCGATTGATCTTCTGATTCGTTCAGTTAAAACACCGAATGTACTCTTAAAGAGAGTTGAAGTTCGGATCCATCGGAAGGGCATGAAAAAACTTGTGCTTTGATGAACTAGAGTAAATCAATGTCTGTGTATGTGCTAGGCCTTGTCCGTGTCTAGTGGTCTAAGCACGAGAGTATGAGAGGTGAGGGAGCTTACTTGAAAACACTTAGGTGGCTAGTTAATTCACCATAATAATTACATAAGTGTAGTAAAAGCTAAAACGTCATCTATTCTTGGTTAGGCACTGATTATAATCGGCGATGTGATACGTTCATAAAAGGTGGACAACGCTACTGGTTCAAAAGGCTGAAGGGTAGTGGAGGAAATCCATCGAACGTATATGCATACCGGGGAGATCCCGGGACTATCGGTGCTAATCACCGTAGTTGGCAAGTACATCTCGTGGTGGAATTTTCACCATGCATCGTGTCCTTGAGTAATGATGTAACCAAGATAAGTTAAGTAGAAACATATAGTCACGACATGTTGATGGACATAAAGTGAACCATAGATTGAGTTGGTCTCATAAAGATAATTTAATAATAATAATAATAACCTTTCGTTGTATAACTTAGTTATTCATTAGCTTCTCACTTTTACTAAGTACTTTGTACTTACCTCCTTTGCATTTTCTTTTGTATGCATTGTGGGGTGAGAAGACGAACGGTTGATCAAGTGTAGATGACGGACTTTTCAAGACTTGAAGTCTTGGCGAAGCTTAGTTTATTTCTTTGTAAATGTTGTACTAGACTAGTTGTATTTCTTTTCTTAGACTTGTTGTACTTCTTCTGTTAAGACATCGTATTGTATAAGTCTTTGAGTTTTTCATCGGTGTAATTTAACTATCCATCTTTAGTATGGTTACTTTCTATTCATAGTAGCATTTATGTTTTTACCCGAGTCTTTTTAGCTTTCGTTTGCTTTTATTTGATACGACGACGTAGAGGATTGCGTATAATGTTAGATTTATTTAATGCTATACGCGCCGAACGTTTCTCTTCCGTATAAGGGCTCGGTATCCGGGAGTGTGGCGTTACAGTTGCTGGTATGGCATCATGGTGACAATATAGACTTTCTCACATTTTGAGAACCGAATTCGACCCGGTTTTCGTTGTGGTGCTACAATAAAAACACACCATGTTGTCATTAAAGGCACCTTCATTTTAAAATTTCAACACAACAAACTTATCGTGGCTCATTTTTTCATGATCTGGAGGGCATGGGTCGAGCTTTGAGCATGGCGAGACTAAAATGTATTCTACGCGGTTTGGATTTGAAAGCTTACATCTTCATGTTCATCTTAATTCCAACATGTTTCTTTGTTATATATCTACATGGACAGAAGATCACATACTTCTTGAGGCCTTTATGGGAATCACCACCTAAACCTTTTTCAAGAAATTCCGCATTACTATCACTTGTTTGAATTCGTTGAGAAAAGATCGACTTACGGGAAGATTCCTGGGACGGTTAAAAAGGGTGAGAACCCGTTTATTGAAGAAGCTTATCAACACCTTGTAGTAGATTATCTTATCAAAAAAGCCGGTATTCAAGATGATGATTTGTTGATCATGTCTAACATTGATGAAATTAATACCGAGTGCTCACACGATAAACCTCTTAAAATGGTGTGATGAAATACCTCCAATCCTCCATCTTCGGTTAATGAATTATCTTGACTCCTTCGAGTTTCTTGTTTATGAAAATAGCTGGAGGGCTTCGGTTCACATATACATTTCTGGAAAGACAACATACGCCCATTATTGACAATCAGACATGATCCTAGCAGATGCAGGGTGGCATTGTGACTTCTGTTTTTTGCCGTATCAATGAATATTGAAGATGAAAGCCTACAACCACTTTGATCATGTCTGTTTCCCTCATTTCTTGAACCCGAAAAAAGTTCAACGTGTAATCTGTAAAAGGGTTGATCTGTTTGATATGCTACCAGAAGAATATACATTCAAGGACATCATAGGGAAGGACCTATAATTGTTAGTCCTAAAGCTTAACATTCGAATTCAATATTGTGCCACGCATAGATAGATTAATCAATTATATGATCCATAGGGGTTTTTACCCTTCATACACCGCCTCAATAGGAAGCCGTGCCTTGGACGGCATACATTGCACTAGTGTCGACACTTATTATCGGAAAAACCTAATGCCGTTAACTTAAAGTTCTGGGTTTACAATACAAATCTTGATAGAGCAGGCTCGACAAAACACAAATCTTGCCGGTAGAGAATAATAGTCAGCAGATCATGAAGATTATTTTCTTCGGACAAATGAGATAATCCATAATCCATAAAATGATGATTTAGGTTTCATATAATCCATAGTATGTGAAAGTTTTGACTGATTCGAGGAGAAAATTTTCCACACAAAACAAAGACCGATTCATGTTTAATTTAGTAAACAATTGAATGGAGGGCGTCATATTTTTGTGTAACGAAAATGTCTTGCATCGACTAGAATAAAAGTTGTTCCCAAACCGAAAGGGCCCCATCTCCCTGCTCTTAGAGTTTAATGAAGGATGTAAATCGAAGAATAATGTCTCAAGGTCTAGTTTGTAAGTGTTGTATGTACACATTTTTTATTTATTTCAGAAAGAAGTCGATATATATAGAGCATCGAAATCTCATACCCCAGCTCAAAGGCAATGTTGCCACTACGACGTACCCTTGTTTTTTGCCACTAAGCTATGCCCTTGAGAGCTAATTACGTTGAGAAGTAATAAGTTTATCAATCAATCATGTCTTGGATTTGGAGAAGGATACGCTGCTCTTGATCAAATGTCGTTGATGTATATCAATCAAGTTGTCCGTTTGCACGACGTTTCAGTTTCCATAGTTTTTTATGTACATTCACTTTGTGGCTCAGTTATGGAAGAGTTTTCATAAGGATATAGATACGGAGTTGTGTATGAGTACAATATTTCATCCTCGGAAAGATGGATAGTTGGAAAGGGAAATTCAGACGCGCGAGGAGATGTTACATGCATTTATACTTGAGATTAGTGGTAAGTAGACTATGTACTTGATTCTTTTAGCTAGAGTTTTCTTATAATAACAATTATCACTCAATCATCAAGATGGACCAGTTTGAGACACTTTACGAAAGGAAATGTCGATCTCGATTGTGCTGGGATGAAGTTAGAGAAAAGAAAGTTATAGGTCTTGTTGGTCCTGAGATAAGGCTGGAAAAAAGTTCAGAAGGGGGGTGGTTGAATGAACTTGTTCGATTTTAACAAATTTTAAGCTTAAATAAACTCATCAGGTTTATGCAGCGGAATAAAAGCATTTTTAAACTCTGTTTTCAAAATATGCTTGTTGTAATCGAAGTAAGTGCATTACTGAATGTAAATGCAGAAAGTAAAGAGCAAAAAGTTTGTAGTGGTTCAAGGTGGTGCATTCCATTAGTCCACTCTTCTCTCGTATGATGGAGGAATTCACTAACGCTTTTGTTACACCATTACACAGGTGAGGATAGTCCCTGCCAACCCTCAGTTTCTCCACTATCTGAGCTACTAGTGTTTCATAAATCTCTCAACTGATTCACTCATGAACTATGTTGTTCCTTCAAAGTAATCTTCAACATCTATCACACACTCATCTCGTTCACAGTTACACTGCTTCAGCTAATTACAGTCTTTAGCAGCTTCATTGTTTCACTGCCTATCTTTTTATGACTGGCTCAACAGCTTCACAAACTAACTCCTTGTTGATTGAATCCAAATGGAGTGGATATTTGGATCAAGAAGTTGATATTTTGTTATCTTTGCTAGATATATTTTGGTAGCTTCAACAGTAGCATCTTGAGGATTCTGTTTAATTTTTGGATTTTCCTAACTCTTGAATTTCTAGATTTAGATTTTGAGTGCTTTGAATCTAAGTAAGAATTCCCTTAGGCTTGATGAGTGAATCGCTCAAAGTTCAAAGTTGTTGCTCTGTTTCTCTAAGTTCTGTATTTATAGTCCAAGGTCTTCTACTGATCAAATTTGTTCTTTTGGTCTGAATTGCTCTTCTACTCAATTGCATATTCTCTTGAGAAAATATTTGTCGTAGATCATGTTAAATTCTTGGATTATTATGATATTAGTTGTTTGATCCACTGATTATGCTGGAAATCGTCTGAGTATGAATCTGGGCCGTATTTTCCTTGTGACAACTAATCAAGATCCAAAAAGCAAAAACAATGTGAAACGGGGGGGTGTTGGTTGGTGATTTAGACTGAGCCTGAGATTCTTGTTCTCAAGTTGCCTATTTATCATGTAATTGTTCAAGAATCAAGCCTGCCGTAGTTCTAAGGATCGTTTATATAGGGAACTCTTGTGCCTTAGGTTATTGTTGTGTCGTGTCCTTTAAAGACTCTTACTTGTAACCGCTGTCGGTTTGTACGCATTGATATCCATGATTTTAGGAGTTAATTATGGCAGTTTAAATGATAGGATCAGAGTCTTTATGATGGAGGATTATTTCCATGGTTATCACTTATATTATCCACGTGGGATACACCCAGGGTTATCTCTATCCGACATGCGGAGAGCTCCCGAGGACGCTGTGGTCCGAGCTACGTTGTCCCTGCTTTGTTGCGCCCTGAACGACCTCCCATTTGAGGATAAAGGTCTCATACTCGAGTTGTACCCGAGGCTCCGGGCCTTTAATCATAACTCTTCTCTTTCCACATTCATTGCTTAGCCATCTATAAAATGACACGTGGCGAGGCTCAGTTCGACCCTCATCATCCACCATTAATTAACCTTTGTATCTAACATGATTCTGACTTTCAAAATGTTGTTTGTATGAATATAAGATTGAATTTTGTTGGTTTTTTTTAGTAATTTCAAACCTTAACCGTCGTGTCTCTGACATTCTGGACTGCGTTTAATGCTTGCTCATCCTTATCCTTATCTTCAAATTGAATGTTTCACTTTGATATAATCGAATCTTCAAGCCTAGATCAACATATGTGGTCATCATATCTGGCCGGCCATTTGGATCTGGTCTTGTCTTCACATCTGATCTAATTTATTCTTCTGATTTGACAATGCTTCTGATATGATCTACTTTTCTGTTATGTCTTTTAACATTTTGACCAATCTTTTGATCTAATGCTTCTTTTCTTATATGAATCTTGTCAACTGATCTTATCTTCTCTGCTGATCTGAATCTTCTCTTCTGATGTGTCTTTTCTTCTAATCTTCTGCAAGATCTACTTCATTGATTCTTTACACCATATATTAGTCTTCTGAGCTGGTCTTTTTTTTGACTTTTATACACCATATTTTCTTTAACTTGTTGTCATCATATTGATTTTTTATCTCCATATTTGAGTTGTCGTCACATTGAGTTTAAGTAACCGACTTTCTTCTTGACTGGTCTTCCATTATGGTCTTCAGCCCTGAGTTTGATCACTTAGTCTTCAGTCTTCAAGTCTTCATGTATGAGTCTGATCCATTGGTCTTCATCAGAATTGTGAATTGAGTCTTTTGATCTGGTTTGAGAATTTTGTCTTCTGATATGTTTTATGTCTGGATCAGAACTAAACGTACTACAACTTAAAGACTAACATATTTCCTATTACAACCACAATCCTGATCAAACATATACAATTATATCAGGAAACTAGAAATGACCTAACAGGTAGAGTTTGGAAATCATCAAGAATAAAACTGTTGGATTTATTTTAAGTTTTAGTGATGAGTGCCAGACTAGCTGTTATAGAGCAAAGGCAAAAAGATGTCTAGATTAAATGTATAGGCTTATTATGGTTTGATCCTTGTATAGGTTTGATCAAACAAGCTTTATAAATGGTCAGCTGACTTTCATCAGCAGACCTGTCTAGGTCAATAAGGTACCTGAGTCGGTGGACTAGTTTAGGAACCTGCTGAAGACTGAAGGCTGAGGGCTCAAACTCAGTTATTGAATGCTAAGGGATCAAACTTTGTATTTAAAGTCAAAGATATGGAATCAAAATTTAGGGAAGTCTGTGATGACCTAAACTGATTGCATACACCTTGTGTACAAGGTCTAAGTTCCATAAGTTAAGTAGTGATTGGAACTTGGTTATGATCAAAATGGTGTAATCTAACTTAATAATGAAAAGTTAGATATAAGAGAAGTCAGCTGCAGTGTTTTATGAACAAATCAACTTTGGATCAGCTGACTGATATGTATTTCAGCAGACTTATGTTCCCAGGAACATGCTGGATGTATATTTCGAATTAATCAAAGGTTATTGGAAGATTACAAGGAAAAGGACAAATAACAACTATTGATTTTGTCAACAAATCAATGGTCAAGATTAAAAGAACATTGGAAAGAAACAGAGGTTTATCCAATGGATATAAGTCAAAGGGTGAAAGATCAAAAAATCAAAAAGAAAATCGACGATGTCGATTACAATGTCTGAGGGACGAGAATGCAAGTCAAGAAAGGGACAAATCTGAAACGGATATGTTTGAATTTCAAACATAAGCCAAAGGATTCTCACCTATAAATAGAGGACTCCTGATTCAGATACAAGTGATGAATATAGTAGATGAAAATTGAAGAACAACAAGATAATTTGCCTGAAGCTATCAAGTTTATTATCAAGAAAATCACCCTGCTGACCCTACTGAACTTAAAGCTACTGATCCAGTAAATCCTTCAAGTGTAATATGTTATCAAGCTACATCAAGTTTACACACTTGAAGACTTCAAGCTGCTGATCATTTAATCCTGATCAAGCTGCTGAAAGCTGAATCA